>CM039468.1:46305531-46343529 GCA_022433065.1 Begonia loranthoides | reverse complement strand
GGGGGAGGGGACAGCTTGGAAGCTCGTCAGATTATTTTGAAAGTTCTACGTTACTGTGAAATACCTCTTGTTCAAGTTTAGTGGAAGAACCATAGTTAAAGAGAAGCAACTTGGAAAATTTAATTTGATATGATGGCTAAGTACCCTCATTTGTTAAATTGTACAATTGAGGTTATTCTAAATTTCGGGTATGAAATTTTTTAAGTGGGAAAGAATGTAATATTTGCAAAGTTAAATAAATAAATATATATATATATATATATACACACACACACACACACACACACATAGGGGGAAACATTTTTGGAAATGTTTTCCCCGGCTACAAGGTCGTTGTGGATGGGGAGGGATTTCCTCTAGAATTCCTTCCTTCCCCACCAGCTTTTAACTGTCAATTTCTTTTCCCTCAGTGTGATCAATCATACTCAACTTTGTCGATTTCTTTCTGGCCTCATCTCTTGTCGATTGCCTCTTATGCTCTCGGCAACGTAGAAAGTAAATTGGAGACAGAAATAGTCACAATAAGTCAGGTTCTTCAACACTGTAATTTCAATTGTTGTGAATTGAAATTCTGATTCTATTGAGCCTCTATCATGGAAGGAAATCGTACGAGTTGAGAGAGGGAGAAATGTTGGATTTTGTGGTCTCAACAAGGACTACCGTGGTGGGAAAAACAGTGAGTAAATAGGATAAAAATCTAAACTTTTCTCTTTGAATTTTGTTCTATATTCTAGCAGATTGATCTAAATTTTTGAAAGTTTTTTACCATTTCCACATTTGATAAAAATCTAAACTTTTCTCTTTGGAAGTTTTTGACCTGTCGGATGGATGAAGTTTGATGATTGCATCTTGCAGATTTCGTCAGCAATGAGAGGTCCAAATGTGACTAAGCAAAGGTTGAGCCGCCGTTTGAAAGTCGCTGGCTTCGATTAGTTAGACGACTAGCCGAGACAGGGAGTCTCACCTAGAGTCAGGGTCTTCTGCAAAAAGGAATCACGATGTCCGTGACTGACCATGAACGCAGACTGTGGTCCAAACCCAATGGGTTGTTGACAGGGCTACCCAATTTGGGCCGCAGTCCAGCCCTTTTTTGGTTGGGGTCCAAAGCCTTTTTTTAGCCTGTTTTGGGTAAAATTTTGGGTATTTTCTACCTAATTAAACTTGGATTATTTTGAAAGAAAAATTGTGGATTTTAATATATAAAATTTATCCAAAAATTTAATGTCTTCATTTTTTGGATAGATACCCAAAAATTAAATTAAAAAAAAATCTTTGGACCCTTGGGTTTGGAATTTTTGGATTATTGTGCTTTGGTGGGTGTAAGCCCTCTTTGAGGTAAGACTTTAATTTTATGCACAATATTGCATAATTTTTATAAAATCAATCTTTTGATACATATCTCATAGAAAATGACGTGTCCATTTCATGGCTCGTCAGATGTTTATATTATATATAGTATTTCACTATATGTTTTATTAAAGCATGCATATAAAAAATTATTGGATCAACTTGATCGTGTGAACTGAGTTTAAGTGACCCGATTTAGGGTCAGTTTTACTTTATGCACATTTGATCCATGGGAGGATGTGTTTGTTTGTTATTAACTAGAGTAATGAGACAGTTGTATATCCAGTGTCCCTAGGCGCAAAACCCTAAACCTGACCAAGGTATTTATGTAGGTTCTGCGATCACCATGAGTATCGCTTTTATTATGTGATATGTCTATGGAAAGGTGTGCTCCGAGTTCGTGAGTGACTTCACTAGAATTTTTAATTTAGTATAACAAGGATCTATTTTAATTACGTACCACATTATCGTGGGTTTTTTTAAACGCGTGTCCTTCTATACAATTTTCTAAAAAAATGAATTTATAAAACACCAATTTTAAGATCATGCATGCTTAATCATCGTTATAAATTAAATCCTAAATATTAAATTTGATCCCTATTGAGTTTAGTCAATTCACCCAAATGACACCATTTCAGGACTTTATCAGCAAAACTTTTAGTTACCGAATCAGAACTAAATTCGGCAAAGTTTACTTTATTTCCAATACTTTAATAATTTTCCCTTGAGAAATACTCTGTGAGTTGCACTTTGTTTTGGATAATTGAAATTTCTTTTTTTTTTTCATTTTATTTATTCGGCACAGTTACTTTTGGATTATTTTGCTATACTATCTTGATATCACTTGTTGGGCCTCTTAAGCCCACATTTTGTTGGGCTCTGACTTGTGATTTGTTATAAATACTTTAAGACTTCTATTGTTAATTAATAAAAATTAAAGTAAAAAGAGTCAGATGATTCGATCTTTTCAGGTCAGATCGTTCCCCATTCTATCTCGGCTCCTTTGCAGGTCTTGATAGTGGTGGCTGTTGTTGCTGGTTCTGTAGAAAATTTTTCCTCATATGACCTTGCTACCAATAGGTGTGATAGGTGTAAGGGCTCTAATGACCACTCCCAGGTGACCCACTGCTAACACTTTGATTTGAACCTACCGTAGATCCTTGCTCTTAGAACCTTTCTAGATTTTTCCTCATCACTTTCCTGTCCTCTTTCTTCATCTGTTTGTCTTGGAAGTTCTCATAATTAAGATCTAATAATTTTTCTATTCTTTAGGCTGCCTCAAAAACCTTCAAAAGAGTGTTAAATAGCATAGCTACAACTCCCTATTGTAACATCTATCTCAAACCTTGTTGGAATTTTACCACCTGACCCCGCTCGGAAGTCCCTTCGAAGTAATGTAAGAGCTCATAGAACTTAGCGTAATATTCCATCTCTGTCTTCTGGCCTTGAGTCAACTCGTTGAAGACCCTAGTCATCAACTCGTAATAACTTCTGTTGTTGTATTGTCCTCTGAATACTTCTATAAAATCTTTCCACTCCATGGACTGAACATCAAAGTTGGACTATACAATTGTCCACCAGCTCAACGCCAACTTCTCCAAGTACTGAGTGGTAATTCTCACCTAGTATTCTTCAGGAACTTGGAGATACTCAAAGTTCCTCTCCATCTTCTAGAGACAATATTTTGCTCCCATTAGATCTACACCACCTTCAAACACATGCAGATTCATCCTAGCAAACTCCTAAAAATAAGCCATCCTCATCATATCAGGATCTTGAGCAGAACTCCTACTAGCTAAGTTTCGCAATGTTTCCACCATTGCTGTGATGGGATCGATACTGTACTCTTGATGTTAGATACGCAAGTGCCTCCTTCTCAGAGGCATCTTATCTATTATGAGACAAGAAATTCATTTGGTCAAAAAATTCATTTATGCACAGTGGACATAATCCGACTTTACACTATTAAATTTCTCAAGTGATCACTATTTAGAAGTTCAAAAACCTTATGCTTTGATACTATAAAATTTCAGTCACGACCAAGAGGTGAGCCTAATAGAAATGTTGAGTCAGATGACCAGATCCTTGGAGAGAATCCTACTGCTCAGCCCAAGGCTAGGTTGTCAGCAGAAGATTTTATAATTTTAAGCACAACTCAATGAGTGAAGGTCTGTATAGCAATCACGAAAATAATAGGGCATTAAAATTTTTTTTAAAATACTAAGCATAAATCAAAAAAATACAGAATAGAATTATTATAGGCCCAAAACAATTAGTCCTCACTAGGAAATAAAATAAAAAAACTCCAAAAGAAAAGAGGAAACAAAGGTTCTTTTTATCATACATGGACTTTTAAATAAATTCAAAAATCTCTTCATCATTTTATTCAAAATAGGCCCATGGCCATTGATGAGGCTTTTATTTAAAACACACAATATACATAGATTATATCATAAAAATAACTCTACATCATTTTTCATTTATAAAACGGCCTCAATGAAAGAGGATGGTCACACAAGGACCCATCTGGCACACAGCATAGAAAGACGACAGTCCAAATATGACAACGCCTCATGAGATAGAAGCATAAAAGTGACGGTGATCCGAAGACCAAACAATGACACCACACGTATAATTGAGAAACCTGGTAAGATTGTCGGCGATAGACTACTCAACGACTAGTTATCCATCATATCCAAATTAACAAGGGTTGCCAGTGAACGTAGCTCTACAACAACACAATCACCCATCAAATAGAAAAGGTACTAAGTGAGTAACTCAGCGACTAAAAATCTTTAACCAGTCTGACAAAATATCTTGACTAGGTTTAGGGATTTGAAACGTAGGGAGGTATCATCACCGCCTTATTACCCATTTCCACTTCAAGAATTCTAAACCCAAGGACATGTCACCAATGTCCTATTACGTATTTTGCGTGCGCACACAAGCAATCTTCACGCAGCAAAAGATGCACATGGTAGCCTCATGATGCTTTATTACCAAGATTGCCCAAAATATCAAGAAGATTTATCACTCCAATTATGCATATAACACAAGATTTAAATACCATGTACGATAAATTAAACATGAAAAAAATGTACATACATACATGTAAAAACATATGTGTTGTTGAACAGTCCCCATTGGAATTTTATATGAGGCAACCCACAAAATAATAGTAAAAAACCATAATGCAATGCAGTGTATAAAGTATAAAAATCTCAACCTTTTCAGTGACTTTTCCTACCAATCTAAGCAACGACTTCTTCGGGCATCAACTCCAAATCCACAAACTAGTCTAAGCCTAAATACATGCCAAAGTTTAAGAATTTCCATCAATAAATTACAAGGAAAAAAGGGAAGGGTACTATACCAGGACTAGAAAGTCAACTGGCACGTAAACGACTCAAAAATGCATTGTGTGATCAACCAGAGCACTGTAGAGGTTGATCAGGACACTATAGTAGTTGACTGCTCTAGGCAGCAGTCAACTAACCTGCGGCAAGGGTGAATCCGCAATCAACCACTCTCCAATAGTAGTTCATCGACTGTGCTTATGTTCGGACATCCGTAAATTGACCTGTGACCTGCCAACATCCTCGTCCTCTTTTGTGATCAACCAAGCATGACCAGAGGTCGACTAGGGTGACCTTCCAACACGATTTTTGCAACAGAAACACACCATTCTCTTCATTTTTTTGCTTCCAAATATCCGATACTCCTGCATAAACTCTAAATCTATCAACATGGTCCAAAAATTTCCCTTGGATTTGAATTTCTAAGCTCAAATCCGAAGCCAACATTTATTCAGAGCGAGAGAGGCTTACCAATGATCTACCTTCACAAAAGTTTGAGTTACGGTTGAACTGAACTCCAATGTAACGTCAAAACTTCCTTCGCTCAATCACACTCTCCCTCGTCTTCTCCTCTTCTTTTGTTGGCAGTTGAATGTAGGGGAATGAGGGATACCTCATTCCTTTATGATTAGTTATTTTATTTTATTTTAAATAAAAATAATTAATATATACATAATCAATCTACTTAAAGACTTAGTTTCAATGGTGATGTCAATTTTCCAAGACAACGCCCAAAACGGCCTGGACTATGATTAAAGTAACAATCGTAACTTTTTCGATGAAGCTGTGGGACCATATCGGGCATAAATTTGACCAATCTTTGGGTCCACAAGATTCTCCCTGCTGAAAGCTTTCCAACGGTAAGTCGAACGTTGTGATCGGACGTTGGGATCATTGTTGGCGAGTGTTTAAAGTTTTGGCCAAAACTTTTCTAGCGACAATTTCAACAGTCTCGTTCTCCCAAACGGCACGACCATTTTTGATGAATAATATACCTAATCAAAGCTAGTTATGCATTTTATAGAAATACGATGGAGGTGTCGAACAACTCCACTGGCCGCAACTCCAGTAATCATCAAAAGTTGCTGCCGGAGTAAAGAAAGATAAAAGGGTGAGAGATAAAATGTTTTACAGAAATGGAAAGAAAGAGAGTGTGCCAGATAGAGAAAAAAAAGCCTAAAAAGGAAAGGAGATTGACATGGAAAGAGAGAGTGTGCTGGGGATGGGGGAAAAGTTTTTAAAAGAAGAGCAAAAAAATATAAAATAAAAAATAAAATAAAAATAATAAATTTTAATTAATTTAATATATATAATAATTATAAAATATATTATATACATTAAATAAATATTGATTTTACAAAAATAATTTACGCTCTCATGACTTAACTTAAATTACTGAACATAGATGCACAGTCCAAATCACAACGGTGACACACAAATCCAACGGTTTGACTCTTTGACTGAATTCTCATAAGTGGAGGAATACCTACGACACGCGACAAGAACCTATTCAACAGAAACTATTTGACTGAGACTAAAGGAAAAAATTTACTCAGAAAAATATAAAATTAAAAAATAATTAATTTTATATCTTTCCCCCCTTTAAGGAATTTCGTCCCCGAAATTCAACACAAACTAATGGACCATCGAATGATGAGAGTACCTTAGACCCAAATTCTGAGGAAAGTCCATGTTCCATGTGATACCCACAGCACACAAACCAAGGGAATCCCCTAAGGAAGAACTTGAATACCTACATTCCAGGTTTTTGACACGCCTAAAACAGAATGAAGACCTAAGAATGTGATCGAAATCAACACCGAAGCAAACACTGCAAAAACAAACCAAATTCACGATGTAAAGACGATTCAACAAGACAAGGAAAGGTCACTCTAACAAATGAAGTAGATGACTCGATCAATCAGTCAACAATGAATCGATTTTGAAATGAGAAAAATCCTATACAAATTAAAACAAGACAAATAAATATATTCAACTAGTTATAGCAACCCACACAACATCGAACTGATGTGGAGTTCCTAGAACACCCGAGACGCGATTTAATAAATTTACTCTATTGAAAACACATTTGAAACAAAATAACAAAAATACTAGTTAGATCTAGGTTTAGAGCATTAGTTAAAACACTCTCCATGCCAGAACAATACTCTAAACTGAGATCACAGCCACACAACACTCTTTGACTTTATTCTATCCAAGCACAAGCCCAATAAGAGATGACTCGAGATTTGCACATTGGAGACAACTCCTAGCGAAGGTATGAAACAAGACTTCGTAGCAAAACCAAGGCAAAGTCGAGTAACTAAGCATCCAATGAAAACCAAATCTTGCGAACTCATGGTTAACCAATATGCCCCGATGCACCAAAACACCACCAAAAACCAAATTTTTGATACACCAAATCAGACTGCCTATTACTACCCTAGTCGGGAACTATTGGATATAATACACTCAACAATCGATAGTTTCAAACCCAGAGTGCACTTCGGACCAAGACATTAAACATAAACCTAACATGTCCTACCCTAAATGATCAACAACAAATACTACAAGGAAAAGTAGTGGTGGAAATCAGTTTTGTTCAAACCGGAAAGCCCAACCTAACTGACTACTTTGAGTCGGTTCAATTCGGTTTTCAACATTAAAAAATGGAATTTGGAACTTGACCAAAAATAACCAAAATTTTTTATACTGATCTCAGTTCTAATGAAGGAAATTAGACTAAAGCTAAACCGAACCAAATGAGGGACGTTCGTTGTACAGAGGGAAGTCCCTCAACTTATAACAGACATCCCTTAACTTACAATAGAAATCCCTCAACATATGATAGATGTCCATGGTCTGCCAGTTTGGTCCCTGAGTCCCTCAACCCACAACGGACGACCCTCAAGTTAAAATGAAAGCCCCTCAACCCACAACGGATGTCCCTTAGTCCGCAATGGATGTCCATGATCCCTCAACCCATAACGGACGTCCATCAACTTAAAACGGATGTCCCTCAGCTTACAACGGACATCCCTAAACACACAACGATGAACAATTGAACGATCAGATGTCCCCTTAACCCACAATGGACGTCGCTAAGCTATAACGTAAGTCCTTCAGCTTAGAATGAACTTCCCTCAGATTAATTTTCCTCCAAATTATAATTAAATTACCAAGTTTCCTTCCAACCACATAGGACACAATCAACACGGCAACACTCGACTTTACTAAGCCTAAAATTAAGTGCGAGACTACGAGGGACGATGTGACCAACAGACCGAGTGAGTGCAAACTACGATGATCGCCTCACCCGAAAGCACTGGAAGAGTGACATTAGGACGGACAAATACTTGACACTTCAAACTTCAACTCGAACTCATTGCTGAGTTAGGATGAAAAATAGTACAAGTACTAGTAGAAAAGAAAGCAGGAAAAGAAGGAAAGCATGTGAAACATGGAATTACTCAAAGCATGTGAAACATGAAATTACTTCTAAAATAGAACCAATAGACCCGGATAACCCTCGGGTGACTTGCAATTACTATGGAAAAGCATTTGCTTATCATCCAGTAAGGAATGAAACTTCAACTTTGAACAAACATGTAAGTACTTGTAACAAATTGTTGGCTAGTTTAGACAAGACATAAAAGATGTTAATGTTGTAAAAAAGATATAGTAGAAGAAATTTCAGTTAGTTCTTTAACTGTGAAATCATTTAA
The DNA here is from genome assembly GCA_022433065.1 of Begonia loranthoides. Classification (NCBI taxonomy): domain Eukaryota; kingdom Viridiplantae; phylum Streptophyta; class Magnoliopsida; order Cucurbitales; family Begoniaceae; genus Begonia; species Begonia loranthoides. The sequence goes on along the minus strand of CM039468.1, from coordinate 46,335,101 downwards.
TGCAAAAAGATGTCGGGATAAGCTTGCTAGAATGGTTGTCATTGATGAATTACATTTTAGTGTTGTTGAAGGAAAAGGTTTTGTAGATTTCTTAAATGAGTTGGAGCCAAAATTTAGTGTTCCTAGTCATGAAAACTGTTGCGGATGATATTTTCAAATTGTTCATAAAGGAAAAGAGCAAGTTGAAAGTTCTTTTTTCCCAATTGGAAAGAGTTCAAGGATCTGTTCAACAATAAGTACTTCAATCATACGGTTCGTAGCCAGAAAATGACTGAATTCATGCGTATACGTCAGACAGACAGGTTGATAGAATATGCTCAACGATTCCATGCTTTATGCCACTATGCTCCTCATCTGGTGGCAGTAGAAGGAAACAAAGTATATCATTTCGTGCGAGGGCTGAAATTTGAAGTCTAGGAGGGAGTTATTGGGGCCGGTATTGAGGTCGTCCCTTATGCGCAAATGGTGACAAGAGCACTGGCCCTGGAAAGAGTGAGGAAGCATAATGAAGCTACCCAGAGGACATCAGGGCAGGGCATCAAACGGTCTGCAAAAGCTGAGGTACAGATGAGGCCAGACAAAAGGCTAGTGACTCAGGCATCCAACGTTCCTCAAGACAATGTTTGTCCAAAGTGTAAGGAGATGCATCAGGGGGAATGTCTGGCAGGATCAGAAAAAATGCTTTTCATGTGGGAAACCGGGGCACAAGGCCAAGTTTTGCCTGACTCGACCCGCGGGACCTGGTGGAGCAGCCCCGCGCGTCTTTGCCATGTACGGGACCGATGACTATGACCAACCAGCAGTTGTAACAGGTACACTACATATTTGAATTTCTTTCATATAATTACTTTCGTCTTCCCTTCGATGAGATACGAGATTTTACCTCAGAGTAAACAACTCACCCAAACCCTAGCAGGAATGATATATATAAATAGGTGTGTTACCTATGTACTCTTCGATTCGGGTGCTACGCACTCGTTCATCTCCACTAAGTTTTGTTAGCGAGCAAACTGCATCTCCAACTGCACGAATTATACGCATCGCATGCTACTGCCATCCAACGATCGATTGATTACCGATGGGATACTCCAGTCACACGAAGTGGATATCAACGGCCATTTATTTCGGGTCGATTTGATCATTATGAATCTAAATGTCTATGATGTCGTATTGGGAATGGATTGGATGTCTATACACCACGCAGTCATTCACTACAAGAAAAGGAAAGTCTGTTTCGGTCTTTTGGGTGGTGAGCGATACTCATTTCAGGGAGTTAAAGAGAATGGGAAGTTTGCAATTATCTCTGCACTCAGGGCAGATAAATTGATGAAGAACAGGTGCGATGGATTTTTGGTCAACATGATTGACACTACTTCGAGCACTAAGGCCAAGATGGAGGATGTCACAGTGGTGCGCGACTTTCCAAACGTCTTTCTTGATGATCTTCCTGGCCTACCCCCAGACCGTGATATTGAGTTTGAAATCAAGGTGCAGTCAGTACGGATCCTATCTCCAAACATCCATATCGCATGGCACCTGCAGAATTGCGAGAGTTGAAGGTACAATTGGAAGAGCTGGTCGCGAAAGGATTCGTTTGACCCAGTTTTTCCCCTTGGGGTGCACCTGTATTATTCATCAAAAAGAAGGATGGGACTTTGCGAATGTGCATTAACTATCGGGAGTTGAATAAATTCACAATCAAAAACAAATATCCCTTGCCGAGAATCGATGACCTCTTTAACCAATTGAGTGGTGCACAAGTATTCTCCAAGATTGACCTTCGCTCTGGCAACTATCGGTTGAAAGTCAAACCCGATGATATATGAAAGACTGCCTTCCTCACACGATATGGTCACTACAAGTTCTTGGTTATGTCTTTTGGATTGACCAATGCCCCCGCAGCCTTTATGGACCTGATGAGCCGTATCTTCTGTGACTTCCTGGACAAATTTATTATCGTATTCATCGACGACATTTTTGTTTACTCCTGCTTGGAGGCAGAACATCATGAGCATTTACGGGTGGCCTTATCTGTTCTTAGTCAACATCAGTTGTACGCTAAGTTTTCTAAATGCGAATCTTGGCTGAATAAGGCCAATTTCTTGGGCCACGTAATTTCCAAGGAAGGTATTTTGGTTGACCCATCCAAGATTCAGGCAGTGGTTAACTGGTCACCTCCGAAGAATGTTGGTGAAGCGAGGAGTTTTCTGGGCCTAGCCAGTTACTACAGGCGTTTTATTAACGGGTTCTCCAAGATCGCTTTGCCACTTACCAGTCTTACCAAGAAGCACGCTAGATTCTGGTGGTCCAGCGATTGTGAAAGCAGTTTTCAAGAGTTGAAACGCAGGTTAACAACTGCCCCTGTGTTGGCATTGCCTTTGGAGGATGGCAACTTTAGTATTTACTGTGATGCATCGAAGCAAGGACTTGGTGGAGTTCTCATGCAATACGGAAAGGTCATCGCTTACGCATCACGTCAACTTAAAGTCCACGAACAAAACTATCTTACCCATGATTTGGAGCTAGCAGCAGTGGTCTTCACCCTTAAGATATGGAGACACTATCTGTATGGACAACGCTGCGTAATCTACTCAGATCATAAGAGTCTCAAGTACATCTTCACTCAAAATGAACTAAATATGCCCCAGCGAAGATGGCTTGAGTTCGTCAAGGACTACGACTATGAGATCAAATATCATCCGTGAAAAACTAACGTCGTTGCCGACGCTCTCAGTCGTAAGGTTGCAATAATGAGCGTGATATGTTAGGAAATGCCTTCAGGACTTCAAAGAGACCTTCGAGGACTTGAGATACAGATGGTCCCTGCACCGTTGGATGTGGTGTTAGCACTGTTGACCTTGACGCCATCTATTCTTGAACAAATCACAGAGGCTCAGAAAAAGGATGAGGTGTGTAAGGACTACAAGCTAAACCCGATTCTACCAAAGTATCAGAGCTTCTCTACGTCTGTAGATGGTATGGTCAAATATAAAAACCGGTGGTATGTGACCAGCGATTCGACGGTGCGACACAAGATCTTAAAGGAAGCTCACTCATCTAATTTCTCTATGCATCCAAGTTGTAACAAAATGTATCGAGATCTTAAAGCTCATTATTATTGGCCCAACATGAAGTACGATATCGTCGATTACGCATCCCAATGTCTAGTATGTCAGCGCGTTAAGGCCGAACACCAGCAACCTGGCAGTCCGCTCCATCCACTGCCGATTCCCGAATGGAAGTGGGAACATATTACCATGGACTTCGTCACTTGTCTACTCAGAACCACTCAAGGTCATGATGCGATTTGGGTAATCGTGGATCAGTTGACGAAGGTTGCACACTTCCTACCAATATCAATGACGTACAAGATGAACCAGATCGTCGATTTCTACATGAAGGAGATAATGAGGCTGCACGGCATCCTGGTTTCTATTGTATCGGATCAAGACCCAAATTTTACTTCGACTTTCTGGAAAAGTCTAAGTAGAGCTATGGGCACTGAGCTAAAATTTAGTGTAGCTATTCATCCTCAGACGGATGGCCAGAGTGAAAGGACCATTCAAACTCTCGAGGACATGTTACGAGCCTGCATTCTTGATTTCCACATAGGATGGAGAAAGATCCTACCGTTCGTTGATTTTGCATACAACAATAGCTATCAGGCCACTATCGGCATGGCTCCCTACGAGGCGTTATATGGAAGAAAATGTAGGTCGCCATTGCACTGGGACGAAACAGGTGAGGCTACGGTCCATGGGCTTGAAATGATTCAGAAAACAATAGATTTAGTGGCACTGATTAAACAAAGAATGTTGGCAGCGCAAAGCCGGCAAAAGAGATATGTGGACAACCGTCGTAGAGCCCTTGAATTTGAGGTGGGAGACAGTGTTTTTCTGAAAATATCTCCTTTCAAGGGTGTCAATAGATTCGGCAAAAGAGGGAAGCTCAATCCTAGATATGTGGGGCCCTACGCTGTCATAAAGAAAGTAGGCTCGGTTGCCTATCAGCTACACTTGCCTGACTCCATGGCCGGCATGCACAATGTCTTCGACGTATCCATGCTCAAGAAATGCCTAGGTGATGCGGCAGTACAAAACCCTTTTGATAGTATTGAGGTTCAAAACAATTTGAGCTACAGTGAAAGGCCTGTTTAGATTCTCGACTCTAGAGTGAAGGATCTACGATGCAGATGCATCCCATTGGTCAAGGTTTTATGGCAGAACCACAGTCGCAAAGAGGCTACGTGGGAGAAAGAGGATGACATGCGTGCCTCGTACCCCGAATTATTCAGCGACTAATTTTAGGGACCAAAATTTTTTAAGGGGGGTAGTATGTAATATCCCGATCTTTAGCTTCCCATGTACGCTATGTAATCAAACCTTTAGTAATAATATATATTGCATGGCGTATTATTTTGTGTTAAATTATGACATCCCCTCATGGGAAAAATAGTGTGGGATTGGAGTTAAGTGGAAAAAATGCAAGGAAAAACTGCCCAGGGACTTTCGGATGCCTGGGGATGACTCTGTGGACACTGCATATCGTCCACAACACACACGCATTTTGGGACGACTCTGGGGACGAGACGAGGTGTCCTACCTTCTGCACGACGTGGACGTTCGGACGAGCTTGCAGACGCTGCGGAGGAGGAATATGGCGTCCGCATCGAATATGTCCAAGTCTAGGGACTTTTGGACGCGTCAGGACGCCTGCGGACGAGATTTGACCTCATCCGATTTGCCTCTGTCCAATTCAGGGACACATTCAGACGACACATGCAGACACTATGCAGACACCAAATGGCGTCCGGACATCGACTTTGGACGGTACGGACTAGTTGGGGACGACGATTATCGTCCGAATCCAAAAATTGGCCTGCAAAATTTACTCTTGCAGACGACATGCAGACACAAACAAGTCATCCGCACTCGTTCGAAAGATCGTAGGACAGTGCTAAATTAGGGATTTAAAAACCGACCGCTTGTCATGTAGTCCATTACTACATGAGATTTGGCGAAGAAAAACGCTCCCATACAAGAATCGCCCACCTCCAGCTACGGGTAGTCCAGCCATCATTCTTCCCTTCCTCTCCTAGGTGATGATTCCTTAAGTGAGACTCCCTTTATCTTCAGCTCATTCGTCCAGTGGAGTTCAGCTCCCTGTATTCTTCTCCTCTCCTCTCCTTGGGCCAGCTCCTTCTTCTTCTCGGTTGCTGTGTGTGGTGTGGTGAGTAGTGGAGTATTCAACTGTCTCTGTTAGTATTTCTCAACTAGGTAAGGGAATGGGTAGTCTTGGCCAGAGGAGACCCTACCCACAAGTATATTGTGTGTTGCTTTTGTTGGTTTAGTTACTCTGTGTAGTTGATATCTCTGCTGGGTGTTGGTATCTTCTTAGCTTCTATCACCCTCCTTTAGTTGATGTTATGCTTTTAGTTTTCTGTACTTAATTTCCTGTGATTATAATTTCTTACTTGCTTAGCAATAGAACTAGATCTTAATTGAGGAAAATTATGAGGCATGTATGGAGGACTGATAAGTAAGGATAAATGGTATTTTCTATGTTATACGTATCTTCCTTGCTGCTATACCCTATACGTTGAGTGTGTTTTGCTGTGACATTTTATTGATACTCCATTATCACTTGTTGTAGGGTTAGTTGCTGTAGTTGCTTGCTAAAATTAATATGTTAGTGTTGTAGCTTAATTGCTGTAGTTACTTGCTGAAGTTAAGTTTTGTTAGCATATTAGGTTGTTGCTAAAACACATCACAAATGATAACTTAAGAGCATAAACATTCTCTGCTATAAAATGGTGCTGCAGTAAAATAACAAATGTAATTGGTTGGTTTAATCTGTTGTTGTTGTTTTTCCGCTGATATGTTATTGTTGTTACTGCTATTTTCTAAATGTTAGGATTTAAAATGCAAGTCTCTATGTACGAATGAATTAAGGAAGTCATCAAGAAGTTATGTTGACTGCTAGGGATAAATGAAATGGATTCAATGCTCTGCATATGTTTAAATTTCTGCTTCTTTTACATACCTCCTGTAAAACTTGTTGCGTTAATTTAGTTACTCAAACTCGATAGCACGACCAGTTAACTTAATTAAATTCGTGATAGCTTGTAAGCTCCTTTCTTTAAATTGTTGATGTGTGATATGTCCTTAATGCATAATAAACCGCTGTTACTGTTAGGATCGTTGTAAGTCAACGAATGAAAAATCATAATTGGAATATAAGTCCTATAAATGGTTGTTACTGCTGTTATATCGTCACTGTCATTATTTTTGGCTTGTACACGTTGTTAGGTTGCTGTTATTGTTCTCTTACAAAGCATGTGACTCTACTGTAAATAGCTTAATGCGTAAGTCAACGAATGAAAAATCATAATTGGAATATAAGTGCTATAAATGGTTGCGACTGCTGTTATATCGTCGCTGTCATTATTTTTGGCTTGTACACGTTGTTAGGTTGTCGTTATTGTTCTCTTACAAAGCATGTGACTCTACTGTAAATAGCTTAATGCATGAATATTTATAGGAGTTGTTTATGTTGTTGTGTTCTTAAATGTTGTTACTTAACTAGGGTGTAAATACTACTCCTTTAAATCTCAAGCATATTAATCTATCACTTGTAAATCTTCTAGCTTCCGATTTAATTGATAAGCATGCTAATCTCCTGTTAATAAACTTGTTGACTTTTTGTGTTCGATATCCCTAAACATGTTCGTTATTTTAGTCGTTATATTGTCAAGCACGTTAAATTGTATCAATTTTGTCGAGCATGCTAGTTGTTGATTCAGTTTCCTTTCGAACATGATATTCTATGTGTGTGAAATCTGCCATTTACTTATTATGTGGATATTTTCCTTAAATTTTCGTTGTTTACTTCAATGATTGTTTTATTTAAAGTGTCTCCATGCATCATACTAATAGAAACAAATAGGGAGTGCGCCTTGGGGTGGTACTCACATGCATTGGTAAGGGAAAATGATAAGAAATAAGAAGAAGAAGTAGAAAAGTAGAAAAGGGGATTGGGAGTGGATGGGTAGTAGGTATAGGCTGTAAACTAGGCGTAGCCCCTCCCTCATAGGGTATGGGAGTTCTAGTTTACTTAGAAGAAAAGAGAAAAGGCTAGATCCGCTATACCATTGCACGAGAAAAACCTCTCAGCTCCAACTCGATGTACGAGTAAGAAGAGAAGAACAAACAAATGAAATAAAAGCTTGGGATGGGTGGCCCCCATTCCATAACGAACTAAAAGAGAGACATAGCATAAGCATTAAACCCCTTTTCCTTTACTGGGCCATCGGCTCACATCCTTACATGTGGTGTAGGTAATGAAATGGTGATACCAAGAGCAGAGGAGGAGGCCCTCCCCGTGGAGCCTGCGAATTATCCGGCAGAGACTAGGCCGGAGTAGACTGATGGCTAGAAAGAAAAAGAAGAACATTTTGTAAGGGTTAAATCGTACACACATTTTGTAAAGATATTAACTATGGCCTTAGCTTGTATGTTTTTAACTTGTGACAGATTAACCCTAAACTTTAAGAATGTTGATTTAGACCTTTGTTTTAAATTATGTTTTAACTAAATGGTTTTCAGATCCGTTTTCTCTAATTCAAAAAGGTTTCCATTAGACTTTCCAAATTAAATCAAAGATTTAAATCTTTTATGATTTTAAGGGAGTTGGAGGGATGGTAGTAACGATCAGGATTTAGAAAAAAAAAAAAGGCACTCTAATTGAAAAATGGTTTCAAACAAAGTGCTCTTTTGACGAAAAGTAAGGTTTTAGAAACTTTAATTCGCTTTTCCTTAAAATAAAATGGAAAGATAAATATGGGTCGTTACATTACATGTAAAAGTAATGTGTGTCTTGATGTTTCAACTCGATGGAACTCAACATACTTAATGCTAAACACTACTGAAAAGTTTGAAAAAGCTTTTACGAAATTGAGGGAATATGACAATCAATTCATATACAAATTTATTCAAGATGAGAATGTTAATGTTCCTCTATTTGATGAAGATTGGTGTGCCATCCATGAATTTATAGTATTGTTAAAGATATTTTATGATGTGACATTGAAAGTTTCATCGACTTTGCATTTACCTCTAATGTATTTTTCTCTGAAATACATAGACTTCATAGAGTTATCAAGAAATTTGCTGCGAGTGATAACTCATCACTAAGAACCATGACATTTGGCATTCAAGATAAGTATGAAAAATATTAGGGAAATTTCAGTGAAGTCAATCACTTCATGTATGTTGATGTTGTGCTTAATCCACGATATGAACTGATGAAACATTGTCTAATGAAATTGCATGGATTGGAGATGACCAATGAGTTGATAATGGAATTGGAACATACAATTTGAAAGTTGTATTCTCAGTACAAAATGGATTCACTAATCAATAACATAGAACAAGGTTCTACTTCTAGGCCTATGGTTGATGTTACTCAAACCAATTTAGATAATGACGAGTTTGAGTCGACATTTCATGCAGAATTGAACAATGAAAATGTGTTTACCAATAGAAATGAAATTGAAAATTATTTGTCTAGAAAACTTGAGAGTTTTTGAAACGATATGAACATATTGAGTTAGTGGAGAATGCATTCTTCAAAATATCCAACTTTGAGTAAAATAGCAAGAGATGTGATTGTTATTCTTATTTCTACAGTCGCCTTAGAGTCAGAATTCCCCTGTGGTGGTCGAGTGTTAAATTCTTTTCAGAGTTCCTATTTCTATAGTTGCCTTAGAGTCAGAATTCCCCTGTGGTGGTCGAGTGTTAAATTCTTTTCAGAGTTCCTTGGCTCTAAAAACTGTAGAAAGCCTAAATTGCTTTCAAAGCTAGATTCATGATTCAGATAAACTAACAAATATTTATGAAGCATTGGAAGATGCAACGCAATTTGAAAAACGTAAACTTATTTATCTTTTATCCTATTTAATATTAATTGCTTTATATGTTATTCTAATTGTTTAATTTTTGTAAATTTGGATGATATTACGACGGAATCAAATAAAAAGACATAATTTCAATACTATTTTCTCTCAAGTCAACTAGTCAAGTGAATAAAGTAATTATTTCATTTATAAATTATGTTGATTTTTGAATTTTGATAAACAAAACATATATTTCTTGTTTGTAAATTCAAAAAACATGTTTTTGGATAGTTTTTTACTCAACAATTTATATTTATAAGCAAATAGATGAGAAAATTGAGCCAAATTAGTTTTAAAATGAGTCAAAACCAGTTCAAACCAAACCCAAAAATGAAATTACCCTAAACCCAAAACCAAAAAATAAGCCACATGTAAAACAAAAATCGAATTGAAAAAACCAAAAATCGAGATTCGCTTTTTCATTGGTTTTTCTCCTTAATCGGTCCAATTTTGGTTTTTACTTTCTAAAACAAAAACGAGTTTGTTCGGTTTTAGTTCTGTGACGACCCGAATTTTCGTAATTCCTTGAAATGCATGAAATTTTGAAATTTCTTTCTTTTCAAACCAAAATATATCAGAGTGCGTCTAACCGGATCGCTACTGACCCTTTCTTTAAACTCGTTATGAAAAACCCTTTGATAAATTGTGCAAAAGTGTAAATAATAAAATAAAACCATTCATTTAAAATCTTGCGGAAGCGTAAAAAAATCATTCAAGAAGGAAATACTAAACAATTTACACACTACGTTTAACAAATAAAACTTGACAATTAAACATCGTTGATTTACAATCATTTACTCATCTTTTTCTTTGTCTGTTCAACCCGAGTCTCGCACGTGCAAATCATCCATCACTGCTTCATTATGTGTGTATCATCTACTTATTATCTGTTCGTCGTTATACCTACACAAGTAACTGTAAGCCTAAAGGCTTAGTAAGGAAATGGGAGAAAACAATTATGCATATCTCTCTCTTTAATTCTTCTTGGAATGGCGGCCACCCAAACCAATTCTTTTATTACGTTCATTGGTTTTTGGTTCTTTACTCGTACTTCGACCTGGAGATTGGAGGTTGTCCTTTGAGATGGCCTAGTTGATCGGCTTCTAACCTCCTGTGCGCAAGTTAATCCCTTTCCCGACTAGGTGAGGGTGTATCCTAGCTGCTAGGCTAGATTCGGACTATCCATCTACCCTAACTCCCTGGTCGTCCCCTTTCCAGCGTATCCCGCCTTCAAGGTTCCTCCCCTTCTGGCGTATCCCGCCTTCAGGGTTTCTGCCCTTCCGGCGTATCCCGCCGAAGGGTTTCTTCGGTGATGGGCGTATCCCGCCCATCCCGAACATTCTTTTCTTAGCATTTGTCCCCTTTCCAGCATACCCGCCTTCAAGGGTCCTCCCCTTCCGGCGTATCCCGCCTTCAGGGTTTCTTTCCTTCCGGCATATCCCACCGGAAGGTTTCTTCGGTGATGGGCGTATCCTGCCCATCTCGAACATTCTTGTTCTTAGCATTTTTCCTCACTCATGCATGCGTGAGTACCACCCCAAAGTGGCACTCCCTACGATTTCTATTAACATGATTCATAATGCATTATAACGTACATCAACGGAAATTGAAATGGGCATTGAAGTAAAAGTACTATAATAGAACTTGCGCATATAATGAATAACAATAATTAGAAGCATACATAAATACAGGGAACAATTATGAAATCAAATTAAAGCAGCGAGTAAACAAGACGAGACAATAAAGTAACACACAACAAATTACAATTTTACTAAATATGTTCATCGAACTAAGCTAGGCTAAACATGGAAACGTGTTGTAGAGAACGAATAACGGAAACATGCTTATAAATTGGAAATCCGTATTCTAATTGGTTAAGCATACTAATTGAACATATTAATCACAAGCTTATTACATGGCATATCTTAATTAGATGTCATGCAAATATTAATATAGTTTAATTACATGCTCGACTAATTCGTTATCATGCTCAAATTAACTAACTTAGTTAAGCTAATTAACATGCTCATACATTACTAATTAAAATTTAAACATGCTAGTGAACTTGCATACTTAACTAATTGATTTGCTTAAATAATAATTAACATGCTTGAAAAAAGATTACGATTTACATGCTTAGCCGATTTACATGCTCGGAAGAATATAAAATACAGGTTAAGTAATTTACATGCTAATATCGTTCTAATTAATTACGTGCTCAAATTTATAATTGGTTATTCTAGTCGATTTACATGCTCAAGTAAAGTATAATTAAGTCATCAACTATCATTGTCTAAGTAAGTTAACATGCATGAGTACAATTAATAAACGCTAGTTTAGTCATCTATCATGCTCAACTAATTAATTACAGCTAGTTCATTATCATGCTCAATTGGTTAACAATTGGTTAACATGCTAGTTAAGTACTTATTAACATGCTAGAAAATAAATGGCAATTCAAACGGGACTACTAAATAGGTTACATGCTCGTTGATTATATTTAACATGCTTAATGATTTAGCAATTATTGATGAACATTTAGCTAAATGGCAGAACAATCAAAAGAAATATGATCACATTATAAACATTCAGCAACATTATAAAAACTCTTATCTCATTTCCAGACTTGTCATTCCCATTCATACCCATTGATCATTCACATTTTCAGCATTACACCATTTATCGTTAGAAATTACTGAACTCATATGCAGTCAAGGAAATCATTTACAACAATTTCAGCAGCATATATATATATAATGGCAGAACCGTCACCCAAAGAGAGGCAACACAAGTAAAGAGAACAATCAACAGTCAACATAGAATTACGGAGTGCTAATAAATCTATACTATAATGAAGGAAAACATTTCGCATGATAAAACATTTAATTCACAGAACCATCAAGGAATATCACAAAACTACAATACGCTACATAACACATAACGTAAACTCGCGCACTCTACTTGTGGTGTAGGGCCTCCAACTGGCCAAGACACACCCAAGTTTCTTACCTCAATTGCTTATCGCGTTCGGCACTTAAAAGTTATCCTCCTCCTCTTCTCTGTACTTAGATCTCACAATTCCACAGCCGACCCAATTGCAGAGTATATCCATGCTTCAACATTGAACATGTAAGAACAGTAGTAACAGTCATCCAACTATTTGATTCAGAGCATCAGTTTAACATTTCCTACTTTCAACAAAAATCCACTCATAACGTACACTTAAACATGCTTTAGACCGATAATAGCACATAATATATTCTTTCCAATAAAATCACTGAACCCAGCAACATTCTAAAATTCAACACAAAGGCATAATCATTGTCATCGGTCGAATTAGCATTTCCTTCTTATTTTCTACTATTTAATAACATGCAAAATAACCAAAACCAATATATGCTCATCCTGACTATCGGCAGAAACCAACCCATGATCAACAACCAAAATTTACCATATGCATAAACAGAGAGAAACGCACTAAAATCCTTAGGCAGAACCTCAAGTCCAGAAAACATAAATAAGCCATTAACAGGATGTCCAACATCAACGGAGAGCAACACACCAATGTTCATAATTACAGAGGTACCAAAACTAAACTGTAATCGACCATTTATATCCAAGTGACTAAACTACATAGAGGAACCTCACCTTCTCGGCCTCCAGAAGAAACATCTGAGTCCAAGAGCTCTAGTACTCTGCTAGCATCCAACTCCAGAAGGCTCCAGCTCTCTCGGCTACCAGGAGGAAAATCACCTGAGCTGGAAACCGAGCACAACAGTAGTAACCATCTCAAAACCAACCTTCAGTCCACACTAACTCAACACTCCATAACAAACAGGAAGGAAAATCTCCTTACCAGAAGACTGCGAGCAGTTCTCATCCAGGAAGCTCATCTCCTCCTTCAGCTCTCGGTCTGCTTCTTCAGTAGAGACTCTCGGCTCCTCTCAAACAATCCCATGTCCCTGCCCATCTCCTCTCCCTGTCTCTATCTTTTATTCTCTAGCCAACAAACATTCCCCAGACAACATGTCTCGTTTCCTTTTTGAAGTTGTCGGTCACATAGGGTGCAACTTCAGGCTGGACAAAAGCATGAGGTTGTCTGCATAGCAGACAACGGTCCAATCCGAGCCGATCAGACCAGGTTCAGACGCACCCGGGTCGCGGTCACCGTTTGCACCCGTCCAGAATCGCCCCTGCCCTTGCAAAAATTGCCAACTTATAAATATTAACCCAATTAATCATGTGTTGAGAAGTGTTGAATCGGTTCAGTTATTTAACAACAAATTCCCACTTATAAATATTAACCCAATTAATCATGTGTGTGGTATAATTTAATTTAATTAATATTTATTTTATAAAATTAGTATTTATCCTAATTACCTTAATTTTTCTCATTTTAATATTAATTAACTGATATTAAAATGAAACACATATTTAGCTGTTGAATATTAGGGACCCAATTTGTAATATCTCGACTTAATCCAAATATCGTTAAAAGATTACTAGAGGTCCAATTTAAATTTTTTAATTTCATTTCCCAAATGGATTTCTATCAATTAAACCCCTAATAAATTCTCTTAAATTATAACCTAATGGTTACGCCTTTGGTAGTACCCCAATAAATATCCGATAAATCCAAATATCCCTAATTAATTTTCAATTATTCTTAATAAATTCTGATATAAAAATTCAAGGTATTACAAGTTCGGTCTAAATCTGAACCGAACTGAACTGTTCCACCCCTAAAGAAATGAACTATTTAAGGAAAATGAATCAGACAGACGACAAGGACCTGAAAGTCGACAAAGCTCAGAAATCAACGAATTCTAGCTCAATTCCAGACATCTGTTACTATCTAGACCGTAACTCTAGAGAATTTAACCAAGATACCGGATAAGACACCAAAAGTCTAGAACCTAACACTAACATTCACAAAGGCAGTTGGACATTAGTTAAATTAAAGGGTAAGACTGGAAAAATGATATGCCCAACTTTAGAACTGAAAACCGCCAACAAGGAAATCGCCAGCGAATCTACGACTGACAACATCAGAACAATGGTTCAAAATTTAGGAAGACGAGCGACAATGCTTAATGAATTGCTAGGAAATCCACTTATCCAAGGAAAAGCACACCAACTCATGATGGAGAAGTGACAAGCTCTAACAGAAAATGAAGCAGAGCCTAAAGAGACAACACTACCTGCCACAACACAAGAGTGTCAAAAGAAATGAACGAGACAAAATGCAAACTACAAGGACACAACCAACCCTCGTACGAAACAACTCCTACAACTAGGATTCCATATTCTAAAAAAAACAGACCTCCCATACAGGACGAATGAGGTTAAAGTAGAAGTTAGAAGTAAGTTACGAAGAAATCAGACTTCCTGGTCGAGGGACACGCTAACTAGTTTATTGGAAAGTGCAACCCACATTCCTAGTTAGTAGACAACATGGACAAGCTCAACAATGACGCCACTTAACAAAAATCTCCACACAGCTTCAACTCCAACGACCACCTATATAGTACCCAAGAAAAGAGAATTAATTAACAAGACGTGGAACCCAAATGAAAAGGATGATGTTCCACTCTTCCAACAATACATGAGACCTTTACAAGATGATGACCAACACAATTTCTCATCTCACGAGAGATCTTAGAAGAATTCAAAACACATCATCCTAATGAAGGAATGACCAAGAATACAAAATCTTGATATTAACTTAATGAATCGAGACCTACAACACCAAAAGGGTCTTTACACGAGAAGCAAAAGTGCCAAGTATGCATAGTGTTCCCACAACCCATCGATACATCTGACACTAGGAAAGAAACAACAGAGACAAAACAATACGATCAACTTGAACCGACAGTCTTCTAATAGAACGATTGGGTACAAGGCTTCAACCACTATGATCCCCAAATATACCAAAGTGCAAGAACCTTAAGGAACGACAAAACTGAAAAAAAAAATGATTCCAAGACAAACTTTTGGATTTCAACTAACCAAAAACATTGTTTTCTCATCAATCAGAGTCCTCTTACAGAATGAGTGCAACGGTCAAAGAAAACGAGCATGTGATCATCACGACAAACACAATTTATTCCTAAGCGAATACAAAACAAGCTTTCATCATGAAAGTCTCTATTGCAGTCGTCCTCTAGAAAAACTCATCGAATGACTCTAATTCTCAGGCCAAGTATTTCTAACAACCTACACATAGGTCTATGCTAATGGGGCAAGGCATAGAAACAAGACCCAATCAGAGGCTTTAACCAACGGTCTTCGAACCAAGGGAATGGATACTACATGTAACCGATCCAAAGTCTACAAACAAAAAGTCTTAACCTGGACTAATGAGTTCTAAACAAGACAAGACAAGTTCAGAATTTTAGAAAAGGACAAGGACTTGGACCGTATCCCAAGATGAAAGACTCAGATTTAGAACCACATAGGCCAACAAACGAGGAAGACGAAAAGAACCTAGACATAAGACTTGAATTCCAAAACACACAAACCCACACAAGAGGAAAAACCCAAGCAAGTTCACAGGCTCGTAATTCAAAAGAATTTCACTGAACGATTGTTAGAGCACACCCACTACTCACGCGGATTGGAAAGGATAGGGTCATCCTCCAATTGATGACCCCAAGATGTCTTCCCAGTAGCATCTTGACTTATTCGATGAATTGACTAGGTGTTAGAACACTTCCATGCATAATGGATGAACATCCAAAACATTACACTATTGATTTCTCAAGCAATTACTCTAGAAATAGTGGAATCATGCTTTAATACTAAAAATTTCTATCACAACCTGGAGGTGGGCCTAAAAGAACGTCAAGTCAAGTGACTTGATCCTCAGAGAGGACTCGATCGCTTAGATCAAAACTAGATTGTTAGCAGAAGTCTTAATATAAAAATAAGCCCAAAACACAAAAAAAAAAAAATATATTGGGTCTAGAAAGTGATCAACAAGAGTTAAAGATAAAGTAAAAATAACAAAAATATAAAAAACATTATGCACAAAATGAACTCATTCAACACCACAATAATTTTAATAAAATTAAGAAAAATCCTCACCGAATATAACATGGAGACACTAGAAGGAACCTAAATCTGAGGTAATCGCACCTCAGATGCCATACTAGACCTCCACGAACTAAACTTGGGATGGAGTGGTCATTGGGGTTAGTGACTAACTCATAAAAAAATCTATACTAAATGCAATGCATGAGAAAACTGGTTTAACCTTTTTTAAAAAATCATGGTTAAATGCATCTTATTATTGTACATGAACTTTTAAATTGCATTCAAAAATTACTTCATCATTTTATCCAAAAATAGGGTCTATGGGCCATCAATTAGGCTTTTTGCAAAACGTGCTACATATATAGACAACTATATAATAAAATAAGCATACATCATTTTTCATCTAAAAATGTTATCAATGAAAAGGGATAGTCATACAAGGATCCATCCTACACATACCATAGAAAGGTGGTCATTCTTCGATAGTAACACCTTATGAGTCCAAAGAAAAATGTGTCCTTAGTTTAGAGACCAGGCGACAACACCATGTGTATAATCAACAACAAGATGACTAAATACCCTAGTAAGGTTTAGGGATTTGAGACTCAAGGAGTGCATCACCACTGCCCTATTATCTATTTCAAATTTAGGGAATCAAAACCTAATATCCTCTTACCCATTTCACATGTACACATAATCAATCTTCATGCAGTAGAAGATGCACGGGATAACCTCATGATGCTTTGATACCAAGACTTCTCAAAGCATCAAGATGATTAATCCACCAAGATATACAAATAATAAAAAACCAGAATACCATGTACGATAGATTAAATGTGAGAAAACATACGTACATATACATAAAAACAAACGTGTTGTCGAACAGTCCCCATCGAATTTTCATATGTGACAACCAACAAAATAATGGTTTGAAAACCATGATGCAATGTAGTGCATAAAGTATTAAAAATCCTACCTCGATGACGACAAAAGCCTAGTCAATTAGTCATACGCGCCATTGGACACAGATATCAAAATTCGTAAAATCATCGAGACCTAAGACGTAATCAACGTCAAAATCCCAACCATCACACTAAGAATAAAAGATAGGTTCTGAATTGAGACAAACAACCCAAATCGATGTCAAACAAAAAATGACCCCTAATCTAGGAGAGTCATACGTGCATTGATGATAAATTTTGAAAGTTTAAATCAAATATGTACAACTTCTGAAACTCTCTAATTAATAGATTTTCAAAATTTATCCAAGAAATAACTCTTATTGACCTAATATAAAGATCTTTCCATTTCAATATTAAAAAATAAAGTTTTAACTTCACCTCGAAATAAGTGCTAAAAGATCAAGATGACATTTCATTAAACGGAGGTCACCAGGGCATTTAGAAGGTCAAAACGTGTCAGGAAATGAGGTTCTTTCAATTTTCTGACGTAATTAGCCTGTCCAAAAAACGTGGTCAAACTACTAAGTGTCAAAATCAATGGTCAACAATCAAAGTCAATGCTTACATCACCTACCACGTCAATAGTCAATGCCACGTCAGCCGCTGAAATCATTTATTACCCGTGAATTTTATAATAATAGATTTAACATGTTAAATTTTCCTGTGATATTCTATCAAACGTTGAAAAGTTGACTCGATTCGTCGCGTAGCAGCCACGTGCAAATTGTTTATCAAATAGTCAGAATCGATAAAATTGGGTATTTCCAAGCAATAAACTAATTGAGGAAATGAATTCAGTAAATTATTTGGGCTAAGTAATCGTTGTTGGTTAGCGTTTAGAACGAATCGGGATTTGAATAAAATTTGTATTGGATTTATTTAATGTATATAATATATTTTTAATATTTATATTATTTATTAAATGAATTGAGAAGAAGAGAAAGTTTTCATATGTTAGCACCGACAAAGAGAGGACGCGAGAGAGAGAGAGAGGAGAGGGACGAAATCCAACCTCCGACAAATCCGAGGAGTTGCAAATGTTCACGACATCAAGACCAACAACTTTTGGGAAGGCTGTTGGTGAGTAACTCTATTTAACCCCTCCGTTTTTTGAAATTCAAGTTTGAAATTTTGTTGGCTTCAGATTAGAGGTTAAAAAACTCAAATCCGAGAGAAATTTATGGTTTATCTTGGTTGTATTGAAGTTTTAGTAGGGTTTTTGGTCGTTGAAAGGCAAAAATCGGGAGAAAATAGCGTGTTTTCCATCAAAAAAACTATGCCAAAATGTCGTTCGAGTTGACTTCTGTGCGATCTCCAGCCGACCAGTCATGTTGGCAACACACAGTCAATTTTCGGTCATCTAGAACACTACGTGGTGTTGGCCCCTACTTTTCATGCAATCGACTGCAGCTGTTGGGTTGACCGCAAAAGTAGGTCCGGTTGATCTCAACAGTTTCGGTCCATTGGAGTTCTATTTCTGGTCGACTGTGAATTGGGCAGATTGTTTAAGAATGGCCACAGGTCCACCGCAGGAGATCCCTGGTCAACCATACAGTGTGTTTTGTAATGTTTTTTAGTCATTTATGCGTCGGTTAGGTTCCTAGACTAGGAAGAAGACCCTTTCATCTGTCCATTGTGACTCATTGATGAATATTCTTGTCATTTGGCATGATTTTATGTTTGGTTCTATTTTTGAATTTTGAATTGATCCTAAATAAAGTCATACTTGATTAACTTTAGTTGAATCTTCTCTATTAATGACTCTTAGATGGTTGTGGGCAAGTCTTATTGTCCATTGTGGGGTTCTGGTCATATGTCGATGTATCTCGTCAACACTGAATGGTTCTGCTTGATCGTCATTGAGTCTAGTCGACGCTGCGAGGTCCTAGTTGACCTTTGCTTTGTCTCATCGATGGTTGCATGGTCTCTATTGACCACTGTTGTGGCTTATCGACTGTGGTCAGGTTCAAATGACTACAGTTATGTCTTCTCAATTGCTAAGTTGTTCAGGTTAAGCGTGTCATGTTCCATCGACTGTCATCGTGTCTTGTCTTTTGGTGGGTCTTTCCGGTTGTCTGTTAAGGTTTCGAGTACACCATTGTTATGTTTTAGTCAATCGTACTTTTTGTTTCTCAAAGTTAGGTTTAGTGAACTTCGTTCGACTTCACCAGCAATACTTGGTCTTCAGCCAAATTTTGGGTTTCGTGTCTAGGATCTCGATGTATTCCTAGATTTCATTTCCAATTTAGGACTAGTGGTTGTCCCTAGAGTTGGACTTAGATTTGGATTCTTAGTCTTGATTTGGGACTTATTTGTTATCCCTCGTGCGATTGTTGGGATTTTGACGTGGGCCTTGTTATAGGTTTTGGAGATGTCACTAGTTTTGCCCTCACTTCTGATAGCGTGTGAAGCTGGCTAGTCGGTAAGGTTTTCTTGGTCGTCATCAAAGTAGGGATTTTTATACTTTATACAATGCATTGCATTATGTTTTCAAACTAATATTTTCTGGGATACTATACTTGAAAACTCGACAAGGATTGTTTCAACAACACGTCTATTTTTACGTATATGTATGTTTTATCACATTTACATTATCGTACATGGTATATTGTTTGATATTCTGTGCATATATGTTAGGAGGATAAATCCTCATGATACTTTAGGCGTTCTTGGCACTAAAGTATCACAAGGCTATCTTGTGCAATCTTCTGTTGCGAGAAGATTGATTATTTGTACGTGTGAAAAGTTGTAGGGCTTTGGTGACATGTTCTCAGGTTTCGAACCCCAAAAGTTGAAAGGGTGATAGGACGTTGATGACATGTCCCTTAGGTTTCAAGCCCCAAAAGTTGAAAGGATGATAGGACATTGATGACATGTTCCTCGGGTTTCAAGCCCCAAAACCTGGCCAAGATTTTTAGTCACGCTAATTAAAAGGTTGTTAGTCATTACGGTTGGCTCTTCTAGTACTTTTTCATTTGATGGGTGGCATGATAGCTCGTAGCTCCACTCATCGACAGCATTCATCAATTTGGTTCCAGTAGGTAGCTAGTTGAGGAGCAATCTATTGCTAGCAACCTTATCCATTACCACGATTATACGGGTTGTGTTGGCACTAAACATAATTCATTGGCAACTCAGGTGACGTGTTGGATCTCTAGATCACCATCATTTTATTTCCTCTATCTCATGAGGTCTTGCTTTAGACAGATGGTTGCCTTTGTGTGATATACGTCAGATGGGTCCTTGTGTCAAGCGGTCGACCACCCAACTATTCCAGTCAACTACTTCCTGATCATTAGATTGTAGCTATTACACTCACTTCGTATGATTCTCTTCCTTAGTTCTTAAATTTAAAGTGCCTCTTTTTATAGAAAACTGTCGAGCAGTCGACCACCAAACTATTATGGTCGACCGCTTCCTGACTGTTAGATTGTAGCCATTATGCTTCTAGTTGACCATTCTCCGCACTGGTTGTCAGCATCGGTCGACCAATCCCATTTTCGGTCGATCACTTTAACGTATGACTACTTCTTTCACTCTAGTCTACTGTCTTCCTCTGCTTCAGAATCTATAACAATCTATATTATTACCGATCGACCGCGATTCCTTTTCT
Source organism: Begonia loranthoides (assembly GCA_022433065.1). NCBI lineage: Eukaryota > Viridiplantae > Streptophyta > Magnoliopsida > Cucurbitales > Begoniaceae > Begonia > Begonia loranthoides. Next base: position 46,314,538 of record CM039468.1, on the reverse strand, counting down.
GGTCGACTGCCTTCATCAAATCCAGAATTATGTTGCTCTCTATAAGATTTCTGGTTGACCGCCATTCGCCTATGGTCGAACGTTATTGCATGTTTTGCACTCTTTGAAACTTCTAAGTGCAAATGATTAATCCTTTAACTACATAGACTTAAACACACATGTTAGCAAATATAAATACCCTTGTTAGAAGGTATTTCCAATAATGATCAATTATAAATATAATGATAATCACATTAATCATATTCAAGTTATAAACAACTTATAATCAAATTAATTATTCATCATCAAAATAATTAAGCCTAATTTTTATTAGGCTAACAAAGTCAACTACTAAACAATTTTTGCTAATAAATAAAATACTCAACTATGAAAAATGAATAGAGAAAATATTGTTGTTACGTTTTTTGTTAAATAACATTGTCTTTTTATTGCGGAACATTGTCTTTCTACAGCAGAACGTTATATTTTTGCAGCGGAACGTTGTCTTTCCACTGTGAAAAGTGAGTCATTGAAATAGGAATCACGAAAGATTAATTTTCTCAAAGGAAAGACGACTTTTCTAAGAGGAAAGACGACTTTCTGCAAAGGAAAGACGACGTCCTTCCAATCAAACTGTGAGTTTTTCTAAGTAATTTGACATCTTTGGGGAAGAGTAATCTCGAGGAAGAAAAGAAAATGTTTCGATTGATCGCTAAGAATTGTTCATTTGCTTCAATTTATCAAACTTTAGTTCTTCTCTCAAATTATTGTTTTAAATTAAGACTTGATGGCAATAGAATGCTTTGATTGTTGAGAGGAGAAAAACTTGTTTTCATTGGTAATTCTCTGAACAAAAAGATGTGGGAATCTTTGGTTTGTATTCAGAAAAATTCAGCCAAAGATCAAAGAAAATGTTCAAAGCGCATGAGAGAAGACATTTTTTAGGGAAAATTTCTTACTCTTTCATTTTCAAAGTAAGGTCACTGTTACCGATGATATTTGCATAGTTTATTTTCCATAGTTGAGTATTTTATTTATTAGCGAAAATTGTTTAGTGACTGACTTCTCATTGATCTTATAGTTCAGTAGTTGTTTTGTTAAATTTTCAAAATTTTAATTAATTTAATATTATTAATATATATAATAATTATAAAACATATCATATACATGAAATAAATACCAATTTTACGGAAATAATCCACACTATCCCGACGCTTTCACAACTTAACTTAAATTATCGAACATAATCGCACAGTCCAAACCACATGATAACACTAGAATCCACGAGTTTGATTGTTTGACCGAATTCTCACACGTGGCCGAATACTCTCAATACGCAGCAAAAACTTGGTCAATACAAATAATTTCTCTTAGACTAAAAGTAAAAAATTTACTCAGAAAAATATAAAATCTAAAAATTATGGATTTACAGAAATAAGCTTCTCCACCTTAGATCTTTTGAAAAGTTTCATTAGTCTTGAGGGAAGCATGAGATCGAGGTTAGTTAGTCTTCTATCTCCGACACTTCTAAGAACTTAGATTCCACGATAGAATCTTCATAATTTCATCATAAATTCATTCCACCGGAAATTTCAAAAACTTCATATCCAAGTAGTATTCTTCATGAAATAAAAGCAGGTAGTGAAAATGTCTTAATCATAAAATGGTTAAAAAGTTGAGACATATCGAGAACAATTATCTTCATACTAATCGTCAGTATATGCCATGCAAAAGATGGATTTACCATCAGTTGTAGACAATGGAGGCACAACCAAAGTTCTTTGGGGGATCGAAGAGAAAAATATCTATCTGGTTCTTCTTCTTAATGGGTACTCATCAGAATGTTTCTACCTGTCGACAAAATCGAATGATTTAGTTAGAACTTTACTAAAAGAAGGTCATGAAACTTGGCTTCTGCTACCAAGGCTAAACTTTCTTAATCCTTCATACAATTGCACCATTGCAGACATAGGAAGGTTTGACATTCTTGTCGGTAATTGCTTAAAAAAAACTCGTGTCTCTTAAATCTAAATCTAAAAATTCGAACCTATTGGTGAAATTCTCACTTTATAGTCCTTTTTTTTTTGCAGCTAAGAATACGATCCTTGAATTACTCGAACCAGGCAAATATTGTTGTACACTGTGTGCGCATGGCTCTCTTGGGAGGGCGTCTCTTGTCACGACCTGGAGGTGGGCTTAACAGAAACGTCGAGTCAAATAATCCGATTCTCGGAGAGAACCTGATTGTCGAGCCCAAAGCTATGTTGTCAACGGAAGTCTTAATATAAAAATAAGCCCAAAAACCAAAACAAATGGAACCAGGTCCACCGAGTGATCAACAAGAGTTAAAGATAGCGTAAAAATAACAAATAGAAAAAAAAACATTGTGTAGTAAATGAAATCATTCAACACCATAAAAAAATTAACAAAAATAAAACAAGAAAGAAAATTATCACCAATGACAACAGGGAGACACTAGCCATCATGATTTAAACCTAGGAAAAATATAGTCGAGGGGTGAGTGACCAACTCAGTAAGAGAAATCTATATTAAATCCAATGCATGGGAAAACTAATTTTACCTTTTTAAGAAAATCATAGTTAATAAATCTTATTTTTGTACATGGACTTTTAAATCACATTTAAAAATCATTTCATCATTTTATCCAAAAATAGGGTCCACAGGCCATCGATGAGGCTTTTTGCAAAACGCACTCTACATATAGACAGCTATATCATAAAATAGGCCTACATCATTTTTCATTCAAAAACGCTATCAGTGAAAATGGATGGTCTCACAAGAACCCATTCGGCACACAACATAAAAAGGTGGTCATCCGTCGATAGCAACATCTCATGAGTCTGTAGAAAAAGGTCCCTGTAATATGGAAATCAAGCGGTGACACCACACGTATACTCAAAAATAAGCTGACTAAAGACCCTGATCAAGTTTAGGGATTCAGAACCCAAGGAGCTCGTCACCAATGCCCTATTACCCATTTCAACTTTAGGGATTCGAAACTCAAGGACATGTCACCAATGCCTTATAACCCATTTCGCACGTGCACACAAGTAATCTTCACACAGTAAAAGATACACAAGATAGCCTCGTGATACTTTGATACCAAGACTGTCCAAAGCATCAAGAGGATTCATCCACCAAAATATACAGATAAAAAAAATCAGAATACCTTGTACGATAAATTAAAAGTGAGAAAATATTCATACATATACGTAAAACAAGCATGCTGTCAAACAATCCCGTCGAATTTTCATATGTGGCAACCCACAAAATAATGGTTTGAAAACCATAATGCAATGCAACACATAAAGTATAAAAATCCCTACCGTGATGATGATAGAAGCCTAACCAACCAGCCACATGCGTCGTCGGACACATGTATTGCAATCCTTAGAATCGTTGAAACCTAAGACATAATTGACATCAAAATCCCAACCATTAAACTAGGGATAAAAGATATATCCTAAATCGATATAAGGAACCCAAATCGATATTAAATGACAAATGACCCCTAATCTACGCAAGTCATACATGCATTGGCAATAAAATTTTGAAAGTTTAAATCGAATATGTGCAACTTCCAAAACTCTCTAATCAATAGACTTTTGATTTTATCTAAGGAATAACTCATATTTACCCAATATAAAGATCTTCTCATTTCAACATTAAAAAAATAAAGTTTTGACATCACCACGATATACATGTTAAATGATCGGGGTGAAATTTCAACAAACGGAAGTCACGAGCGTGTTTAGAAAGTTAAAACGAGTCAGGAAATGGGGTCCTTTAAATTTTCTGGCGTAGTTAGGCAGTTCAAAAACGTGATCAAACTGTCAACATAAAAGTTAAAGTCAGCAGTCAAAGTCAATAGTTAAAGTCAACTATCAACAATCAAAAATTACATCACCTGCCACATCATCAATTAACGCCCAATTAGCAGTCAATGCCACATTAGCCACTAACGTCAACAAAAATGATGTTAGCACTCCGGCGACCGATTTTTCCGGTGACAACAAACGACATTGGATCGAAATGAGAAGGGTTGTGTCTTAAAAGTTTCAAGCTTCTGGATCCAATGGTGGCGTTGGTTTTCTGAGACAAGGCTCAGAATGGCCCAGATCTACGATTAAAGTAGTGGGCATGACTTTTCTGACAAAGTTGTTGGACGACATCTGACCATGGATTTGATCGATCTTTGGGTCCACATGATTCTCCTTGCCAAGAGCTTTCCAACGGTTGGTCAAGCGTCATGATCGAACGTTGAGATCGTTGCCCGTGAGCGTTTAAAATTTCATTCAAAACTTTTTTAGTGATGATTTCGATAGCCCCGTTCTCCCAAACGGCGCAATCGTTTTGACAAATAATATACCGAATCGAAGCTTGCTATGCGAACTATCGATTTGTGGTGACACCTCCAGCAGATGTGATTCCAATAAATGGTGGAAGTCGTTAACGGAGTGAAAAATAAATAAATAAAATTTTGAGGGAGGGAAAAAAAGTGTATAAGAGAGAGAGAGGGGAAAAAGTGAATGAGAGAGAGAAAGTAAAAAAGGAAAGAGAGAAAAAAATTAAAGGAAAAATAAAATAATAATAATAATATTTTAATTAATTTAATATTTTTTAATATATATAATAATTATAAAATATATTATATACATTAAATCAATATCGATTTTTACAGAATAATTCACGCTCTCACGACGCTCCATGATCAAGTTTAAATTTATCGAACATAATTGCATAGTCCAAACCACACGGTGACACACAAATTTACCGGTTTGAATATTTGATTGAATCCTCACATGTGGCCGAAGACCTACGACACGTGACAAGAACCCGATCAACACAAACAATTTGATATAGACTAAAGCGAAAATTTTACTTAGAAAAATGTAAAATCCAAAATTTTGCGGGTTTTACATTTTTTCCCTTTTAAAAAATTTTGTCCCCAAAATTAAACACAATTTAAGGGGCCATCGAACGAGTGAGAATACTTCATACACAAACTCCTAGAAAACTTTCTATTCAGTATGGTACCCACATCACACAAACCAAAGGAATCTCTTAAGGAATAACTTAACACCTACGTTTCAAGCTTTCGACACGCCTAAAACAAGACAAAGACCTAAGAATGCGATCGAAAATGACACCGAGCAAACACTGCAAAATGAATCAAATTCACGATGCAAAAACAATTCAACAAGGACAAAAAAATGTCACTTTAACAGAAATGAAGTGAATGATTCAATCAATCAGTCAACAACAAATCGATTTCATAATGGGAAAACCCCTACACGAATTGAAAGAAGACAAATAAGATTATTCAACTAGTTATAACGACATACACAACATCGAACTGATGTGGAGTTTTTGTAACACCCGAGACACGATTTACCGAATTTACTCGAGTGAAAACACATCTTAAATAGGATAAAGGAAGATACTAGTTGGATCTAGGTTTGGAACGTCAATCAAAACTCTCCATGTTTGAACAATACTTTAAATCGAGCTCACAACCAACAATATTCTCTAGCTTCATGTTGTCTAAGCACCAAGTCTAATAAGAGATTACTCGAGATTTACAACACGTAGGAAAACTCTTATAGAAGATACGGAATAAGACTTTGCAACAAAACCAAGGCAAGGTCGAGTAACCAAGCATCCAACGAAAACCAATTCTCATGGACTCATAGGTAACCATTATGTTCTTATGCACCAGAACATAACTAGAAACCAAATGTCTGATACACCAGCGCATATTGCCTATTGCTATTCCAGTCAGAAACTGTAGGATATGGTACACCCAACAACCGACACTTTTAAACCTAGAGTGCACCCTGGACCAAAACATCCAACACGAACCTAACACATATCCTATCCCACACAGTCAACAACTTATCCTACAAAGAAATGAACTATATTAAGGAAAATGAATCAGACAGCTGATAAGAACTAGATAGCCGACAAGTCTCAGAAATCCATAGCTCTAGACAACTGCTAGTATCTAGCATGCAATTCTAGAGGATTTAACCAAGATACCAGACGAGAAACCGCAAGTCTAGAACCTAACACTGGCATTCACGATGACAGCCGACATTGGTCAAACAGAAGGGTAAGATAGAAAAAAATGAGATTTCCAACTTTAAAACAGAAAACTGCCACCAAGGAAATCTCCAGCGAATCAACGACTAACAATATCAGAACAACAATTCAAAAATTTAGGACGATAAGCGACAAAGCTTAACAAACAACCAGGAAATTCACTCCTTCAAGGAAAAGCACATCGACTCAACATGAAGAAGTGACAGACTCTGACAGAAAATGAAACAGAGCCTAAAGAGACAACACCAATTGTCACAACACAGAAGTGTCAACGAAAACGAACAAAACAAAGTGCAAACTACGAGGACACAAACACACGAACCACCCTCATATGAAACAACTCCTACAACTAGGATTGTAGATTCCCAAAAACAACATAGACCTCTTATACAGCACAAACGAGGTCGAAGTAGAGGTCAAAAGTAAGCTATAGTGGAACCAGACCTCCTGGTCGAGGTACACGCTAACTAGTTTATTGGAAAGTGCAATTCACATTCCTAGTTAACAGACAACATGAACCAGCTTAGCAATGATGCCACTCAACCAGCCAATGAAAATCTCCACTTGGCTTCAACTCCAACGACCATCTACATAACACCTAAGAAAAGGGAATAATTGACAAGACGTTGAACCCAAAAGAAAAGGATGACGTTCCACTTTTCAATGATACACGAGACATTTTCCAGATGATGACCAACAACATTTCTCATCTCATAAGAGATCTTAGAAGAAATCAAAACCCACAATCCTAACAAAAAAACGACATAGAAAAACTAACATTAACCAAACAAATCAAGACATGTAACATCGGAATGCTCTTTACATGAGAAACGATAATGTCTAGTACCATTGGGTTCCCACAACCCATCGATACTACCAACACTAGGAAAGAAACAATGGGAGAAAAGAATACGATCAATTTGAATCAAACAGTCTTCCAACAAAATGACTAGGTACAAGGATCGAACCACTACAATACCCTGATATACCAAAGTACAAGAACCCTAAGGAATGACAAAAACTAGGAAAAATGATTTCAAGACGGACGTTCAAATTCTGACTAACCAGAAACATTATTGTTCCATCAATAAGAGTCCTGTTACAAAATGAGTGTAACGGTCACAGAAACCGAGTGTGTGATCATCACAACAACAACCTATTCCTAAGCGGATACAAAATGAGTCTCGTTCAAAAAATCTTCATTGCAGTCATCCTCTGGAAAACCCATTAAACTACTCCAATTCCTGAACCAAGTATTTCTAACAACTTACACATAGGTCTATGCTAACAGTGCAACAGACATAAACAAGACCCATTTAGAGACTTTAACCAATGCTCTTTGAACCAAGGGAATAGATACTACACATAACCAAGCTAAGGTTTACGAATGAAAAGTCTTAACGCAAACTAACGAGTTCCAAACGAGATGAGACAAGTTCAAGATTCTAGAAAAGGACAGAGACTTGGGTCGCATCCCAAGATGAAAGATTCAGATTTCGAAGCACACATGCCCTCACACGAGGAAGATGGAAATAATCCAAACGAAAGACTTGAATTTTGAGCCACACAGTTCCACATAAGAGAAAGAACTCAGATGAGTTCATAAGCTCGTAATCCAAAAAAAATTAACTTAACGATCCACGGAGTACACCCACATCTCGCATGCATTGGAACAGATAGGATTATCCTCCAAAAAATAACCAAAAGATGTCTTCCCAGTACCATCTTGACTCATTCGATGATTTGACTAGGTGTTGGAACAATTTCATGCACAGTGGACAAACGTCCAAAACATTACACTATTGATTTTTCAAGCGATCACTCCCAAGAACAATGGAACTATGCTTTGATACCAAAAATTTCTGTCACAATCTGGAAGTGAGCCTAACAAAAACGCTAGGTCAAGCGACCTGATCATCAGAGAGGACCCAATCGCCCAACCAAAGACTAGGTTGTTAACAAAAGTCTTAATATAAAAATAAGCCCAAAGCCCAAAACAAATGGTAACAGAGCCAATTCTCAACCGGAAGTGTAGCAGACATGGACGTCGAGTCCCTAATTGGGGGGGGAAATTGTGACATCCTACCTTGTAAAGGTAAAGATGACCCAAGATACTGTTAATTGTGAGGGTCCATCTTATACCAGTGGGGGTGCACAATCTCATATTGCTTTGAAGAGTGAAAAATGAATGGTTTATAAGTAAAGTTCTCCTCCCTACCTAGTACAACACATTTTGGGCTAACTCCAAGAACAAAACTGTGCAAGATTCGGCTCAAAATGAACAATATTATACTAGGAGCACTGGGGACTCCACATCTCTCATACCAACGTGGTTTCTTTGTCTTGCACAAGCACAACTATGTTTTTCGTCATAAATACGTTAAATATGGTCAAAATGCAGCTTCCTATGCCTCCAGTAAATTTTGTATGTAATAAATATTGGTCTTTGCTAGAAGGGTTTGATATGTAATATGATTAAAAGATGTTGAAAAATATGGATACAATCCTAAAATTGCTCTGTTTTATTTAGTAGGATTGTCATCATTTTAGACAACCTTAAAACCTTTTCACTCATGGTCAATGTGCAGATAACAATGGCTTCACTGGGCAAAAACAAAATCCTAGCTTTCTTTGAAGCATCAAAAGACACCCTATGACATCAACTCACGAAATTTATAGCGAAATGCATATCATGGTGTAACATATCAAAGAAAAAAAATTCCCAAATATCTAAAATTTTCCAAAACAGAATCAATCATAATAACTATTCCCCCAATTCAGCTCAATCAAACCCTAAATTAAATTTATTTATCCAAATACTCTACGTGGGATTTATCATTTCTAGAAATCAAACCCCACCCCAAACATGGTCAATGTGCAGATAACAATGGCTTCACTGGGCAAA
>CM039468.1:46158766-46305260 GCA_022433065.1 Begonia loranthoides | reverse complement strand
TTCTAGCGCGACAAATCTTTCTCTGACAGCGACGAACCTCCGCCTCTGTCCTCGACAACATCGAGAGAAGGAGTTCTCTCCTTGCTGCGAAGAAGAAGAACGAAGAAGAATGTGGAAGAAGTGGTAGATCGGTTCTTTTGTTGGAGTACTCGACTGAGCTAGTCCCGTTTAGGACCCCCCTTTCCTTCTCCTTCGCTGAACCTGGCTACAATGGAAGGCCAGATTCGTGACAATCTCTTGAAGGAAAGAATGGTGAGATCTCTCTTATAAATTGAGGGTTCACCGTGCAGAAAACTCACACCAAAAATCACAAAGTTCTCCAAAACTTACCTCCTCCATGACGAAACACTTCTCCAGTTAAGCTTTCTAACGCGACGAAACCCTTCTCCAACCGAGCTCTTCTAGCGCGACAAATCTTTCTCTGACAGCGACGAACCTCCGCCTCTGTCCTCGACAACATCGAGAGAAGGAGTTCTCTCCTTGCTGCGAAGAAGAAGAACGAAGAAGAATGTGGAAGAAGTGGTAGATCGGTTCTTTTGTTGGAGTACTCAACTGAACTAGTCCAGTTTAAGTGAACCGACCATTGAATTGAACCAGCCAACAGAATTGAACCAAACCCAGACCAACGAACCAAATCGAACTGGTCTAGCCATATTGAACCAACCTGATCCGACTTCAACTTCGACTCACCTAAGAGTTTTATTGGTAACGAATTTATGCCCAAATTTCTTTCAAGGATTATTATTTTTTAGAAAAAAATTAATTGATAAACCATTTCGGTAGACTAGATTATTCGAAGACTCGGGAATACCCAAATCTTTTACTCTCTCAAAATCCAGGTAAGTAAAACACAAGTTTTACAATGTTTTGGCCATAGGCCCTACATCACAAGACGTATATTATTTTCCTTATACTCATTTTGTTATTTAATTTCGATACTTTACTTGGACATGCATTGTTAGCCATTGACACATAATATTTAAAAGATAAAATAAATAGGACATTATGTATGTGGGTATGAATGCATGAAATTGATGAAATTAATGGAAAGTATGATATGAGATGGCCGATGAGACCTTATGAGGGTAAGAAACCGTTGGTTCTCTAAAAGATTGAACATATGGTTATGAGATAACTAATGAAAGTCTGACGCATGATAAGGTTGGAAAATGAGTTCTAACCAGTAAGTAAGTTAAAGCATGGAAGTTTGGTAATGCATGAAATGAAAACATATATGCATTTGTTTTTACTTACTGAGTCATCTCACATTTAATTTTGTGATTTATCTGTAGATAAATTGGTGTTGATCAAGGACTTTCCCGAATCAAAAGAGTATACAAAAGAAGACATCGAGAATATTGTTGATGTGTCACATAATTAAAATTTATTTGTATTTCAGTTTTAATGTTTTGAAATAAACTCTACTTGATGTTCAATTACTAGATGTTTTGAATAAATTTTGGTTGTAATTGAATATTAAATCAATTTTGTTTTAATTAATGAAGTTCTAAATAAATGTTTAATAATATTTACACTTATAAAGTTTATTTAATAAAGTAGAATTACTTAATAAGTACACTTAAAACTACTTTATTAATAAATATGGTTGTTTTAAATATTTTTGCCTTAAATAATAATTTTACTATTTTTAAAGATTAATAAAATTTTAAAATTTAAAATTTATAACGAGTTAATTAAATTTAATTTGTAAATTAATTTTTAAAAAAATTTATAATTTACAATTGGGAGAAAATAAAATTTGGGTTCAGAGAATGTACGAGAGATGAACTTGCGACGAATGTGAAATATTTTCTGGCATATTCGGCAATGTATTCTCACACGAAAACGCAAGTCCTTCGCTGCGTGAATGGCTAAGCAAGGAAAGCTTCAAATCACTTCCAATGGCGGCCTTTCCTCATCTGCGTAAATTTTGCAGAGCTGGTTATATTGTAGATAGCAAGGAGAACAATATATATTTGAACCATTCAGAGAGAATGGCACTTCCTATGCTTTATATATCGGGTGGGCGTAGCCTTCTCACGACTCCTCGGACTTCTTTCTTGGCTGACAAATACATGAAGTTGCACCAGCCGGAATTCAGGCATGAAAGAGTGGTTGTAGACGGGTACGGCCATTCAAATCTGTTAATCGGTGAAGAATCAGATAAGAGGTTTTCCCTCACATTCTCTCCCATATAAGATCTGCTGAGGAAGAAAGAAATGGTGGTGTTAATGGTGGAAGAAGGAAATACAGCAGCGAGGTGCTGGATTGGAGTGATGATCCTTATGAACAGAATGAAGGATTAGCAAGTTGGTTTTCTCCGTCTGTTGTTTTTTGGTTGTTCTTCATCGTTCTGTACTTCAGTTTGTATGCTATAGTTCGTGTATTTCTTAAGAATCCTACTCCACGATCCAAAATAAGCACAGATTTCATAATTGATTTGGCTATTTCCATAGTTTTCCAATAACATGTGTTGGATTCTTACAACCATATTGGAATTTGGACTATAATCATTTAGTTTGGGGAAAATAACAAAACAACCAAAGTCCTTTATTAGTGTCATTTATTATTAGTGACAAAACAACCATAATTCTTTTTTCGCTAACAACTTAACCATTAAACAATAAAAAAATATTGCGGCAACCATCGCTGTTACGTCTACTGTTAATGAGGATGAACCGTGGTGGTTTGACGACGAACCGTAGAGGCTTGATAACCATGAACCGCGGAGGCTTGATGACGACGAACTGTGGAGGTTTGATGACAACGAACGAAGACGTCCAATGCAGCAAAAACGGGCGACATCCATCAAAATTAGTAGGCCAAGGACCGTCGAACGGAGACATCCAAGGTAGAAACAACGGGAGAAATCCATCAAAATTCATCGGCCAAGAACCGTCGAACAATAATTCAACAGACTGATGAAGGACAACGATGGTTCATGGCCAATGGATCGAGAACGGATGTCCCTCGATCGGAATGGACGACTAGCATGGAGTTTGTCATTTTCCAAATGGCAATGATGGACGTCCCTAGTCTCAGAACGGACGTCCCTCAACTTAAGACTACGTCGTTCAAGCTGCAACGGACGTCTGTCTTTGGCCAATGGACGTCCGTTGTATGTTCGTCGGACTTCTCTGAATGTTACATCAATTATAGGGGAACGTCCGTCGTGCCCGTTGGAACGATGGTTCATGGTCGTTGGATTGAGAACGGACGTCCCTCGATTGGAATGGACTGCTAGGATGGAGTTTGTCATTTTCCAAATGGCGATGACAGACGTCCCTAGTCTCACAACGGACGTCCCTCAACTTAAGACTATGTCGTTCAGGCTGCAACGGACGTCCGCCTTTGGCCGATGGACGTCTGTTGTATGTTCGCCGACCTTCTCTGAACGTTAAATCTGCCTATAATCACGAAGGACACCCCTCAAACATAAAACAAATGTCTCTATATAATTCATTGAACTTAGTTCGCCGAGGATTTCGTATTTCATGGTACTCGTCGAAGTGTATAGTCGATTCTTATATAGGCAAACCGACGCACGATGATCAGCGGCGAATCATCCTCAGACCGCGGCTATATTGCTAGTACGTTGTTCTGCCCATAACGACGTGGTCATAGGGACGAGCGTTCCGCTGCAGCATTGAGATACTGGATGACGACGACACCGATAAAAATTGCTTTCGACGATGAGAAGATGATCAGAAAACTAAAAACGTGAAAATCTGAACTATGCTGGAGCTTCTCGACATCATCTTCTCGGTTACTGTCAATGTACGTCGACGAAATCATAATCACAATCAAAAGTTCACCAATAATGTCTCTGGGAAACGTGACTGCGAAGATAATGTCGCTAGAAAACGTGACTGCGAAGATAATGTTGTTGGGACACGTAATTGTGAGATCGTCGACGGACATTGATGGTAAACATAATAGCGATGGTTGCTGCGATATTTTTCTATAATTCAATAGTTAAGTTATTAACGAAAAAATAATGATGATTGTTTTGTCATTATTAACAAAAGATGATGGTTAATTTGTCATTTTTCCTTTATTTTGTTTATATTAACTCTCGGGAAAATGACAAATCAACCATCGTGGTTTCTGGTCAATGACAAGTCAACCACTGTGGTATATTTGCTAACAAGTTAACCACTAACGTATGAGAAATTTACAAATCCAACATCACACTCAAGTTAACCCAGGCAAAACTGCCTGGACACCGCAAATAAGTGCCTGGACGCCGTTGGTTTGCGGAGTCCAGGCTTTTTGTTTGCCTGGACGCCGCCTGGACGCCACTGGTTTGCGGCGTCCAGGCTTTTTGTTTGCCTGGACGCCGTAAACCAGCGGCGTCTAGGCAAGGAAGCAAGCTTGGACGCGCGACGTCTCTGGAGCTCTCTATTTGTCATGGATGGCGTTCTCGATCAATTGTGTTTCATTGTTACTTCGAATTCGTTATGTATATGGTTTACGAATGAAATATTTTTATTGGTTTTTTGACCTCTGCACCTTCAAAGTAGCATAACTTTTGCTAGGGATGTCGGAATTGGGCGCAGAAGGTATCAAATCGAAGCTCTCTCAGAGCTCTATAAATATCATCGGGTAAACCCCATGACCACCTTTTTCAACCCCAAAATCAATCGTTTAAGCCCTCAAATTTGCGATCAAACATCTTTCCAGACAAAGCAAATGTTTGATTGCAAATTTGAGGGCTTAAACGATTGATTTTGGGGCTGAAAAAGGCGGTTATAGGGTTTACCCAATAGCATTTATAGAGCTCTGAGAGAGCTTCGATTTGATACCTTCTGCGCCCAATTCTGACATCCGTAGCAAAAGTTATGCTACTTTGAAGGTGCAGAGGTCAAAAAACCAATAAAAACATTGTATTCGTAAACCATATACATAACGAATTCGAAGTAACAATGAAACACAATTGATCGAGAACGCCATGCATGACAAATAGAGAGCTCCAAAGACGCCGCGCGTCCAAGCTTGCTTCTTTGCCTGGACGCCGCAGCGTCCAGGCAAAGAAAACGCTTGGACGACGTTGGTTTGCGGCGTCCAAGTAGTTTTGCTTGGGTGGCGTCCAGGCACTTGTTTGCGGTGTTTGCGGCGTCCAAGTAGTTTTGCTTGGGTGGCGTCCAGGCACTTGTTTGCGGTGTCCAAGCAGTTTTGTCTGGGTTAACTTGAGTGTGATGTTGGATTTGTCAATTTTTCATACGTTAGTGATTAACTTGTTAGCAAATATATCACAGTAGTTGACTTGTCATTGATCGAAAACCACGATGGTTGATTTGTCATTTTCCCTTAACTCTCTCAAACTTATTGAAAACTGAAAACAGATTTATTTCTCTAGTTTACAGTGGAGGTCGAACATGGCTTCTAAAGTTGGCAGCTTTTTCCGCGATGGAGAAGGGTCTTGTACAATCATCTCTGCAATGATATGTTCATTCAGTACCATACTAACAGCAACTACATTAAGACTGTAATGGCAATTACCTTCCTATCTCCCCTATTCGTGCTTTCCTCGCTATTCTTCTTGCTAAAATCAAAAGCAATCATTCATTCCTGTGAAGTACCACAAATCTGGACGATGGGTGTAAGATTCAATTCAGTCGTTTCAAATTGAGTTTGATGTGTTTAGGTTTCTTTTGCGATGACGGTCAGTCTCGGGCCCGGTGCTATGGAGGTGCCAATCACCTGATTAAAAATACCGGCAGATTAGGGGAGTACTGATTAGTGACTGGTCGAAAGTGGTTTAGTATGACGGCGAGAAAGAAAAAAGAGATTTATTGGAGGAGGAAGAAAGGCGGTGGTAATAGCTGGTGGAGGAGTTTTTTTTTCCGGTAGATAGTTAAAGCAGAGAGAAAATCAGTGTGGTTAGAAGACGAAAAGGGGTAAAAGTGGCTAATAAGGAGGGAAGGTTAGCGATGGGCCCACGTTATCCTTTTCGGTTTGGTGTTGAGAAGAATTCATAGCGTTTTCGTTGCTCACTTTTGGCCTTCTTCCTCGGTCTCCATAGCCATGGCCTCTGTGACGAGGCTACTCGTTCACCACTTTCGCACGGATATCCATAAGCAGCTTTCTTCTTTTTCTTCTTCTACCGTGTTCAGTCGTCCGACCTCTGTAATCCTTGGTTTAGGCACTACTAGCCTCCCCTTGCCTAAGGAAGTTTCGGGTTCCGTCCATCGAAATCTAACAGTTTTCATGTCCTCAGCGGCGAGCGAAGGGGTTGTGCCCTTCGAAGACGATCCTGAAGATGGAGTTTCCCTGGGGACGTTGAAATTGCCGTCCAATACTGACATTGCGACGTTTGAAGTCCTGCTATTTCAGTGGGCGAACAGTCTTTGCCAAGGAGCTAATCTGCCATTTCCAGTGCCTCTGAAGGTGAAATTAATTCTTTCATTTCATTTCTCTACAGTAAATTTACTCAGTAGATTGAGAATCAGAACGCTGGAAATAGAAAGATTGAAATGAGTCTTGTGCCGATATGAGAAAGAAAGCCAAAGGCTTCCTATCCCACAGAGTTAATCTCTTTGCTGTGGACATGGCGTTAACTAATTCTCGGACTTTTCTCGTCTGAACAGGTTGACAAGGTGCGAGGTGGAGTTAGACTAGGTTTCATCAGGATTGGAGATGGGAAGACAGAGGTTCCGGTGTACATAGATTGCTTGGTTTTTCCTGCAACTGATAGCTCTGGTCCAATCTTTCGCGCCATTAGAAATGGACTTTTAAAAGATAAGCCACCTCCTGGTGAACCCAGAATCATGAGAAGCCTTCTTCCCGCCCTGAAGAAGTCCATTGAAATTGCTAGAGTTTGATCAAGTTTTACTGGTTTGGTTTGGAATTTCAGTCTTTGCTACTATTGTTCTTCCGGAATGAAAGTAAACTCCGAGCCAATAAAGATTCCCTCTTATGTTTTTTGTAGGGAAAATGACAAATCAACCTTCCCACTTTGCGATCAATGACAAGTAAACCACTAAACTATTTTTACTTACAAATTAATTACTAAACTATGAAAAAAAGTCGCCGTTAACATTGCTGTCACGTTTGTCGTTAAACGCTTTGATTTTGATTTGCGGCGGATTGACGATGAACCGCAGCTGCTTGACGACGATCCGTGGCGGCTTGACCACGACCGCGCCGGATTGATAAGAAGTAAATTCGTTTATTTCACATAGTGCGATGATGAATCCTTGCATATCGATAATTCTCTCAATTTTCAACGGTTTTGGACGCTTGAGGACTCATTTTCCATTGTATTTTTGCGATGCACATGTAGGAAACATTTGTTTTGTCATTCGGTGCCTATCAGAGCAGATTTGGGCAGAAAAACGTGCGGAGCTTCATAGTTTTGAATTGTTTATGGGAAATTGGAGGACTTAGAAGCATTTTTAAGCCTCGAAAGTGGGACAAGTTGTCTTTGGCAACTTGCCAACGCGTAGATCTCGAAAAGTTATGCAAAATTAAAAAAACATCCGTCCAAATTGGTCAACTGAGCACAAAGTTATGGTCTTCCAAAGTTTTCGAGTAAATGATCTCATTTGTTTCCTGCCCGAATCTGCGTACTGAATGATAAAACAGATCTCTTCTACTTGTGCATCGCAAAAAAATGATGGAAAACGAGTCATCAAACATGAAAAACTGTTGAAAATTGAGAGAATTATCGATTTACAAAGATTCATCGTCACACTAGGTGAAAGAAACGAATTTTCTTCTTATCAATTTGCCGCGGATTGTGGTCAAGCCACCTCGGATCATTGTCAAGCCGCCGCAGATCGTGGTCACTAACAGCAAACAAGACAGCGATGTTTGTGGTGACATTATTCTATTGTTCAGTGGTTAATTTGTTAGCAAAAAAAAAGTACAATAATTGGTTTGCCATTAATAGTAAAATAGGATGATTGATTTGATATTTTCTCTTTTTTTTTTTTTTTTTTTTGAAAATTAACAAAACAATCATGTTCCTACCCAATGATAAGTGAACTATTCCTTAATAAATTAATTACTAAACTATAAAAAATAGAAAATAAAAATATCATCGTTATTTGTTAAAAAAAAAATAAGTATGCTAAAACGATGCTGAAATATACTTTTTGCAATTCTAATTATAATTCAGTTTTATGTTAAAATCACAATAATTGAATCAAAATTACCGCGAAGATGATATTAGGAAACTCCGACGCGCGTCTCATCGTCGAAAACAATTCCCACGTTTTTGGTTTTTCGAAAATGTTGTCAAACGTCGGTATGACTCTTCCTAATCCATCGTTGTCATCTAGTTCTCATCACTATCGTCTCTTTCCTCTTCCTAGTTCATCGTTGTCGTTCAATGTTTATCACCAATATCTTACTTTTTGTTGGGAAAAATTATCTTTATGTAGCAGAAAGTCATTTTTTCACTGCGGAAAGTTGTTGTTCCACTGTGAAACGTTGTCGTTCCTCCCCAGAACATTGTCTTTCCGCAGTAGAAAGTAATCGCACCGCATGCGAAAGTAATAGTTTAAATTTGTTTAGTGGAAAAACAACGTTCCGCTGCAAAACATCAACGTTTTTTAACAGAAAACGTAATCTCAATGTTTGCTCCGTCCATTTTTTATAGTTCACTATTTAAGTTGTTAGCAAAAATTATTCAATAGTTAATTTTTCATTGTTTCTATAGTACAATGGTTATTTTGTTAAATTACTTTTTTTTTGTTTGATAACAATCTAACATTCACCCTAAATTTTATTTTTTTTAATTTTTTATGTAATTTTAAATTTTGACAATTAATCCAATAAAATAAAATTTAGCGCCTCACTTCTTCAATATAAATTCTGATTTTTTTTCTTGAAATCAAATTGTTTTTCACTGCCACGGCTTTTGTGGTCGCCACTCAACAATTCTCAAAAGAATAAATTAATCGATTTTTTTTTTATTTTTTAATAACTTCATCAAATATTATCTATGACCATGATAGGAAAGGACCAAAATCCTCAGACTGGTACACAGTCATGAAAAATCAGCAATTGTTTTAGGCTGTGGAATTATGGGTCTTGTTTATATCAATCAAACATTGGTTGGCATTGGGATGTAATAAGCAATGACCTGCTTTGGGCGGCTGAAAAAGAAACATCGTGAAGACATGATGAATGATAATGCTCTTGTTCTAGTGGGCATCCTCTAACTTTTGCTTTTCTTTGTTTTTTTTTTTTGGAAATTACAAAGGGAAAATGACAAATCAACCATCGTGGTTTGTGATCAATGATAAGTCAACCACTGTGGTATGTTTTCTAACAAGTTAACCACCAATATACGTGAAAATGACAAATGCACCATCGCTGTCCGTTAAAAAAAGCTGATGGCCCCACCATGTATGCCTGGACGCCGCGGCGTCCAGGCAATTTGCCTCCAGGGCATTTGCGTCCCTCTGTTAAGTCAGCAGAATACATAATGTTAATTCAGCAGAATACATAATCCGACTGGTCTGCGATATTCGCATGTATTCTATCGTTTTCCCTTTATTAGCTAACCCTTGAGAAGTCTGAGCTGCGCTGAAGCGAGTAGAGAAAGGGATTTTGGAAAAGTTGAAGAATTTGTTGGAAAAAATGGCATCTTGGAGTGTTACAGAAGGTGGTATTAACCGTGAAGCTCAAGTGGGCCCTTCAGAGACATTATTGGCCAATGAGGAGGTACGTGGCTTTGGAAACGAAGTTGCTATTATTTTGCATTCTGTCTCAGCAAATTTAAACGAAGAGGACGATGAGGAACTCCGATCAGCATGCCAATCCACTAGTGATGAAGAGATGGACATGGCAGAGAGTAGACTGAGACGCCAACCAGAAGCAGAGTGCACATTTTTTTTTTTTATTTCAAAATCATTTTGGCCTGGACGCCGCGGCGTGCAGGCCAAAATTGCCTGGACGCCGCGGCGTCCAGGCATACATGGTGGGGCCATCAGCTTTTTTTAACGGACAGCGATGGTGCATTTGTCATTTTCACATACGTTGGTGGTTAACTTGTTAGAAAACATACCACAGTGGTTGACTTGTCATTGACCGCAAACCATGATGGTTGATTTGTCATTTTCCCATTACAAAACAATCTTTGGACTTAGCAATAAACCAAACATTAAAGAAATTTTGAAAATAACTAAAATTTCAAGCTATAAAAAATGAAAAAAGCAAATCTCGCAATCACATTTTCTGTCAAAAACCGTTGAGGCAAACGCCCCAGTCACATTTTCTGCTTTAAAATATCCAACATACGTCCAATGATCAACCACAAATGTCCTTCAACGAAGAGGGACATTCAAAGTTGATCCACGAGGAAGGGCGTCCAATGATCAGCCTTGGGGCAATAGTAAGGCTGAGGGTGTCCATGTTAGCCGTTAAGTGAAAAGATGAATGTCTTGCAATAAGGATAGACATCTAGGATAGGAGGGGCGATGGCAGATGAAGGTTCATTCCCATTGGATGAAGGGACGAACGTCCATCAATGAGGATGGACAGCCAAGATAAAGGATGGACATCCTCCACGGAGGGCAGACAAAGGTTCATGCCCGTTGGAGAAAGGGACAGACTTCCTTTAATTAGGATGAACGCCTAGGATGGAGGATGGACATCCTCCAAAGGCATTGATGATCGAAGGTTCATGCCCATTGTATGAAGGAATGGACGTCATTTAATGAGGATGGACAACAAGGATGAAGGATGGACATCCTTTAAAGGCACTGACAAATATTATGTTAAAGGGGGTCACGTGCAAGACACACGCTTTTTTAAATGGGAGCAAAGTCCCTCCACCTACGACGAATGTCCCTCAACCAACAGCAAACGTCTTTCATCCCACAATAAATGTCCCTTAACTTAAGACAGACGTGTCTCCACTTACGACAGACATCTTTCAACCAACAACAGATACCCCTCAGTTTAAAACAAACGTCCCTCAATACTAAAAAACTAAGTCCCTCAATACTAAAAAACTAAGTCATTTAGCATTAAGGGACGTCTGTAGATGCTAGGGGAAATCCATTGATATTGATAGACGACGTCGTTTAGTATTGAGAGACATCCTTCAACTTACCATGGACGTCCCTCAATACTAAACGACGACGTTGAGCATCTTTCAACTTCATCTATATAAGCGGTAAAGATGTCCTCTGCTAGAGCAAATGGTAACCCTAAATCTCTGAACACATCCATGAGCGAAAAAGTATCAGAAATGAAAGTGGAGCTTATTTCGGCAGTCTAGACCGATAAGCAGCGTACGCTTGATCACGAAGTTGTTATAGAGATGCATTCGATCTTGACATTTGTAGAAAATGAGCTTCGTTCATTATGCGACTCAGAAGATGATGATTGCAGGGGGGGGGGGGGGAAGAGAGTAGACCTCATTAACTAGAATATGCTTTTAGAGCACTTTATTACATTTGAAAGAGAGATATCAGAAAGTGGCTCAAAGAAGTGATGTTTTATTAGTGAAATATATGTTGCAGCTTATTGTTACCCCTAAAGACTTGCAGTAACAATCTCATCCCGCCATCCTCATTGAAGGACGTTCATCCCTTCATTCAATGGCCATGAACCTTTGTCCACCAGCACCTTTGGAGGATGCTCATCCTCCATCATGGCTGTCATCCTCATTGAAGGACGTCTGTCCCTTAATCCAATAGGCACAAATCTTCGTTCGTATTGCCCCGCCTCCCATCCTAGACGTCCATTCTCATTGTAAAATATCTGTCTTTTCATCCAACAACCAACATGGACGTCCTTCAGTGTAATATCCCGAAAATTAATCGGGATGTAATACCCTGATTGATACATTACAAAATATGAGAAGATCAATGAAATGATCCATAACAAAGAAGATGGACAAAAGCATACATGTTTTAATCTATGAAGTCTAAGTTAAAGATCCATTAAATGGCAAGTCAAGGGTCATGATGATATTAGGGATTATGGAAGATCCAATAGAGGCCCAAGGTAGGATTGGATTGAAGAAAAAAAAGGCTAAAATAGAAGATGGACTGAAGCAGCCCATGATAGTAGCCCACCGCGCGCGCTGCACGCCCACCCGCCAGCGCTGACCGGCTGACTACCACGCGTGCGCCGCTTTCCACGCGACACCCACTGCAATTCTTCACCTAACATTGAATATTTGCATTCTTTTATATATTTTATGTAATTTTATAATGTTTCTATGTTCTCTAGAGTTGCCTATAAATAGATGGGCAAACCATTAATGTAAATCATAACTTACAACTTGAAATTTGAGAGCATTTTTCTTAGAGAGTAATTCTCTTCTTGAGTTCTCTTTGAAGATATGATCTTCTTCAATTGTTTGCTTGAAGAAATCAAACTTGATAGCTTTGGTTCAACCAACAAGTTTGGTTTGAGTCAATCTCCTTTTTTTATAGTTTCGGTTTTTATCTCTCCATAGTTAACAGGTCGAACTCCTAATCCGTTTGAATCTCCAAGGTGTCTTGTGAACATTCCGCATTGTTGTCTGGTCTCGAATATTTGAGGGTGAAAGTGTGGAGGAGGAGTTACTCGGGAATCAGGAGAAGTTACGCTTTGGAAAATTCTACCGTAGGAAAATTCTACAAGAGGTAAGAAATAGGATGCGGTGGTCAGTGAAGGCCCTGCATCATGGGATTTTATGTTTTCACTTACATTAAATTGGTGTTGAAAATACTGTTAGAATTATTCGTATA
Source organism: Begonia loranthoides (assembly GCA_022433065.1). Lineage (NCBI taxonomy): Eukaryota > Viridiplantae > Streptophyta > Magnoliopsida > Cucurbitales > Begoniaceae > Begonia > Begonia loranthoides. The sequence continues at coordinate 46,292,562 of CM039468.1, read as the reverse complement.
AATTAACAATAAAATAAATATTGAAAATATCGTTTGAATCAATAATGAAAATTATCGTTAAAATAATGTCAACATAATTACATAAATTATTGTTGTAATTAATGCACAAAATAACAAAGAAAATACTTAAACGTAAAAAAAAATAAATAAAAATATATAAACTGCCTTAATTTCATATATGGACTGTTGTACTGCTTTTAATTCTATTATATTGTTATTAACTGTACATACATCATGATAGAACTTATGAAACTGCTGACATATGCATAGCATGTTAATAAATGAACCAATAAACGTAAATAGGTGTATGAGATCAGTGGTGACACCCCTAATGGATGTATCTCCTCGTTAGAGTGACAGTTAAGCCACAAGATGGTATAATGGATCCAACTTCCCTAGATTAATAAGATCTCATACATCTAGACTATTAAGTGAAACTAAAATGACATATAGAGGGGATAGGTTCTTCTCTAAAAATGATTGCATAAGCATTACATAGTATACACATACATTCTATTTCTTGCTGAGCCTCGACTCATTGTATTATCTGTGATACAGGTGAATATTATTAATGAAAAAGGAGAATGCATTGCTAGATGAAATCTTGGGTTCTCAACTGGAGAAAACCTGATGAGTTATGGTTCAAGTAAAATTGGTTATTTTATTAAATAAATGGTTTGTATAATATGGAATGTATTTTAAATTATGATTTGAATTTATTCCGCTAAATTACTCTAATTACTTACTTAACAATACGTTTTGAAAAGATTAAAAGAAAATTTTAAATTTTCCATAAAATTGGAATAAAGAAAATTGATTTTTATAAATCGGGGCGTTACATTCAGCCTTATGATGGTCCCAAGGATGCCCCTCCTCATGGATCAGCTTTGGACGTCCTTCATCGTTGAAGAACGTATGTTGTTGATAATTGGACGTTTGTTGGACGCTTGTTTAATGTCCTTGACATTTTTAAGTGGAAAACGTGATTACTGCGTTTGCCTCGACCTTTTTTTGACGAGAAACATGACTATGATGTTTGCCTTTTTCATTTTTTATGGTTCAAAATCTTAGTTGTTCACGAAAATTTCTTTAAGGTTTGCCTTATTGTTGATCTTTATGATTTGTTTTGTTAATTTTTTTTACCATACATTTGATTTCTGCTATCAAAATATTGTTTATGTTGTAAAAAATTATGGGAAAATGACAAATCAACCATCGTATTTTGTGATCAATGACAAGTCAACTACTAAAGTATTTTTGCTAACAACTTAACCACTAAACTATGAAAAATCGCCTCTGCAAATATTCTCGTTAACTTTATGAAAATCGTAATGAAAAAGAATAAATATCCATGAAAAAAACAAAAAGAACTTGTGATTTTTAAGGAGACTTTCCATGGAAAAGAGTTGATATCCATGGATAATGGATTTAGAAGATTTCAGATTTTGTAAAATAGTGGATTTAGAAGATTTCAGATTATATAATTTTGAAGATTTTGTAAAAGAATGTTAATATTTTAATTTTCGGATGATTTAGAATTGTTTTACAATCTATGAGAAAATCACAGTTTGTCTGTGTTTTTCTATGATGAAGACAATGAATTTTTTTTTATTTGCAAACAATCCTCTGCAGATTGACGATGTTTCTCTGTGGATCGTCGACGTTTTTGAATTATATTTCAAGGATTCACATTTCATAGCGAAAAGACAATGTTGCGCTGAGGAACAATAATACTATTTAATTGAAAATATAAATACGGTATTTATTTCGTCAATTTTTTATAGTTTAATGGTTAAATTGTTAACAAAAAAATTTTAACGAGGGACTTGTCATTAATAATAAATTGCGATAGTTGATTGGTTACTTTCGCTAAAATTATTGATACGAAGTAAATGGATAGTGTTATTATTACGAATCTGTTGATCGATGATAAAAAAGCTAAAATTGTAAAAACTCGCGTATCCGATTTCCTACTTTACCCGATTTTACACTTCTCTTGTTGATTCTTTTTGGAATCCGCCAACCCTCAAAATCTCTCTGGGTTGAGGGCTTGATTTCGCTTCACTGTCAACAATGGCTTCTCTGTATTTGCACTCCCCTTTTCTCTCACCCATTTCAGCTTCCAAGCCTTTTGACTCTCACAAGAAGTTAATTTTCTTTACCCTATCCAAGGGAAACTTTAAGCGTCTCAAGCGCCTCAAAGCTTCCTCTAATGGCACCTCCCCCCTTTCCCCTATTGTTTGTTCTTGTTCTTCTTCTTTTTCTGCTGATGACGCCCCTAGCTCGATTCCTTCAGGAGATACCCTCCCCAGGTTGCCTTCGCTTCTCTTTCTTTGGGGTTTTTCCCCTTCGTTTACGTGTTTGAATACAGCGGAAATGAAGTCAAGGATACCTAATTGTGCAATTGACAATTGGGATTTCTGGATAAGTTAAATATGCTAATTTCAAGGTTTCCTTCTCTTTCCTTTTCATTGTTTTCATGTTTGTTCACTCCATGCTTGGATTTTGAGAGAATAAAGTTGGGGATTCATCAATTATGTAGATTGAAATTGAGATTCCATTTTGATTATTCAGGTGTTTCTACTTTCAGATCTGTCTAGCTCGACACAACTAATTAATCACAACTGATGATTCATTTTGTTTTAGTAACTTCTGCATCATAGAAGGTCCGGAAACAGTTCAGGATTTCTCTCAGATGCAGATTGAGGAAATCAAAGACAACATTAGGAGCAGGCGCAACAAAATTTTTCTCCTCATGGAAGAGGTGTTTTTCTTCAATAGTTTAAGGAATTCCATGTACCAATATCCAGCAATTTAGATATTTGAGATACTTAAATATCCACTTTCAAAATATTATCGTCTAATGATGTTGACAATATCGGATTCGTTCTATTTTTAATTTACTTAGATTATCTACTATATTATGAGTATTGATTTTAGTTCTTTTTGTAGCTGACAATTTGAGTTGTGTAGGTGAGGAGATTAAGGATTCAACAGCGCATAAAGAATGAGAAAGCTAATGATGCAATTGGCGAGGAAGAGGCCTACGAGATGCCTGACATTCCATCATCCATTCCTTTTCTTCCGCGTGTGGTGAGTTAAAAAATATTCAGTAAAACAAGCTTCTTCAAATCATATGTAATAGGCTGTCACTCTTTAGAAGTATTGGATTATGCGGAGAAATTGACATCAAATGTAAAGCTTTGCTTCTACTTCAAATGCTTACTAATCAGGTGATTTGTTTTTGCTGATGAGCAATAAAATGCTGTGGGTGAGCCAAGAAAAAAAGATCAATTATTGGCTTCCTATGCAATCCTGTAGTAATTAATAGAATATGAATCATAATAGGTTCTTATTTAGCTTCTCAGAGTTTTTTTTCTTTTTTCTTTTTTTTTTTAATTTCCATAACTTGTTTTTTTGCGGTTTATCTCATGTTCTTTTTGTTGGTAGCACCATAAATTCTACCATGTTTCTTATGTTCATTCTATATTTTGATCTTTGGTTGAAAGATGTACTCTAGAATTCTTGTTTAACCAATTCCTTCTCCCTAACCAGACACCAAAGTCAATGAAGCAGCTGTACCTGATGAGTGCTTCATTTATATCTGGAATAATTGTATTTGGTGGCCTTATTGCTCCTACGGTAAGTTACAGAAGGAAAATATCCACTCCATTTGTAAGTTGTTCTATGAGTGTCCAGTCACTTATTGGCGTGAAATTCCTTGCCATAGGCTCTTATTTTCCTTTTAGGCTATTATGGATTGTAAGAGAAAGTAAACACAGGGTCTGTTTGAAAGTAGTCTCAGAGACTTTTCTGTTCTAAGAAACAAAATACTGTTTTCAAGGAGGGAATTTTTTTTTCGGTAATTTTTAGAAACAACAAGCTGTTTGAAAGAACTGATGGAGACTAAGAATTATATTTTACAGAACTGTTGCATGAAAGAAAAAATAAACCGATCTGTAAAGAATTTTAGCTCATATTTTACGGAACTTATGAAAGAAAAAGTAATCAGATCTGTAATGGATTTTAGCTCTATTTTCACCTCTCTTATTCGATGCCATCTGTGCATGTGCAATTTAGAGAAGTCATTGCTGATTTGGAGCGCTGCATACTTATATCATTCAAATCATTGCTTGTGTGTCTTTTCCTACATGTTATTTGCTATTCTAGATTTTAATTTCTTCTGCTTAGACCGGGATTTATGTCATATTTTCAAATGATAACTGTATTAGTCATCCAACAAATTTTCTTGGCAGCTGGAACTAAAATTAGGATTAGGTGGTACTTCATATGAAGATTTCATTCGCAGCATTCATTTGCCTATGCAATTAAGGTATACATTGAACTCTGCTGATCTTTCAAATCATTTATTCTGGATCTTAAACAAATAACCCTAAACATTATTATGGCTTCAGTCAGGTGGATCCCATTGTGGCATCCTTTTCAGGTGGGGCAGTTGGTGTCGTTTCAGCTCTGATGGTAATTGAAGCTAACAACGTTGAGCAACAAGAGAAGAAACGGTGCAAATACTGCCAAGGAACAGGTATACGCTTGTCAATAGATTTTCAAAAGCCAATGGAAAGTAACAAAAGTATAATTGTCTTCTTTTTTAGCTTCAAAATGTTGTCAATTGTGTTAAGTTGTGTGGAACCTAAGTATGTGTCCAACAGGGAGCATAACACGGATCGACCTTGTTGGTTTTTCAAGAGTGTAAGAAAACGAGGTTGTGGGTTTATCACTAGTCGTTTCTCTTCTGTTTTCTAGCAAAATTGTGCAGCAAAGTTGACTTAATTCTAATTAAAGAGTGAACCCCAATTAAATTTTGTTAGTCTCTTTCTTGATTGTGCTGTTGTTAAGAATTGCTGGTAGTAGGCTGATAGGCCTCCAATAAGCCTTAGAAGAATGATTCTGTGAGGAAGACGGAGAGGGGTGGAAGGTTATTTGGCGTGAAAATGCTGAGGTGGAAGAAAAAAAGTTCTAGTAGGAAATATATAAATACCAAGATAGGGGGGAGTTGGGGCATACGAAGAAATTGGTTAAGGAAAGGTAGGAGAGAATTGAGCCTCTCTAGTCTGTAACTCCATCAATATATTTCTCTATTTGCTCTGAATTTTCTGGGTTTAGTCTTTCATTCAGTTATCATAAGCAGTAGGAATTAGTTCTTAATATCAATTTTTGCTTTTTCTGGATTTGACAATGCACGCTTAGGCTACTTAGCATGTGCACGATGTTCAGCGAGTGGTGTATGCTTGAGCATTGAAGCTGCTTCGGTGTCGAGTGCGTCTGATAGGCCATTGCGGGTGCCCACAACCGAAAGGTGTCCAAATTGCTCTGGTGCTGGAAAGGTAACACAAAATTCAACCTTTTGTTGCTAATGAATGAAGTAGAAACGTTAGTTTTATGTTTGCTTATTCAGGTCATGTGTCCAACATGCCTCTGTACTGGAATGGTGATGGCCAGTGAACATGATCCTCGAATTGATCCATTCGACTGAATTCAACCCAATCTCCAGTGACTCTCTCTCTCGCTCTCTCTAAGGTGGAAAGTTTGATAGAAACAAGCATAGATCGTACTACTGTCTAGATTTGGTACCAAGTTTTTGTTTTTGTTTTTTTTTTCCTTGACTAAATCTATGTTGGTTTCAAACTTTATCTGTTGGGTATTCAGTAATACTATTTCAAACTATCGTGTAATTCCTATAAATTAAATTATGAGAAATTAATAAATCATCTACTGAACTTTATAGTTATTGAGAAGTTAATAATTAAGTATTTTAACTAATAACTTAACTATTGTACTATGAGAAATAGATGTCGCAAACATCGTTTACATGCTTGCTGTGAAATATTTAAATTTTGTTTCGCAGTGGAATGACTCGTTCTTGGGCGGAACGCCATCTCTCATTCTGTTTTCCATTACCCTAATATATATAAATTGACATTCAGCGCTCAATTTCCTCGGCGAACCTGAACCCTTCTTACTCTTAGAGCAATTTCCTCATTATTTTATCAATTTCAATGGATTCTAAGACGACCAAATTGGCTCTCAAGCGTAAAGGTGTTTAGTCTTAGCTTCAACCTCAACTTCAACCAGAACTATAAATAGACTTGGCCTATGAACGCACACGAAACACAATTCAGTTCATGCGTGCTCAGTTTCAGCACAATGCACGACCCGCGATTGAAGCAAAATATAAGGTTGAAGCACAAGCACAAGTCGAGGTTGAAGCACAACCTTAATCTCAGCCTCAACCTCAACTTTAATCTCTACAACGACCAGGAGCTCAATTGGTTCGCGGTGAAACCATATATGTTCATCTGAAGGATGTCATTAATAAATATGCAATTTATAGTTCATTGTTTTGTGACGGAATGTTACACTTTCCTTCGCGGAACGTCAGTACTAATTAAAATTTCTCCTTGTCTATTGTTTCTCCCTATGGAAGGGTCATACTTTCTGCCGCAGAATGACATTTTTTGCAGCGGAATGACTTGTTCTTGGGTGGAACGTCATACATCGTTCTGTTTTCCATGGCTCTAGTATATATAAATTGACATTCTGCGCTCAATTTCCTCAGCGAACCCTGAACCCTTCGTACTCTCAGAGCGATTTCCTCATTATTTTATCAATTCCAATGGATTCTAGGACGACCAAATTGACTCTCAAGCGTAAAGGTGCTCAGTTTCAGCCTCAGCCTCAGCCTTAACCTCAACCTCAGCCTTAACCTCAACCAGAACTAGAAATAGACTTGGCCCGTGAATGCAGACGAAATACAATTGAGTTCATGCGTGCTCAATTTCAGCACAATGCATTGCCCATGGTTTGAAGCAGAATATGAGGTTGAAGCACAAGCACAAGTCGAGGTTGAAGCACAACCTCAACCTCAACCTCAACTTCAATATCAACAATGACCAGAAGCTCAATTGGTCTGTTTCGAACCTATTATAGACAAGTTCCACTCTCCGCTCTTCCGAGCTGCGGTAGCGAACGATAGGTGAACAACAATTATTAACACTTCAACTTCGTTTGGATGCGGTATACTTCAACTCTTGGAAAGCTCTATGGTTCAATAATCACTGTGATTTTGAGTGTAGTGTGAATTTATATAAGGCAGAGGAATGATGTCTTTCTGCCGTGAAACAATGTTATTTTGTGAGAGAAAGTATGACGTTCTCCAAGATAATGACAGTCAAGGGGAAATCTTTATCATAATGACGTTCCGCAAAAGAAAGTTAATGTTCCACGGTGGAACGTCATACTTTCTACAGAGAAAAGTGTAATATTACACTGTGGAATAACAAATTATAAGCTATATATTTAGTAGTGAAGTTTCACGGAGGAACGTAAATGGTTTCGCGGTAGAACTAAATTTAAATGTTTAACAGTAGACATGATAATGATGTTTTCGACGTCTATTTCTCATAATTCAGTTATCAAATTGTTAGAAAAAATATTTTAGTGGTTGATTTATTATTAAGGGAGAATGACAAACCAACCATCGTACTTTGTGATCAATGACAAGTTAACCACTAAACTATTTTTGCTAACAAACTAACCAATGAACTATGAAAAAAGGTCGCCGCAAACATTGCTGTCACGTTTGCCGTTAAACGCATTGATTTCGATCTGCGGCGATTTGTGTACTATTCCGCCGCGGATAGATATTTTTTAAAATAGAGTTATAATATTTATGGTCCACCGCAGATCAGTATCAATTCGCCGCGGATTGACCATGATTCACTGAGGATTGACCATGATCCGCCACAGATCATCGTGCCTTGTCTTGTGTTCCTATGCCCTAGTATATAACACTCAACTGTGCGCTTCGGCGAGTTCATCGCAAACCATGAAATCGTCGACAAACATTCGTATTCTTAGTGCTTAGTTCATCACTTTTTCATCGATTTGAATGGAATTTAGGGCAAAGAAATTTACTCTCAAGCAAAAGGGTAGTCTGATGTCGAGATGTTAAAGGAGCTGACTGAGCCTGTGAAGGCCCAGCTCACCGAGCCTACCGAGTTCAGCCTGGCAAACCTAACGAGCTGACCCCAAAAAAGTTTCAACCCGAGCCGACTCGTAAGCCACGAGCCTAATGAGCCGATTCGAGCCAAGCCAGCCCAACGAGCCTAACGAGTCCAACATACATAAATAAAATTATTTTATGTAAATATGTTATAAATATTTATTATTATACTGTTAAAATATGATAGATGTTAGATGATAGTCATTCGTATAAATAATAAAATTATTTAATTAAAAAAAATGACATGTAATAAGTAATTACAAAAAAATTGTTGGAGAGAACTATATAAAAAATATATATAATTCATTATCAATTTGACATTTGTATCACTACATATTAGATACATTCCAACTAGGTTGGCACCTATCTAATTGTCAATCATGTGCAAATGTCAAAAAAATTACAAGTTAAAAAAATACTTCAAAATTAAAATTACAATACATCCAAATTTAAATGAAATCTAATCTTCAACGTCCAAAATTTTAAATTCTTCTAGTATTTTGTACTCTCGTTGTTGATTTCTTGTAATGACGTCGTTTCAATCCTTCATGTAAATGAGTGCCTCCACGAGGTTGGGTGCAAGTCTTCCTCAACGTTCATCGTACACACGTCCACCTACACTAAAAGCATACTCTAATACTAAGGTAGGGACCAGAGGTGTTAGTAGATCACACGGCATTATAGAAAAAATAAGATATGTAGTGGAGAATTTTTTTCACCAATCTAAAATATCAAAGTTCTCATTGCGAAAAAATTAATATCAAGTGTCAAAATAAATATCTAGTTCATTTCGCATAGAACTAGAATAAACATTGTTGAAATAAGGAACGAGATTTGGAAAAGAGAAAGAGAAAACAAGTGGACACCGAATTTATGTGGAAAACCCAAGACGGGAAAAAACCACGGGTAGAGGAGAAATCACTAATAGAAATCGGTACAATGAGCTTTGCGACTCAAGCTATATTTATAGGAATAAAGGAAACCTTAGTCATATTAGAATTAGAAACCCTAATCCTGCAGGAATTAGGAAACTCCAATGTGGGCAAAACCGGCCTGACCCAATTAGAATCTGGGTCACATTGAACCCTAACAATCTCCACCTTGACACGAATTCCACTCTATAAATATATCTTCAAAACTGTAGAAAACCTCTTCTTCCACAATGCCCCCCAAAGCGAAATCAGCAGCTAATACCAACCAAGCTCAAACAATGTTTGAACTTGGGTGTGGGCAAATTCTTTGTCATCATATCAGCAGGATTATCATGAGTGATGATTTTACTAACTGCAAAATCACCACGAGCAACCACTTCATGAACAAAATGATAACGAATATCGATGTGCTTCATCCTCTTATGAAACATCTGATCTTTAGGGAGAAAGATAGCACTCTGACTGTCGCAAAACACTGTGGCAATCTACAAATCTCCATTGAGCTCACCAAACAAACCTTTTAACCATATAGCTTCTTTACAAGCCTTTGTAATAGCCATATATTTTGTCTCTGTAGTAGACAACGTAACGGTATCCTGTAAGGTAGCTCTCCAACTGATAGCGCAACCACCAACTGTAAAGACATATCTGGTAAGAGATCTCCTCTTATCAATGTCCTCTGCATAATCAGAATCAACATATCCAATAACAGGATCTCGAGTTCTTCCAAATTGAAGACAAGCATCACTAGTTCCACGCAGATACTTAAGAATCTACTAAACAACTCTCCAATGTTCCTTTCCCAGATTCGGCATGTACCTACTAACCAGACTGACTGCGTAAGATAAATCTGGACGCATGCCAACCATAGCATACATGAGAGATCCCACTGCCCTAGAATACGGAACTCGTGACATATAATTAATTTCATCATCTGAATGCTGACATAAGTCGGATGAAAGTCTGAAATGAGCTGCTAAAGAAGTACCAACAGGTTTAGATTTCATGTTAAACCTGCAAAGAACTTTCTGAATGTACCCCCTTTGACTTAGGTACAATTTCCCAAATTTTTTATCTCTCTGTATCTCCATACCAATTATCTTTTTGGCTGCTCCCAAATCTTTCATCTCAAACTCTTTACTCAACTATGCTTTGACCCTTCTGATTTCTTCTATATCTTTAGCTGCGATTAACATATCATCGACGTATAAGAGCAAATAAATCACTGACCCATTCTGACTGTTCTTTATGTAGATACAACTGTCATAATTGCTCCTTCTGAAGTCTTGAGCAAGCATGAATGAATCAAACCTCTTATACCACTGTCTAGGCGACCGCTTTATACCATAAAGGGACTTCTTCAAAGAACAAACATAGTTTTTTTTTTTTCCGGAGACTATAAAACCTTCAGGTTGCTGCATATAGATGTCCTCCTCAAGTTCTCCATGTAAAAATGTAGTTTTAAGATCCAACTGTAAAAGCTCAAAGTTGTGCATAGCCACAACACCCAGCAAAGCTCGAATCAAACTGTGCTTAACCAATGGAGAAAACACATTAGTGAAGTCAATGTTAGGAGTAATATGCCCAACAAGCAAATATAATATAACAATTTTATAATATATCAATAAATTTATATTGATTAATATTATGTTAACATTTTATATCATGTTTTATAAAATTCATAGAAAATTTCTTGGTTATTTATGCTAACTTTATTTTAACATATATATTGTATATATGTAAGATAAAATATAAAGAGTAATAACCAAAATATGTCCATGACTTATATTTGAAGTATGAAATCTTCAAATAGTTCATTTCATAAACATAGTTTATCCCATTAAGAATGTATAGTCATATCCCGACTAAATATGTAGTGACATAAGATAAATATGTTTTATATAATATGATTGTATAGGACTGGACCAGATAAAATTATATTTTTCTGATAATTTTTGTTAAATATAGAAAAATTAATTTTATCATAATGATGGTCATATATGCATGATCTTAATTCGTTGTATTTAATAAACTCTTATTTTATTGTAATTTATTCTTTGATTTACTTAGTAAAATTTTGTACGAGTTACGATGTATACCTTGTATATTGGAAGTAAATTAAAATGAATAGTTGAGAATGTTAATATCGATACAATGAAATTCATTTCTATAGATTCTCTTGTTTGTTAATTCAAGGATCGAATAATTAGCACACAATTCATAATCGTTATGAATTAATTATTCAATCAAGAACTAATGGTAGTAAAGGCTAAAGAAGCAATATGAGAGGTTAACGGGTTATAAACCTAGCTCTATTGCGAATCTAAATGAAGGATTAATATACATGTAATGACTATATCAATGGACATTACTTTAAGTAAATATACTATATAGTTTTGATAGTACAACTCTAAGTATTTAGTGGATTTACTTTAGAGTTAATAATTATATTAATTAATATAAAGAATTTATATTAATTAACAAAATATTATTGGAGCTTAAAACTATAGGTCCATCGCTCCTTTTGTCTCCTTCTATCATTATTCGAATAATAGAAAAATGAACAAAGAAGGTTAAATAATTAATTATGAATTAATTATTTAATACACTCAATAATAAATTTATTATTTTTCATTAGATAAAATAATTGAATTATTGATTATTCAATTAACTAAGACAAAATGACAAAATGTGTCATAGTTAATATATTTGTTATAAATGAAATAATTGAATTATTGATTATTCAATTAATTAACAAATATAAAGTAACTTTTGAAAATAGTTTTTAAAATGGATTTTGTCAAATTTGAATTAATGTCAAATTTGATTTAATGTCATGACCTTTTGTTTTCCATAACATTTATAAATGTATGAAATCAATTATACCTTTAATGAGTAATTTGTGGTGTTTTTCTCTAAATGCCATAATGGTCATTATGGATCAATACCACTATAAATAGAGGTCCAACCTCATTAGAAAAAGGTTGAAGAAAAAGTTGAAGTTGAGGTTGAAATCTTTGAGATTAAGGAATCCATTTTGAGAGCAAAATTTGTGTCTTCCGTGTTGGCTTTAGAGAAGTGTTTTCTAAATCCAAATAGATCGTCTCAAGTGTTGAGAATCTAATCTATATCATAAATTGAGTGTGATCTTGTTTCGTTAATCACGCCCACACGTGCTTATTCGAGGTGAGGAGGATTGGCGGAGAAGATCGAAGGTTGATTTTGTACCCGTGTGAAGTAAACTACAAAGGTAATATTCTTCATATTTTAGCTTAGATATAAATAGAGATTTTAAATACATATTATTATTAATATATTATAACAACGATCCGTTTTATGTTCATGTTGAAATTGTTTTTCATGATACATAGGTTACGCACATTACCGTTGTTATGAACATCGGTAATTCCGCCGTGCAAAGAAACTTAAAAACCAACAGACATCACCTGGAATCTGACTATACCCCTTAGCAACCAAACGTGCTTTGTACCTGTCTTCTTCAACACCTAGTGTACCTTCTTTTTTCTTGAACACACATTTGCAATGAACAACTTTCTTTTCTTTTGACAATTCAACTAATTCCCATGTGCCATTCTTCTGAAGAGATTTCATCTCCTCCTGCATGGCGATCATCCATTTCCCTAAATTTTCTGAACTCACTGCCTCTGAATAAGTAGACGGTTCTTCATTGGAATCTATGCTTTCAGCTACACTCAAAGCATAAGCAACTAAATCTGCTTCACCATATTTCTGTGGATGTTTAATCTCTCTTCTTGGTCTATTCTTAGCGATGGAATACTTTAGCGAAGCTAATACTGGTGATTGTGCGGAAACTGGATCACCCTGATTATCTGAGCTGGTCTAACCCAAAGACTCTGATGTCGACCCTAATTCAACTTCAACCTCAACTTCGCTACTAGATAGATGATTAGTCTTATCTGTCAAGCCCTTTGGAGATGAATTAACAATCATAGAAGCTTCATCAAATACCACATTTCTGCTAAGTATGACTTTCTTCAATTCAGAACACCATAACTGATATCCCTTGATACCAGACTTGTATCCAAGGAATATACATTTCACTGATCTTGGTTCTAGCTTGCCTTTATAAACATGAGCATATACAAGACAACCAAATACTCTCAAACCTGAATAATCAATAGAATTACCAGACCAAACTTCTTCAGCAGCTTTTTTATCAAGAGTATTCGATGGAGAACGATTCACAATATAACAAGCATAAGCAGCAGTTTCAGCCCAAAATGGCTTAGGTAAACCAGAATCTAAAAGCATACAGCGAACATTTTCCATTATAGTTCTATTCATTCGCTCTACCACTCCATTTTGTTGTGGAGTATACGGGACTGTCAGATGCCTCATAATTCCTTCTGACCTGCAGAAAGAGTTGAATTCGTCCAAACAAAACTCTAATCCATTATCGGTGCGTAGATATTTTACCTACTTTTCTATCTACTTTTCAATTAAAGTCTTCCACTCCTTAAACGTAGCAAATACATCACTTTTCTTCTTTAGAAAGAACACCCAAACGTTTCTTGAAAAGTCATCAATCATGGTCAGCATATAATGTGCCCCTCCCCTTGGAAGGCACCGGTGCTAATCTAGTATTTCTTTCGTACTGTGAGTGGTTGTAGTGAATGTAACTCTCTTCTGTTTCCCAAAAACACAATGCTCACAAAACTGCAATTTACTCGTGCTCTAACTATTCAAAAGTCCTCTTTTGCTCAACTCATTCATTCTGTTTTCACTTATATGCCCCAGATGCATATGCCATAATCTGGTAAGGTCTTCATCTGACAATGAAGTACTAACTGCAGCATCCCCAACAACTGTAGATCCCTGCAGAACATATAAATTTTCAGATTTTCTTTGCCCTTTCATCATAGTAAGAGAACCACGGCTGATTTTCAAAACTCCACCTTCACCGGTGTATCTATACCCTTTCAGATCAAGAGTACTCAACGATATCAAATTTCTCTTCAAATCGGGAACATGTCGCATGTCATTAAGTGTTCTGACAACGCCATCATACATCTTAATTCTAATCGAACCAATCTCTGCTATCTTGCACGATGAATTATTTCCCATCAATACTGCACCTTTTAATACAGACTCATATGTTGAAAACCAATCTTTATTAAGACACATATGAAACGTACAGGCCGAATCCAGAATCCACTCCTCAGATGGCTTTGAGTTTCTGTCAGACACTACCAGAAGATCTCCTCCTGATTCACAATTATTTTCTTCAGCGACAACTGTTTCACCAGACTTTATTGGCTGTTTTCCCTTATGATCAGCTTCCTCTTTTCTTTTATTTTGCAATTTGTAACACTCAGATTTAATATGCCCCTTTTTTTGACAGAAAAAACAAACTTTGTTTCTGGTCCTGGATTTTGATATGCTTTTTGAACTCTTTCTGTTACTGTTCCCTTTATCGGACCTCTCTGATGTTCTACCCCGAGTAATCAATCCCTCTCCTTGAGTTCCAAATCCAACTACATGGTGCTTCATCCTTTCTTTTGAAAGCAAAGTATCGTAGACCTCTTTCAGAGTCAACGTGTCACAACTGTACAGAATAGTATCCCAAAAAATATTGTACGATGCAGGCAATGAACATAGCAAAATCAAACCCAAATCTTCCTCATCATATTTGCATTCCATTGTTTCCAAATCTGAAACAATTTCTTTAAATGCAACCAAGTGTTCTTCAATCGAAGTTCCTTCTTCTATATGATGAAAATATAACTGCTACTTCAAATGCAGCTTACTCATCAGGGTTTTATGCATGCACAATTCTTCCAACTTTGACCATATTTCAGCAGCAGATTTCACCTTCAACACATCCTCCAAAATTGCACTTGATAAATGAAGACGAATTAAAGATAACGCTTTTCTGTCCCTAAAAAATTTTTCCTCTTCGGTCCAAGACGCTGACATTTTATTGAACCCCAATAACGTATTGTCCAATTCCATCTGAGCAAGAACATCTCGCATCTTTACCTGCCATATCAGAAACCTCGTATTTCGATCCAACATCGGAATTTCATATTTCATTGAAGTCATCCCCAAAAATCAGAATTTTCCTCCAAAAATATGACAATATCTGCACCAAAATTGAAGCCCCAAATATTCCAAAATAATCCAATATCCCTATCAAAAATATTCGGAACCAAAAAATAATATGAAAGCCCCAAAAGCCAGAATATGTCAATATCTCAACCAAGATATAATCTCACCAAAAATATTCAAAAATAATCCAATTGTTCGTCGTTTCGGCAGAAATCGGTGCTGTTCAACGGAGATTTGTCGGCGACGGGCGGCAGTGGCAGCGCGTGGGCAAGCGGCTTTCTTCTCTGGGCAGATCGATCGGCGGTCTCTTCTCAATTTTGGATATACGGATGGTAGACAACGGCTTCTCGTAGCTTTGGAACGACCAACGACAACGAGAGGCACGATCGACGGGTGAAACGCTACTCACCCTTTATGTTCTGTCTTCTTCTACGCTTCGAAACGTTCAGTCTTCGGCCGACTGAAAATGCGGCTCTCCCCTTTCTTCGCTTCGTGGAGGACACCGCGACCAAAAGCCTCCTTCATTTTGCTAGAGAAGAAGACTCTTGCGGGTAGCGGCAGGGCAGCGGGTAGGACTCCTCAGATCGGACAGGCTTCGAGCAACACTCTTCTAACGGGCAGGGAGAAAAAAAAAACAGAAATTTTTTCTTTTTCAATTTCCTTTTCCAAAACTAAATCACAAAATCGTTCCACCTCCGATAAATCGAAAACCTTGATTTTCAGAAACCTTCAACTTTGCTCTGATACCAATTGTTGAAATAATGAATGAGATTTTGAAAAGAGAAAGAGAAAACAAGTGGACACTGAATTTATGTGGAAAACCCAAGACGGGAAAAAACCACGGGCAGAGGAGAAATCACTAATAGAAATAGGTACAACGAGCTTTACGGCTCAAGCATATATTTATAGGAATAAAGAAAACCCTATTCATACTGGAATTAGAATTGGAAACCCTAATCCTACAGGAATTAGGAAATCTCCAATATGGGCCGAATCGGTCTGGCCCAATTAGAATCTAGGTCACATTGAACCCTAACAAACATCATTGTCTAATTCATTCCAAATATCATGAATACCAAATTATGACTCCTACTAGAACTAGCACGTGAAGAAGGACGTGAACGACTAATATTAGAATATTTAATTTCAAAAGAAGAATATAAACTAACAATTCTATGTGTTATTTGATCACTAGAAAGTAAATGTATAACGACCCGGATTTTCATAAATTTAAAGATGCGTTAAATTTTGAGAAAAATATATCAGAATGCGAGCTGGACCGTTAGGAACATTTAAAACGTTGCGGAAATAAAAACATTTGCGGAAGCGTAAATAATTTAAAGAAAATAAACTAAACGTTTATTTACAATTTAGAAAGAGAAAACTGAATTTAATTACAAATCAATTGTCTCTCACTTCTCATAGCTTGGCCAACCACAAGCTTGTGTGTGCCAATCCCTCATCAACTGCTTCTTCATGGCTAGAAGACTCCGTGCGTACGTGTACCTACACCGCAAGTAAGACGTGAGCCTAAAGGCCCAGTAAGGAAATGAGTTTATTCGGGATGAAATGTCTCTCTTTAATTCTTTGGAATGAGTCCGCCTCAAACCAATCTTTTAATTACATATATTAAGAATAGCTCGTACATAGAGCATGGAGTTTGGGGAATCCTACAATTTCTAATTAATTATATTAATTAGTCTTGTGATCCTGATATGGGAAGGATTAATTCTTTTCCTCACTCAAGGCGTGTGGCCATCCCGTGGTGGTTTTCCTAATTGTTTCTATCGTTATGATGTCTAACACTACCCTAAAGGCACATACAACGTACAAGAGAGTTTATATAGCAACCATAACGGACATACGTATGCACAACAATAACATATAATTCAACCAATAATTAAATCAAAACAACACGTTAAAGAACAATAACATGGTCGAGAAGTTATAACCTACATTTATTCACATGCTTATATTAATTTAATTGTTTACATGCTTGGTTGATTAACATGCTCGGGATTCTAGTCTATTTAACATGCTTGAATTAACGTACTTGAAAACTAATAGCTAATTAACATATTAAACATGCATCAAGATAAGGTTCTATGATTTAAACATGCTTGATTAGATAATTAACGTGCTCAAAAGTTAGTTATTAATTAATCAACTAGCTAAACATACTCGAATTTAGTTGTTTAACAACTAGTTAATTAAATTGGTTACTTAGCATGCTCAACTTCCAATTAATTACTTCAATTAACATGCTCAAGATTATCAACAACTAAACATGCTCAAGAAGATACTTACACTTAAATTACCTTAAATTAGTTGATTAGTTCACATGCTTGAGCTTAACAATTTGTTACATACGTAGATTAACTAAACGGATTAACATGTTCAATCGGTTAACATTTAACTAAATTGATTAACAAGTAAATATGCTAAGCAAGTAAACATGCTAGATAAGAAATAAGACAACCAAATGGCAGAACAACACCAACAATATGAAGAAGGGAATCAGTGCACTTAAGGTTTACCCAACATCAAGTAAAAGATAGATAGTAAGCATTCATCCTCTTACTCATTAATCATTTGTCCTCTTTAGACGTTAGCATTGATCTTTAACAGGGCTAGACATTCAAACCATATAACAACAATAGAATGAAGTTAGTTACTAAGGGAAAACCACGAAGCTAACAATGATCAATAAGGTACTAAAAATTTTATATTATTAATCAACAAGGAATAAATGACAAAATATCATCTAAGGACATATAGCACTAACAAACGGCCAAGAAATCTATCCAAGGAAATAACGAACAGCCGGAGTCGACAACCAAGAAATATTGCAGGGTATCACAATCACAACATCTAATTGTCAAACTAACAATGATTATCACAAGCTAACAAATTTCACAGAATACTAACATCTCCACTCTGTCAACGAAGGAAATCTATATAGCCAAGAAATCAACAAAGGAATAGCAGTGGAAATCATCCAGAGGACTGTCAACAACTAAACCTACGCATACGTCAAGGAAACATACTGAACAATCATATAGAAACCAACCACAAAAGAGATACAGAGAACTAACATATAAAGCATCAAAACATACAACAAGCAAACAGACTCTACTTGCAGTGTAGGGCCTCCACCTGGCCAAGACACATCCAAGTCTTACCATTGACGAAGACACACCAACAGAGATAGCTCTTCAGCTCCAACTTTCCAAGCTTCATGGCAGTAGCAGCACTCCACGGCATCTCCATCCCACTCACACACACTCGACCATCACCCTTCTCTGTATTTATACATAGAAGGAAAATTTGAAATGTTTAACAACCCAATGCAGTTATCCCACGATTTCAGCTACATATGCAAAATTTTCGGATCGAGCTCCACACCCCTGCCTCTCAAATTCCAACTAAACCGCCAGGCAAGAAAACAGGGTATGGATCGGATGAACTGAACCGCGAGCTGGACTGCAAGCTCAACGCAAACTGACGCTCAGCCCTCAACAACCTCACCCGAAACCAGAAAACGCCGCAGCGGAAGTCCCTATTCCTCCTGCAGAAACATTGATCTCGAGCCCTAGCCTGCGAATTGCGACGTCGCTCCACCTTGCCTGGACGCCGAGCGCCGAACTCCAACTCCGCTCGCCGTCGCCATTCGTCGTCGCTGTCTCCCTCACCCCCGTTCTCTCTCGCCTCGGCTTCCTCTCTCCCTTTCGTCTCTCTCTTTCCCTCTCGTCTGGTCTCTCACCAGAATGGCCCGAAGGCCATTCTTTTAATGCACTAGACCGGTTCTTACTGAACCGGTTCAGCCTATACTCCAACAATTAAATTAAATTTATTAAATTAAATCCAATTTATTCAATTTACTTCTTAATGTACAACAATTATAATAAATCCCAAATATTATAATTTAAATTCATTAAATTAATATTTATTTTAATTACAGTAAATTTATTTAATCTCAATAAATGAAATTCTTACGAATACGTCCTTCGTAATACCTCGATCAAAATAATTATCCAACTTTAAAAAGTCGGGGTGTTACAAAATAAGTAGTGCATAAATTAGTAAAAATTCTATTAATCGTGAGACTCACTCCTCTTAATTTATATCTAGGATCCATTATGCATACATAACAAAAAAAATAGAAGGAATGTCAAAATAATATTTTTTAAATTTTGTTTTCACTTTATTAAGTATATCTCTAAATTCATCTATTTGTCGATATTGTACAAAATTACCCTTTAAATTTATAAAAATTGGGATAACAACATGAGAAGTGAGATAATAAATTCTCGAACATTCATTTATAGTATCATAAAATAGTTTTAAAAAATCAAGAAATGCATTAGCTACATCACAACTAGATTTATCAAGGTTAATACTTTGTCTTTTCTCATTAATAAAAGCACAAATAACTTGCCAATATGGCATAACATTTTGCAACATTAAATAAGTCGAATTCCACCTATTATCTACATCGGTTTTTTATTTTTCTCGGTTTAAGTTTGTCAGCTTTACAAAAATTTCTATATTCTTGTTGTCTTGAATTAGATTCAATGATATAAGAAATTGCGGATCTAATTAATTCAATATGAGGTGAAATATATATCATACAATCTTTAATAACTAAATTCAAAATATGACATACACATCTCATATGGAAAAGAGAATCACAAGTAGTATCTAATTGAAAATAATTTTTAAAATAAGAAATAGTAACATCGTTAGCACTAGCATTATTAATATTCATGCTAAATACTCTATCTCTAATAGAATATTCTTGCAATATTGCTACAATATATCTATAAATAGTAATACCAGTGTGAGGATATACACAATTACGAAATTCTAAAATTCTTTTATTTAATTGCCAATATTCATCAATAAAATGAAAAGTTACAACAACATAGCCTATAACATTACGTGCACTCCATAAATCAGAGGTAATACAAATAGATATTGAAGGGGAGTTTGAAAAAAATGAAATTTGTTCATTTTTCATATCATTAAATATTTTAATAATATCATTTCTAGTTGTACTTCTTGGAACACGTTTAAAATTAGAAGTAGCATACTATTTCATCAATTTTTCAAATTTTTCACTATCGGTGAACGATAAAGGCAACTCGCATTGTGCTACTAGTTTTGTTATTCATTCTCTCATTTTATTTTGTGAATATAAAAAAGTTCTACTACCACTAGTATTTAATAATCTTTGTGCAGGGTCCCTTACTTGCTCATTTAAGTGATATTTTTTGTAATACCTACTAAGTGTGCTAGTTGAACTACTGTAACATTGCATAATTTTTAATACAATATTTGCATTGAGCTCTAAATTCTACTTTTCCACCAATTTTAATTTTTATCATTTCAAAATGTTTCCACACCTCAGACGTTTTGTTCCTTTTTTTAGGTGAAGAAATTTATGCTTGTGCAGATGATTGTTCTACTAAAAATGTAGAATTTAACTCCCTATTTTTCTCAATATCATCATCAATATTCTCAATATTATAATTATGTAGATCCATTAAAAATAAATATTTAAGATAAATTTCAAATAACAAATTGATACCACAAATCCAATTAATCAACAATAGTTTGGAGGTGGTGTGAATTTTGTGATCACCTCCACGTATACGAAACTTACAAAAATTGACACAAAAACTGTTAAATCATACATGTAAAATTAACAACAATATAAAAATACATTAAATAATAAGTTATAATATATACCTTGTTGAATAGATGGAAAGAGTATGAAAATTGGTAAGAACAAGAGAGATTGATTGAGCACTAGAGATTCAAAAGTAGGAGTATAAGAGATTGAAAGAAAATTTGATGAAAAAATTTGAAAGTATTTGCGAGTATTTATAGGGGAGAGGAGAAAGAGAGGAGGGAGGAGAGAGGGGAGAGGAGAGAGAGAGAGAGGAGGGGATGGCAGGGCAACAGTCATTTGACCGTTGCAACCGATCTTATTGTTAGTTAGTTACACTGCAATGTTTCAGCCATGGTGCAAGGTGGAGCATCCACGGTGGACGGTGCAACAACCGTAGGTAAAGTTGGAGGACCCAAGGCTACCCCTGTTGGAGGAATTGAAGCACAAGCCGAGATTGAAGCACAACCTCAAGCTCAAGCTCAGCCTAAAAAATGATCAGCAGCAGGTGCACTGGTCCATTTTGAAACCGTTACATCGGGTTTCTACACCCCACTCTTTGAGGCAGCCGACGCGAAGGAATGGTATGAAACTGATGTTAAACACTGTTCAATTAATTTTTCTAGAAGAGTAGACTTCAAGTCATTAGCTGAGTTGGAAATTGAACAATTGTTTAAGGAGGCTGGCTTAGCTGGTTTGTGCTGATTGGGTGGAAGTTACTGTGAGCGGATTGTCAAACTATTTTATGCAAATTTGGAAATGTCCACCCAACCATCAAAGGTCTGGACTTACATGTTTTGGACGGGAGTTGAGGCTGATTTCAAACGATATTAATGTGCTGCTTGGATATTCGATGGAGGGACCAAGTGATCCTTATTACCACGTGTCTCGAGAGTCTCCTTTCTTCAGACGAGGAGAAGGTTTGGCAGTGCTTAGATTGTTGAACCGTGATCTCAAGATTGGAGCGTACAAAAAGCCAAAGTCCAAAGACTTGAATGGCATAGCCTGAGTGATTCACATCATCATGATACACACCATTTTACCTCGTGATGGACATCGAGACCATGTTAGTTGCATGGATCTCTATTTGCTCGAGAAGGTGATCAACTTAAAAAAAGTGGACATCAGCTTTTTTATTTTGAGTCACATGTATGAGGTGCTCAACAACTCGACTAAGAGTCTGTCATTCAATTGGCTAATTCAGAGGATTGTTAAGCATTGCGGGGTACCGATCTAGGAGGATGAGCTGAGAGTCGAAGAGAAGGCCACATACATCCACAACAAATTGAAAGTAGATCGAATGAGGCTTAGCAAAGCTGAAAGGGTATGAGTATGCAAGACTCCATCCCGCCCCAAAGAAGGACGACTTCCACGATCACGATGATGTACCCGCGAAGGGTCCGTTGTTTGCCAAAGCATCCAACGTAATCATGGACCCACAGTTATATTTTGACATCACGGATTTACGGAAGAAACCTGACAAGAAGGCGGCTTATGGTAGTTGAGATGTGTAAAAATACAAATAGAGATACTCATTTTGTTGTATATAATAAAAAACTATATTGATGTTTATATTTTGTTTTGTTTACTTGGATAATATCTATTTGGAAAATATCTGGATTAGATAATATATAGTTTTTGATAATGTCACAGGGGGATAGACTAAAAACAAGATAGACTCTTGCAAAATTTTCAATATTTTGAAAGAGAAATTGACTCAAACCATTTCATTTATCATAAACAAACAACTAACATGTTCATTGTAACAATTTAAGCAACATGTGTATAACATCGAAATATACAAGGAAGGTGAATTCTGTCTTTCTACCACAAAAAGTTGACATTTCGCTATTTGGCGTTCATCAACTGCTTCAACTTCGCCAAAAATGCAATACACTTTAGCTCTTAAAAATCTCTAGGGTCCACTAATCGCTGACAAAATCTCTGAGAAAAGCGTGATGAGTGTAGTGTGAATTTATACAAGGCAAACGATGCACGATGATCTACGGCAGATCATTATCAATCCACCGTGGATCATGGTCAATCCACGGCAAATTGATATTGATCCACGGTGAACCATAAATATTCTAATGTTATTTTTAAAAATATTGATCTGCGGCGGAATAGTATATGAACCGCCGCAGATCGAAATCAATATGTTTAACGGCAAACATGATAGCGATGTTTGTGGGGACCTTTTTCATAGTTCAGTGGTTGATTTGTTAGCAAAAATAGTTTAGTGGTTGACTTGTCATTGATCACAAAGTTTGATGGTTGATTTGTCATTTTCCCTATTATTAACTATAAAGTACAGTGATGATTTGTTATCGGGAAATTAACACTGTAGACCCTATAGTTTGGGATCAACGGTAAATCAAACCTTGAAAAAATTTTGCTAACAACTAAAACCCTAAATTATGGAAAATTCTTGTCGGCGATCTCACAGTCACGTTTCCCGTAAAAATTCGTCGATGTTAACGCCTCCATTTTGTTGACACTAAGGATCGTCGAACAAAGACGAAGGATGTCAATTATCAGGGGACGAGGAACGTCCCTCCTACCTGTTGGAAGACGGATGGTCGTTGGAACAATTATCGCGTGATGATAGATGATTGTCAGTGGCCGTTGGATCGAGGAAAGATGTTCCCCACTCGGAATTGATAGCTAGGATTGAATCTGTCAATTTCCAAAGACGATGGCGGATGATCGTCCATGGTCGTTGGATCAAGGGAGGGACGTCCCTTATAAGTATTGACGGCCATGGTTGAATCTACCATTTTTCAAAGGCGATAGCGGACGGCAATCCATGGTCGTTGGATTGAGCGAGGGATGTCAATCGAGATGAGAGACGTCAATTGAGATGAGAAACACTGTCATTTAGCATTCAGAGAAGGACATTCAGTCTAGAATGGATGTCCCTTGTATTAAGACAAACGTTCGTTATGGCCTGAACGACACCGTCTTAAGACAAGAGACGTCCATTGTGAGGCTAGCGACTTCCGTAATTAGCAAAACGACGTCGTCTTGGGTCGAGAGACGTCCATTTCTGGAGGAGAGACGTCTAAAATTGGTCGAGTGACGTATGTTTTGGAAGAGGGATACCCGTCTTAATTGAGGGAATTCGCGCCTTTTAAAAACACGTGTGCCTTGCACGTGACCCTTCAACGTTAAAGAATTTAGAGTCCATCCTGATCGTCCATTCCGATCCAGGGATGTCCCTCACTCAATCCAACAGCCATGGACGATCGTCAGCCATCGCCTTTGGAAAATGGCAGATTCAATCTTGGCCGTCAATTCTGATCAAGGGACGTTCCTCCCTCGATGCAACGGGCATGGACGATGAGGATGTCTGTAAAACGGTTTCATTGCATAATAGATTTTCACCCAATACAATACATTCATCCATTGCATTACCGATACAATACATCCGTATAGAACTATCCAAAACATAATTTACAAACTTAATTTACATACATAATTTACAAATACACAAAAACTGGAGTATGCGGTCTGAGAGAGAATGAAGGAAGTGAGGTTTGATTGTTCAAGTCTTGTTTTCCAAACAAGCTGCAGCAATGCCAAAGGAATGAAAACCTCAATCAAAGTTCAATGAAACAATCAAACTTCAAACCTCACTTTCTTCAGCCGCTCTCAAATAACTCTCCTTCAAGGTAATGTCGTTCTCTCAATGCATATTCCAATTGAGGAGGCCTATTCTTACAGCTTATATAGTTGAGGAGACTTAGCAAGTGGTGAAACATCTGTTAGAACTAATCATTACCCCTGGAGACTTGCTCTCATAGTTCAATAAATTATACCTTTAAGCTTTAAGTCTTCAGAAGTAGTAAAAGACTCCAGTAGAGGCTACAACAATAAAACCCCGCTATGTTATACCGTGGTTTAAATGCATATTCCAGTTGAGAAGGCCTACTTATATACTTGAGGAGACCAAATTCTTACTCTCCCTCAGCAATCATGGACCTCCCTTGGCATTCATGGACATTCGTCTTAAGACATTTGATCCAACAGTCATGAACAATCGTCCGCCATTGCCTTTGAAAAATAGCAGATTCAATCTTGGCCATCAATCCCTATAAGGGATGTCCCTTTATCGATCCAATGGCCATGGAAAATGGTCTGCCATCGCCTTTAGAAATTGACAGATTCAATCATGGCCGTCAATTCTGAGCGGATGATGTTTTTTCTCGATCCAACAGCCATTGACAATCGTCTGCCATCACCCAATAATTTTTCCAACGATCGTCCATCTTCTAATCGGTAGGATGGACGTCCCTTGTCCCCACGATAATTGATGTCCTTCGTCTCTGTTTGACAATTCTTGGTATCAACGAAATAAAGGTGTTAATATCGACGAATTTAGATAAAAAAACATGGCTCCAAAGTTGCAAACGAAAATTTTGTAGGATTTTAGTTATCAGTCAAATTTTGTAGCATTTAACTTCTTGTTGATCATAGTAGATAAGATCTATGTGTTAATTTTTCTTGATTAATTTTATATTTATGTAGATAATTGTAATCATTGATTACCCAGTGGCCACAAGTTTGATTCACACGTGTGAAATGTCAGCATTTGTCATTTCAAGTTCAACCTCTGTCCTTCTTCTCCAATCTCCATTACCATGTCTGATCAGACTTCTTCGTGTCCGCCGCCAGAGGAAGACCTACAACCCATGAGTCGTCCCGTCGGCGGAACCGAATACAGCTGGTGCAAAGGCGTACCCAGTGGCACCGGTATTACTGTTCTGGCTCTCCTCCTCTCCAGGCCCCCCGTCCTTCCCCGTCTCCATTCTGTCCTCCGTGACCTCCAACTCTCCCACCCCATCCTCCGCTCTCAACTCCTTTACCAACCTGCCGCTAACAATTTCTCCTTTGTCGTATCTTCTTCTCCGCTCCTCCAAATTCAATCCTTCGACCTTGAATCGACGGCTCGCATTCTTCATTCTGCTTCTGATTCGAATCGCTCTTCCGTCGCTCCTTTCCATCTGATTCTCGAATACGAGCTTAACCAAAATGCGTGGCGCAATCTAGACGATATGGCAGTTTTCTTCGCGAACGTGTACACTCTGAGCGACTCACATTACGCCGTCGTGCTCCGTCTACACACAGCGGTGTGCGATCGCGCGTCTGCAGTGACGTTGCTGAGAGAGTTATCGGCAAAAATGGGTGGGAAAGACGGGGAGGGAATGGAGAGGGATTTATCGGAGAAGTGGGAGATCAGTTTGACAATCGAAGATCTCATCCCAAATGGGAAATCTTACAAGCCATTCTGGGCTCGTGGAAAGGACCTGTTCGGTTACTCCTTGAACTCACTGAGGCTTTCAAATCTGGATTTTAAAGATGCGAATTCCCCTCGATGTTCACAAGTCGCGAGGTTGCAGATGAATTCCGACGACACCCAGAAACTCCTCTCTGTAAGTCGATTTCTCCAAAAATTTCTCACATTTTTAGTTTTGTTCTCTTCTTTTCAGATTCATCACTACACTATACACACTAAAGAAACACAAAACATGTCATTTAGGATGCTGAGAACAATTCATAAATTGACAGCTACCCCGTTGCGAGTTAACATTTTGTTTTATCACGAAGAAGATGAGACATTTGAACTTCCGTCAATAAATGAGGTTATCCAAAGGAATAAGACCCATGTCAGACCACTAAAGGTGAATTTTTGAAACGAGCGGTCGACCGAAGACTAGGAAAGCGGACGATTGGAAACACAATTTTGAAAACGTCGGCTTCGGGACGATTTGTGGTCGACGGGATGAATAATTAGTGATTGACCGGACACGATAATATGCGACCTCAAATCTGCGATTCACAACTTTTCGGGAGAATTTCATATCACTCTAACTAAATCCTTGATCCCAAAATTCAAAGAGCTCATTCACAACAAATAGAACAACTTTTCAAGCCCCAAAAGACCCACTCCTCGAATTTAATGAATGGAAACAATGAAATTACAGAAATTAAAGAAAGAAATAGAAACAAAAGTAAAACTATGGAAACTCGCACTCGTTCTAACCCGATAAAGATTCGATGGAGATTCCACTAAATCGTTACACTCAAGTTCACCACTCTTGAATGTTAAGATAACGAATCTGAGAGGAAACCCTCAAGAATCCTAGAGAGAATTCTCTACTTTTCTATTCAATAATCAAACTCAACCATGCTAAACAAAATCCTAAACCTAGACTAAATAGACAACCTTATGTCAAAATTGTAAATAAGTCAAAGTTATAAAATAAATGTAGAAATAAAATAAAAATAAAAATAACAAGATAGGGCGGGGGTGTGACACATCATCTTTTTGGGGTTGAGAAAGATTTAAACTTAAATCTGATCGCTTCCTCCATTTGTGCCATATATGATAATAGCGATGCCAAGAAATTTGAAGATTTCCATGACCGAAATAGTGTAGCATTGAAGTGACTTGAATTTCTTTTTTTGGTGTAGTACTGCGTGCTCTAACTCAACAAAAATTACCTGCGATGCATTGCAAGGACTTTGTAAGAATCCACCATTCAATTCTATTAATAAGAGTAAACCCTTCAAAAAGTTTTTGGAACCACGATAACAAACTCCACCAAACTTTCTCAATGCTTTGGTTGACCCTTTTGTACTTCTATCTCTCTTCGAAGTCTTATAAAAACTAATGGATCTTTCTTAGCCAATACTAGAGGCATAAGGCACAACGTATTCTTCATTTCGTTAAACATATGTGAAGATGAATTGATGATCTTCAAATTCAATATCGGGTTTGGCAAGACAATCTTTTCTTCATTTTCTTCTTCATTAGTAAGTATCAAGGAAGCATCTTTAACCTCATTACAAACAACTACGATTGTTTCTTCACTTAAAGGAACTTCCTCCACAGTATGTAATTATTGAGAGATCGATTCTATTATGAATAAAGGCCCTTCTTGAGGGATCATAATCTCCTCTTCGACTTGCTCCTCTACCAGCAAGGGATCTAAAACAACCTCGACTCGACCATGAGCAGGTAAAGGTGTACAGTTTGTAGAATCTAGTTTTTCGACGCAAATGTTATTAACTTGTTGAGATAAATTTTGCAATGTGGCTAGTATGTCATTGATTTGGGTTTGTCGACTCCACTCCACTACTTCATCTCTAAGGTTGAGGATCGAAGAAATCCGACTTACTAGGAGGAAACCAAATGTTGAAGGACTTGAATGACCTTTTTTCATAGTTTCTTGATGATAGCAAAGACAAAAACTACTTGAATATTTTGGAGCATACCTTATTCTCATGAATCTTTCCATCATGCCCTATGTGTTTATGGCTTCATCTTGATCTCGTTTTCTATTAACATTCATGTTTTTCTACCACAATGAAGTTTGTCCCATTAGTCTAGAAGAAACAAGTTTCACTTTGACCTTGTTTGAAAAATAGCAATTGGAAAAAATCTCGTCAAGCTCTTCTTTCCACTTTATATTATTATTTTCTCAATTTGCACATTGAAAAGACGGAATAGACGTATTTAAGCATTCCTCTTCTGCTGTGTAATCCTCAACACAGTAGAATAGAGAAGAACTCACAAGTAAAAAGTTGGTGGAATCGAAATAGGCTCTGATACCAATTGACGTGCCAACAGAAGCTCTGATATCAAATGACATGCTAAATGTGAGTTTTTTTGGAATGAACGGTTGATTGGAGGTTGGGAAAATGGACAACCGAAAACACACAATTTCAAAAATGTCGGCTTATAGACGATTTGTGGTCGACCAAAAGAATAGTTAGCGGTCAACCGGAATCTGCGTCCTCAAAATCCGTGATTTGCAACTTTTTGGGAGAATTTCAGAACACTCGAACCAAACCCTCAATCTAAAAATGTAAGAGAGCTTCTTCACAACAAATAGAACTACTTTTCAAGCCCCAAACAACCCACTCTATGAATTCAATGAATGTAAACAACAACATAATTGAAATTAAAGAAAAAAATAGATACAATGGTGAAAATATGGAAACTCGCACTCGTTATAACCCAAAAAATGTTCAATGAAGATTACACTAAACCGCCAAAGTCAAGCTCATTATTCTTGAATCATAAGATAACGATCCGTGAAGTAACCTTCAAGAATCCACTAGAGAAAATTTTCTACTTTTCTATTCAATAGTCAAACTCAATCATCCTAAATAAAACATTAACCCTAGACTAAATAGATAACCATAATGGCAAAACTATAAATAAGTCAAAGTTTTGAAATAAATGAATAAAAATAAAATAAAAATAGCGAGTTAGAGCAAGGCCGTGGCACATTAGTCATTGTCTGTGAAAATGGACCCAAGAGAGAGTGGGGACACCATTATGGTGTGCGAAGCTCTCCATAATAGGACCCATCTTGGACGTTATCCTTTTGCCTTCATTGGGATTAGTAACTAATAATATTTAGTCCAATTAGTGGCTCAATTGAGCTTGTCAACGCTATTGTGAATGCAATTTTGGGTCCGCTTTTGGCTTATTTTAAGCTTACTTGCACCTATAATCAATCTTTGAGCTAAAATGTGTTGTGCAAAACTTAAGCTTTGAAAATGGACAGGCAAATCAAGCTTCTTAGCGGGTTTTTATGAACCAGTGTATTACAATTAAGTTTCCACTTAAATAAACTAAATAACCTTCAAATCACAGTTGCTTCTTATTTTCAGCTTATTCGGGGCTGTTTTGAAAATTGCAGCCAAATGAGAAAAGTTACTCTACATTTCCTTGTGGCAAAGAATTCAGCTGTAAATTTAGAGGAAATGAATAAATTTGCAGGGATGCAGATCGAGAGGAATAAAACTGTGTGGGGCTCTGGCAGCTGCAGGAGTAATTGCTACTCGTTCCTCCAAATCCATTCCTTGGTACCAAACAGAGAAGTATGCGGTCGTAACTCTCATAGACTGTCGTTCAATTCTCGATCCACCCCTTCCCTATCACCACATGGGTACGCCTTCTACATTTTCACGTTTTAACTTTTGCTTAACTTTGAATTTATGGTATTTAAACGTTGATGAGATGTTCTCATATCTCAAACCAGGTGCATATTTACTCCGTGCTGTTTTTGAAAGATGTTACAATGTCCAGTTTTGAGTGATTTTTCTGCATATAATCTCCAGTTCTGAGTATTTTCTGCATATAATGTCCTGTTTTGAGTGATTTTTCTGCATATAATCTCTTGTTTTTTGAGTGAAAAATGTAAATGCTCTATCTCAATGGTTGTGTACAACTCACAGGATTTTATCACTCTGCAATTCTCAACACACACGACATATCAGCTGGTGGATCCCTTTGGGAGACAGCAAAGAGATGCTACACTTCCTTTGCCAATGCCAAGAACTCGAACAAGCATTTCACTGACATGTCCGATCTCAACTTTCTGATGTGCAAGGCCATCGAAAACCCGAGCTTGACCCCATCAGCATCGTTGAGAACTACGATGATCTCTGTGTTTGAAGACCCTGTGATCGAAGTTTCCAAACCGTTGGATCATGATCTTGGGCTAGAAGACTATATGGGATGCTCTTCAGTCCACGGTGTGGGCCCGTCGATAGCCATATTTGACACGATACGAGATGGGCAGCTGGATTGCGTGTGTGTATATCCGTCACCACTGCATTCGAGGGATCAACTTCTCAGCCTGGTTGATGATATGAAGAGAGTTCTTGTAGATGGTTCTAATCTTGTAGAAAATGAAAGCTAGAATTCAAAGTTGGGGTTTCAGGTCATTGTAATAAAATTGTTGCATGTCATGATAATCAAATCTAAATCGTTTACTTTGAAATTAATTGGATGAATAGCACAAATGATGGATGAATAACACAAATGATGGCAATCCGATAAACTTGGCAAAGTGGATTTTCTCAAAATTAAAGGAACAACAACATCATCATCATCATAAATCTAAATTATTAATTTTAAAAATATTGATTTACATTTAGTCAATGCAAATTTTTTTTTTTAAAAAAAAATTCATTGGGTAGATCTCTAAAATATTTTAAATAGATACCCGGGGAAAAGTTTAAACAATGATAAACAATAAGAGAAAATTAGACAACACATTGATTTTTCTCCATTGAAACGTAAAATCAATATTATATAATCTAGTGGCTTACTATACTCATTCTTTTCTAGTTCAAGGAAACAATTTATTTTTGTACTAAATTCCTTTGTGATGAAGGAATGAGTAGCTCCAAAATCGAATAAAACATAAGCAGTTATATCACTAACATAAATTGTACCTGACACCACTGCATACTGATCTTCCTCAGCCTCATTTCCATTCAAAGAGAAGACCCTTGGTGCCACCTTTTCCAGTCCTCCATTCTTGGTTGGACAAAATTTAGCAATGTGCCCAAACTCTCTACACTTGAAACACTGTTTGGTACCCATTCTGCTGTCTCCATAATGGCTCTTATTATACTTTGGGCATTGGTTTGACATATATGTCCTCACATTAGATGGGGTAGCAATTGCTTCATTCATGGGATGTTTGTCCTTCCCTTGTCGTGCCTCATTATCTGACGGCATCTTGGTCCATTTGGTTACCATCGGGCCACCTCTTTGCTATTGGCTTTGATTGGTCTTCCAAGACCTTTGATTTATTTCTCACTGTTTGGCCACCATCATTTCAGCATCTTCAACCTCTAATGCCTTAGTGACAATCCTTGTGTATGGGACATCTTGAGTGCCAAAGATTTTGACTCCTCTGAAAATTTTGACTTTTAGTCTCTGGACGAATTGATGAACTTTGTGCTCATTGTTTGCCACCAAGTGTGACTAAAATTGAGATAGCACTTCAAATTTCCTTACATACTCAGATACTGTTCTAGTTTGGCGCAACTAGATGAATGCAACCAATTTCTTCTTCCTAATGGTATGGTTGAAATACTTCTCATAAAACATTTCCTTGAATTGGTCTCACATCAAAGCTCGAACATCTTGTGCAGCCTTAACAGTATCCCACCAAAACCTTGCATCTTGAATAAGTAAGTACGTAACACATGAAACTTTATTGGTCTCTCTAATTCTCGCGACTCAAACATATCCTCTAGAGACCGAATCTATTCATCTGCTCCCATGGCGTCAGCAACATTTCCATTGTAACTTGGAGGCTTAAGTCTCATGAACTTTTCCCAACCAGCTTCCTTGGGAACCACTACTTGGCATTGGTTGCCATTCTCGTCCTCCCTCTTCATAATATGTTCCATAAACTGAAACTGTCGTTCCACTATGGTGGTCAGTCAACCAAGAACGTCATTTATGTTATCCTGTGGGACAACAGGTTCTTGACCGATAACATTTCCTTGACCAACAACTTCACCTCTCACATTATTGACTCCAATAGCTTCGTCCTTCATATTATTGGTTTGAACATTTCCTCTAGTTTCCCTCACCTTTCTATTATCCTACAATAATTTTTATATTGTTTAGCATTAACTATTACAAAACATTAAACTAGTTATCCTAAAGAAACTTTATATTAGGAAGCATTAAACTTATTATTCTTTAGGAATTTTATATTATGATTATGAGTATTAAACTAATTACTTTATAGAATTTTTTTTATATTATGAAGTATTAAACTAACAAAGTAATAAATAATTACACTTACAATCGAAGAAGTATGCCACGATAAATCTTGCGTTACCAGTAGTCTACAGAACCGCATTTGATTTGGTTATGCTCTGATACCATAATTGTAGCATCCCATTTCCGTTTGATTTTCCAATAATTTTTTTTTTAAAAACTTATTTAAAAATGTTTGAAAGGAAATATCAAAGTTAATAAAAGTGGAATATTAAAATATGCAATCATATTTTAAAACAAACATTGTCAACGTACTTTAAAACCCAATAATTTAAAACACTTAAAATCAACTATTTAGAGTCTTGTAAACATTTAAACACTTTTATTCATTCATGATCCATAACCCCAAAGGTCATCACGCGCTCGGTAACACAAGGACTCATCGCTTCATACTCCCTCTGCGTATTCTTTATTAAGATCACAATCTTCACCTACATCACAGGAGAGATAATGAGCCTAATGCCCAGTAAGAGATATAATGAAATGCAAATAAATACGTATGCTGACTCTATGCACATGTCTGTCATGTCAGAAGAGAATCTATCCCTTCTATTCTTTAATTAAGTTTTCACTTTAATCTAGACAATTGGAGATTTCCCAAAGAGAGAATAGATACATTCTCAGGATCTAATCTGAGCAGAACATGTCACTCATTCCCTACATGGGAAGAGATACATCATTATGCAGTCGATACTAAACTCCACACTTCCTCGAGGTTTATTTACATATATTCAAGGCGATTTAAATCTCGTGCAATGCATGATATGCAACCTTAATTGACAGGCCTATATTATGCATGATATGAATGAATATCACACAACAGTTCATGTAATACAAGAAAACAATGCAATATGATTAACAACCAATGGAGCATGAATCATGAAACAACTATAATTCAACCCCTTTACATGCTGCAACTAACAAGTCAATAAAGCAGAAACCAACATGTTTAACATTATATCTAACAATTTCTATCAACATGCATCAGACAGAGAACAATTCAACTACCAAGTCAATTGAAACACTATTTAACTTACTCTATTGCATACATCCCTAATCATCAAAATGAAACAGAAGATCATGCCAAAAATAGATTATCAATAGAGTCTTTTCCATGCGTGTTATTTGCCTCTATATATGTTATGTTATCTAAGTAGAATATTTATAAATTAAAATCTACAAAATGACAGGCTTTACTCATCTGCCGAACACAAATAGAGGACCATATCAACAACATGACCTTGTTATCACCAGTTTTCATCACACAGAAGAATATCCAACTTCAACAAAACATTACAATCAACAATCTTCTTCAACAGATTTATTCATGCGCTACTATAATTACATCGAGAATAACCTAATCCTTCAAGGCCATATCATTAGCAAGTATCTTATTAGGCAGTAGCATGGAACAAACATAGTATCATATCATTAGCAAGCTTTCTACCCAAACATTAACAGAGAACAAACATAGTATCAATAATAATAAGCAGACAAGTTCTATGGATCATAAACAAGAAGCAAATACGCAGTACTCACTATCAAAAACAGAAAGCACTTTCAACAACAAACAATACAAAACCTAAACCTGTGATGTAGGCCTTTTCAGGCAAAACGCATGCAAATCCCTTACTCCCTCCTTGCTAAACCTTCAATGAAGAAATTGCTCCTGTTGAACTCTTTTCTTCTACACACCAAACTCCAGAAAAATAAGAATGTCAAGAAATCACCGAGAGAGTTACAAAATTTATAGAGACTTTTCTCCTCTCTGATTTTTGCCTAATCTCCTCCATTATATTCACTACAACCCTCAGAGGACGTCGAGGAGGCACGACCAATTGTTTTCCAAATGACTCTTCAGATTTCCAGATGACGGTTAAGCATTATTTTGGCTGACAGTCTGCGTTCCGGTCGATCACCTCCACAGCTGTGATCAACCGCAAATCACAGAACTCAGAATTTCCATGGCAATGATCGACCACCGTTCTCATATGATCAGTCGCAAATTTGATTTTCCAAAATTGTCGGTTGATCACTTTCTTAGTAGATGATTGACCGCTATTGAATTCGACACACTCTGTAATATTTATTCTTTGGTACCGGTCAATCAACTCTCTTCAAGGGCTCTACCACTTCGAATTTAGCCACACTCTGTAATATTTCGACTATGAAGGAGATCGACCACTCCTTACATGATCAACCTCCACACACTTAATCTTTGTATATTTCCCAATTTTGTTAATTCTTTCTTCTTATAGATAATTATATTACTCTATTAACACTAATTTATCTTTAATTCCCATCATCTTCGATGACATAACAACTTAGAAATTACAATACCCCATGACCAAACTTAATCAAGGTTTTACATGTAGATGAAATCTCTGGGGTATTACAAGTCAGTTTTTCACTTCACCTACTATAGTTCACTGGGGCGCTATTCTTCGTATTTTGAGATACCTTTGAGGCACTCATCTTTAAAGTCTTTGTTTCTCATCTACATCCTCCCTAGAGATGTGTGCGTACTCTTATGCTGATTGGGCTGGTGATCTTAGACATTGTAAGTCTATCATTGGATCTATTTCTGGGAGATTCTCTTATATCTTGGAAGAGTAAGAAGTATGATAGTCTTTTTAGATCTTTCACAAATGTAGAGTATTGTGTTATGGCTTCTACTACTTGTGAGATAGTTTGGCTACATTGGTTTCTTACTGATAGGAGTGTTATTCTTGTTCGATTCACTCCCTTTTATTGTGATAACAAAAGTGCTATTCAGATTGCTCATAATTCAATATTTAGTGAGCCAACCAAACATATCGAGATTGATTGTTATGTCGTTCGCTTTTTA
Source organism: Begonia loranthoides (assembly GCA_022433065.1). Taxonomy (NCBI): domain Eukaryota; kingdom Viridiplantae; phylum Streptophyta; class Magnoliopsida; order Cucurbitales; family Begoniaceae; genus Begonia; species Begonia loranthoides. The sequence continues at coordinate 46,257,393 of CM039468.1, read as the reverse complement.
GACTAATACTATCACGCTTCTTTTTCTCTCTTCTTCTATGCAGATTGCTGATTTGTTTACGAAATCACAAACAATTGCACAATTTTGCTTCATTTTTAGGAAACTCTCAGTGATTCTTATAGCAACATCGTGAGTTTAAGGGGGATGTCAGCTTATATCTATATAATTATTTAATTGATTTTTTATTTAAGGATAGTTTGGTCATTTACATTGAACTAATTTAAACTTTTCTTTTTTATTGTATTCTATCATTTTGATTAACAATCAATGAAAACCCTTGTCGCTCTTTTTGATTTCTTCAATTTTGTTTTGTTTGTTTACAATTTAATCCATTAAATTTGTCCAATTTGTTAGAGTCTAGTGACTCAATTCTATTTTTAACTAGGCCATAGTGCTTGTAGTGCAACAAATGGACAAAATTATGAGTTTTTTTAATAGGGGTCTATGTTGATTGCCTCGAAATCACAACTCACCACAAGCACCCTAAGTGGTCTACTCATTAGGAGTCGTGCAAAGAGGGTGCATCCCTTGTGGTATGAATTCTTTTCACAATAGAATTAGGGTTTTTTTTATTTATTTATATTATTCTCTATTAGTAAATTTCACCTTGTATTTGAATTTTGACATAGTAAATTTCTTTTATTTACTCATAATTTTTTATGTTTTACGATTTCAAAAGGTAAATCATTATGTTCAGGACTAATTATCACAATATTATTATATAGTCATTTGACAGAATTGTAATGATTTATTAATTTTATACAAAAATAAATGAAAAATTTATTGAAGTATTGCGTCACTTAGTAACTTAAAACTAAATAAATAATGACTTCCCCGTAACAACTATGTAGTATCAATTGATTCGATTTATTTTGTGCAACAAAAATATGAGTAATAGTAAATGATTTCGGTCATCTCAAGTGTAATTGGCGGACGAAGCTAATTAGGCTGGTGATTCTTCTTGCATTCAAGAGTAGTTATCCCCTAAACCAACTCTTATTCTCAAGTTTGTTATCAGGAATGTTTATAAAAGAAATGAGTGGTGATCAATCATCCCAAAATCATACTGCAACAATTTTTTCTAAAAAATTAAGAGAATAGATAAAAGAACGTAAAATTGTTAGTAAGGGTGGAAATCGGTTTGGTTCAAATTAGAAAATTGAACCGAACCGACTACTTTGGGTCGTTTTGGTTTGGTTTCAAGATTATAAAATGAAATTTGGAACCGAATAAAAAAAATCAAAATTTTCGGTTCTGATCTTGGTTCTAACGAAGGAAAACTAATTAAAACCGAACTAAACTGAATGAGGGACATCCGTTGTGCAGTGGGTCGTCCCTCAACTTACATTGAACGTCCCTCAATGTACGACAAACGTCCTTGGTCTGGTCCTTGAGTCACTTAACCAATATCGGATGTCTCTCAGCATAAAACGGACGTCCCTCAACCCACAATAAATGTCTCTGATCCCTCAACCCATAACATATGTCCCTCAACTTAAAATGAACGTCTCTCATCTTACAACGGACGTCCCTTAGTTTACAATGAACGTCCCTCAACCCATAATGATGGATGTCCTTCAGCTTAATTGTCCTCTAAATTATAATTAATTATACAATTTCCTTCCAACACAAGGACAGAACTAACATGACAACACTCGACTTTACTAACCATAAAATTAAGTGCTAGACTACGAGTGACACTATGCCAGACAGACCAAGTGAGTGTAAACTGGGATAATCTTCTCACCCAATGGGATTGGAAGAGCGACATTAGGATGAACAGACACTTGACACTTCGAAATTTGACTCGGACTTATTGCTGAGTTAGGATGGAAAACAGTACAAGTACTAGGACAAATGAAAGCAAGTAAAAAGCAAAACATGTGAAACATGAAATTACTTTACTAAAACAGAACCAATAGACCCGGATAACCCTCGAGTGACTTGCAATTACTGTGGAAAAGCATATGTTTGTCATCCACTGGGGAATGAAACTTCAACTTTGAACAAACATGTAAGTACTTGTAAGAAATTGTTGGTTAGTTTAGACAAGACACAGAAGACGTTAATGTTTCGTAAAAAAGAGAGTAGAAAAAAGTGTAATTGGTTTTTTAACTGTGAAATCATTTAGTGTAGAACGATGTCTAGATAAGCTTGCTAGAATAGTTGTCATTGATGAATTACCTTTTAATGTTGTTGAGGGAAAATGTTTTGTAGATTTGTTAAATGAGTTGGAGCCAAAATTTTGTGTTCATGGCCTCAAAACTATTGTGAATGATATTTTCAAGCTTTACACAAAGGAAAAGAGTTAGTTGAAAGTTTTTTTTTCCCAATTGTCTGGAAGAGTATGTTAACCACTGATATGTGGACTTCTATCCATAATATAAATTATATGGTGGTAACTGCTCCTTTCATTGATGCAAGGTGAACTTTGCAGAAAAAGATTATTAATTTTTGTATCATTCTTGAACATAGATGAGAAACTATTGTTATGATTATGGAAAAGTGTTTATTGGATTGGAGAATATAAAGAGTTTTAACTATCACAATTGAAAATGCTTCTTCTAATAAAGTTGTTTTGAATCATTTTGTTAAGACAATTAGAAACGGGAAATGTTTGGTACTTGATGGAGAGTTTATGCATGTCAGATGCTTTGGTCATATTGTAAATTTGATTGTTTGCAATGACCTAAAAAAGCATAATGTTCTATTATGAAAATTCTTAAAACTGTGAAATATGTCAGGTTTTCTCCTTCGACAATGAAGAAGTTTAAAGCATGTGTTGAAAGTGCGAAGATTACATGTAAAAGTAACGTGTGTCTTAATATTCCAACTTGATGGAACTCAACATACTTAATACTAGACACTGCTGAAAAGTTTGAAAAACTTTTACGAAATTGAGGGAATATGACAATCAATTCATATACGAATTTCTTCAAGATGAGAATGTAAATGTTCCTCTATCTGATGAAGATTGGCATGCCGTCCGTGAATTTATTGTATTGTTAAAGGTATTTTATGGCGTAACGTTGAAAGTTTCATCGACTTTGTATATTACCTTGAATGTATTTTTCTCAAAAGTATGTAGACTTTATAGAGTTATCAAGAAATTTGCTATGAGTGATAACTCATCAGTAAGAACCATGACATTTGGCATGCAAGATAATAATGAAAAATACTAGGAAAATTTCAGTAAAGTGAATCAATTCATGTATGTTGCTGTTGTGTTTGATCCACGACATAAACTGAAGTTTGTGAAGTATTGCTTAATAAAATTGCATGGATTGGAGATGACCAATGAGTTGATAATGGAATTGGAACATATAATTAAAAAGTTGTATTCTGAGTATAAAATGAAATCACCCATCAATAACATGGAACAAACTTCTACTTCTAGGCATGTGGTTGATAATACTCAAGACAATTTAGATGATAACGAGTTTGAGTCGACATTTCATGCAGAATTGAACAATGAAGATGTGTTTGTCAATAGAAATGAAGTTGAAATTATTTGTTTGGAAAACTTGAGAGTTTTTCAAATGATATAGACATATTGAATTGGTGGAGAATACACTCTTAAGAATATTTAACTTTGAGTAAAATAGCAAGAGATGTGTTTTTTATTCCTATTTCTACAACTGCCTCAGAGTTAGCATTCAGCTGTGGTGGTCGAGTGTTGGTTTTTTTTTTTTTGGGTTCCTTAGCTCCAAAAACTGTGGAAAGTCTCATTTGCTTTCAGAGCTGGATTTGTGATTCAGATAGACTGACAAATATTTACGAAGTATTGGAAGATGCAATGCAATTTGAAAAATGTAAACTATTATCTTTTGTCCTATTTAATATTAATTGCTTTACATGTTATTCTAATTGTTTAATTTTCATATATTTGAATGATATTATGACAGAATCAAATAGAGATGCATAATTTCATGACTATTTTTTTCAAGTCAACTAGTCAAGTAAATGATGTAATTATTTCATTTATAAATTATGTTTATTTTTTAAGTTTGATAAACAAAACATACATTTCTTGTTTATAAATTTAAAAAACATGTTTTTGGATAGTTTTTTATTCAACAATTTATATTTATGAGCAAATAGATGAGAAAATCAAACCAAATTAGTTTAAAAATGAGCCAAACCCGGTTCAAATTGAACCCAAAAATGAAATTTCCCTAAATCCAAAACTGAGAAATTAGCCAACATGTAAATTGAAAACCGAACTGAAGTCAAACTAACCCGAAAAAACTGAAAAACTGAGGTTCGATTTTTCATTTGTTTTTTTTTTTTAATCGTTGCAGTTTCGATTTTTACTTTCTAAATGTAATGACCCAATTTTTATTTCTTTTAAAACGTGTCATTTTTAAAAGCCATAAAATTTAAAACATTTTCTTTTCGATTTAAATCCTTTTGAAGACATTTTTCTTTTTATAAATACAACGGAAAACTTATTTAACTAAAACAAAACGTTTAAGAAATACAATTATTTTCTTTTACAATTTAAATACTTTACAAAACTCTTTACAAACCATTTTTCTTTTTAAATCCTTTAGCCTAGCCAGCCCCAATATCCGCGCTTGCAAATCTTTCATCAATTGCTCCTTAACCTGTTCTCGTATGTACCTACATCAATAAAACTTAAATTATGAGCCTAATATTTAGTAAGTGATATAAAATAAAACATGAAATGCACATGCAATGAAGCTTTTAAAACACATACAGTTTTCTATTTTTGTTTTCCTTTCCTTTATTTACTTTTACTTACTTATAGAATTGTGATGAACTTTAATTTGACAGTGAACTTAGGCTCTCGCGGTGAACTTATACCATGTTGATGAACACATGCTATCATGGTGAACTTAGTACCGTAAACGGAATCATGATAGTAATCTTAGGTCATCATGATGGACTTATACTGTTTCCCCTTTGTCTGGGAATGGACCACAAACATAATCATGATGGTGATCTTAGACCATCATGATGAACTTATACCGTTTGCCTTTACGGTTAACATTTCGGGGATGAGCGGTGAACATTAAACCAACTCAAACCCCTTCTCATTTTCTTTACACATTTCTCTTTACTCTTATCTTTCTCATATTATCCGTTTTACTTTCAATGATAAAATGGATAATCCTACAGGCCAAATGATAGTTGTCCGCTTCGGGTGATCAGCCCTCGAGAACACTATACACTTAGTATGTATGAGCATCCATTCTACCATTTTCCAAAACCATGCATGAAAAATCATTTTCGTATCATTTTGAAAATCATGATGCATGAATGCTTGTGAATGCATATAGTTCTATATCCTCAATGCATGATTAGTATAAAATTCCTATAATCCTCAAGCGTGATCATATCACTCTTATAATCCTCAAACATGATCCGTATCAATTCATTTAAAGTCTAATAAACACATAATTAAAAAAACATAATTCTAATAAACACATAGCAAACATCAATACATCCTCGAAACATGATCAATATCTTAACATTCTAATAAAATGAAACAGAAAACAAACAATTCGTATGTAATACCCTAGAATAAATTAAATTAAACGAGTGATTATTATCGAGAAATATTCAAAATAAATCGGGAATAAGAATTTGGTCGATTATTATATGAATATTGGAGTATATAAATAAAATGAAAAATTAAATAACTAAGGAAATTTAATAAATAATAAAAGAATTAGGTAAATAATAAAGAAGAAGGAATGGAACGGTGACCTAACTACAGTGAAATGCATAACCCATACATACTCTCTGTCTAAATACCTAACTTCCATCAATTAATCATACGTGGCAGTAGCTGGTGGCTTTGGTCTTGCCTATAAATAGGCTAAGAATTGTGAAAGAATTCACAAATGAGAAGTGAGGGGTTTGTGAAGAAGGAAAAAAAAAAGAGAATTTGAGAGAGAGAAAGAGAGAGAGAAGTGAGGAAAATTGTGGGAAAAATAAGAGTGAAATTGTGAGAGTTTTAAGTTGTATAGTTCAGGTGTGAGATTGTTACTTTGGTCATAAGCGGGAATTTTGGCGGGAAGAAAGTACGCAGTCGCTCTAGAATATTGGGTAACATTTCTATCTTCTAAATTAGAAATATTAATTGAATATATACTACCGTTATTATCACAATATTATTTTAGAAATATTAATTGAAAATATAATATCGTTATTATTGCAATATTATTTTAGAAATATTAATTGGAAATATATTATTGTTATTATCGCAATATTAATTGAAAAGATAATATCGTTATCATCGCAATATTAGTAATGTAATCGTACTGTGTAAGTGAGTTCTGTCTAAGGAGATTGGTATTTAATGTGGACCGTTGTGACCCTCCAGTCTTTCTTGAAAACTTACTTGGAAATGATATTCTGTCTAAGGAGAATCGCCAAAGACATTCTATCTTGAGAATATTATTGATCAGTACTATCCACGATTAATAAAAGAAACGGAATAATAAATAATGGATTTTAATTAGTAAATATTATTGCGAAGGTATTAACGATAAAGAAGGAAAGGATAAGAGCTAAAAACTCTAAGGAACAAAGGAATATTCTACAAAGGTAAGAATTATAGTGTAGTTGGCCAGAGGAGGCCCTACATCATGGGTTGTTTGTGATTTCTTCTGCTTAGAGTATTGTTGCAAAGTTAGATTGTGACATTGAATTCCTAAAACCTAAATGTTAATAAAACTTAAAATTATTATTGTCAAATAACGAAAGTGATAAGATAATGGGTCTTTAAATTTCTTGCCATAAATTGTTAATAGTGTTATTTAATTTTCTTGATATTTTGTGAACTATAATTGACATTTATGCATCATACCTAGGGCTTATGAAATTGTCAACATAATGTATGTCATACTTAATATATGTAAATAAGCGTGTGGGGGTTCGTAAAATTTGGTGACGGTCTATCGGTGGGGACACCATAGGATGTATCTCCCCATCGGAGTGATGGTTAACCACGTGGATCATAGGATGTATTATCTTCTCTTGTACTGAAATCCCCAACGTCTCTAACAAAGTAGTGCGGTGACGATCATGATAGTGAGGCTATAGAATGTATATCCATGTAGGAGTGACGGATAGCTACATGATCACGCATAAAGCATTAACACTACACCCATTCTAATTCTTGTTGAGCGTTAGACTCATTGTATTCCCATGATGTAGGTGATGGTGATGTTGGTGTACTAGCTGAGGAGGAGATATTTCAAGATGATCCCTTGAGTTATCAGCCAAGTTCGACCTGATTGTTTGTGGCTCACAGTACATTGGATATTTGGAATTTAATAAATGTTTTGTAATCATGGACTTTTATTGTAAAAACCTAAAATATGTTTTGTTATCTACTTCCGCTTAATCAAACTCTGATACGTTTTCAAATTGAGATTTATTACTTCACACGTTCTAATAAATTAAGAAAAAATTTTATGGCGTGAATTTTAAATAGAGAAACGCGGTTTTGGAATAAACTGGGCGTTACATCCTAACTCTTGTGATGCAGGCCCCAAAGACCAAAACACGTACGATATCAACTTATCTAACGTCCGTAACGCGTTCTAGCACTTAAGTCCTTCCTTCTTCTTAATATCTTTAAAACCATAATTTTTAATCACATATTATTAACCTCATTCTCATAGTTCATTATCTTCAACGACTTTGACACCATCATCACCAGTAATAGAATCCATAACCGATCAATATTCTTCATAATTAGCAAAGAAGTAAATGACAGTGGCCACATACAATTACAAACTCGCCCCTTAATCTTACATTACCAACATACTAATATATTCAAGTGTTCATACCTCACAAAACCAGAGAACCGTGAACAATAGGGAGCATTATCTACACAACAGAGCACAAACCATTTACCGAGCAATAAGAAACAGAGAGATTTAACCATATAGTTCTTCATTTGCCTCCAACATAGCTTTATCTTAAAATCCATAAATCCATAAATCTAGAAAGCATCACTAAACTTAACTAAACAGAGAAAGCCATCGGTATATTCAACAACGCATTTAACAGAACCAATTCTTCAACAATGGCTACCAACAGTAATGTCCAACCATACTGAGCTACAACCAAACAACAATGCACTCTTTTATCTTCTACAATTTCCACATAAAATTCATAAATAAAAAATGAAGCAAATTATCTCACCTGAAGCACACCCGAGAAGAGGAGAGAAGAAAACCCAAGCTCCACCTTCTCTTTCTCCTACTTCTGTTTTTCCCTTGTTTCTCTTCATTTCTCTCGCAGTAGCTCTCTCTCTCTCTCTCTCTCTCTCTCTCTCTCTCTCTCTCTCTCTCTTTTTTTCAGTCTTCTCTTTTTTTCTCAGCTTCTCCCCCTTTCACCTTTTATCTCGTAGCACTCAGCTCTTCCCACCACTCTGCCCTTTCTCTCTATTTCTCTTCTATCACTCTTATTTCTTCACAGAGGCTTCCATCACATGCCTCATATATCCCAAAGCATTTCACCTAACACCATTTATCCACTGCCATATGTAAAAGGGAACACATGTGGAGAATTTATTAGGACTGGGCAGGAACCGAACCGAACCGAGAACCGAACTGGAACCGAGTTCGGTTCTCGGTTCGGTTCGCGGTTCTGGTTCTAATCGCTAAAGGTCATCGGTTCTCGGTTCCTGATTAGAAATAGGGTTCGGTTCTTGGTTCCATATGTCAAGAACCGAGAACCGATGAAATTAAAAAAAATGTAAACCTAGGATGTAAATCCCCTCCCCCGACCCCCCCTCTTCAGGCTGCTGGAGCTGGAGACTGGAACCGAGCACAGCGATCGGCGAATCCAATCTGCGACGACCACTCAATCGGCCGATCGAAGCTGCGACGACGACTGCGAGGTGAGACGACGAATGCGAAACTGCGAGGAGCACTGCGAAGAGGCGACGAACTCTGCGAAACTGCGACGGGCATCGGGCAGTGCGAACCAGTGACGACGCGACGACTGTGAAGCTGTGCGACCGAGATTTGCGACGACCAGTCGACCACTTCGAATATAGTTTGATTTCTCCCCCGATTCTGGTCTAGTTGGTTGCTTTGCTCCTTTCAATCCGAGATTAAAGTACAATTTTTTCTCACTATCCAGTAGCTGTAGCGTAATTTATCTGATGAATGTTGCCATGGAGAGTAATTTTGGTTAGAATCTGGTTTTGCCATGTTTTTGCCGTTTGATGAATGTTTTGCCATGTTTTTGCCGTTTGATGAATGTTTTGCCATGTTTTTGCCGTTTGTACTGTTTGTACAATCTGGTTCTGTTTGTACAATCTGGTTTGCAAATTGACAATCTGTTTAATGTTGCAAATTGACAATCTTTTATAGTTGATCACAAATTGACAATCTTTTATAGTGACATTGTTTTTTTCGTTGTTTAATGTTGATCACTTGTTGCTCGTTGATTTTTCAGGATACATACAAAATGGTGGAAATGACACAAAATGTTTCAAAAAAACGCACAAGGAGTTCTGATGTTTGGGAGCATTTCGTCCACATTGAAGGTGATGATCTAGACAATAGTAAAGCACAATGCAAGTATTGTCAGCAAATCCTTGCGGCGAATACAAAAAAGAATGGAACATCTAGTTTGTGGAAACATGTAAAAGTTTGCAAAAAGCACGTGACAAATTCAGATAGCAATCAACGGAAGTTGCCATTTACAAAAAAAGAAGAGGGACAATGCTCCAGCTCCAATAAGCCAACATTCAGTCATATGGGTGCAAGGGAATGTATAGCCCGAATGATAATCAAAGATGAATTACCGATGAGAATGGTCGAATGGGAAGGCTTCAGAGAATTACTTCAATTTTTTAGGAATGATTTTGTTATGCCTTCTCGTCGAACTATTAGCAGAGATATAGAGAAGATGTACAAGAAAGAAAAAGAGAAGTTGAAAGCATACTTCAAGGAAAATAATCAACGAGTATGTTTGACTACAGACACTTGGACGTCGGCACAAAATAAGTGTTATATGGTGATAACCGCCCATTGGATTGACGAGGAATGGAACTTTCAGAAGAAGATAATAAACTTTTGTGAGATCTTTGACCATAAAGGAGAGACAATCGGTAGCTTAATGGAGAAATGCTTACTTGGCTGGGAGATTGATAAAGTTTTGACAGTAACAGTTGACAATGCCTCATCCAATGATGTTGCTATTTCTTTCTTAGTTCGAACTGTAAGAAATTGGGATGAGTTGGTTTTAAATGGAGAGCATATGCATGTTAGATGTTTTGCCCATATTTTGAACTTGATTGTTTCTGATGGGCTTAAGGAGCATCACAATTCCATTGTTCGAGTCAGAAATACAGTGAAGTACGTTAAATCTTCTCCTCAAAGACTTAGGCTCTTCAAGTCCTGCATCGATAGTGTAAAGATTACATTTAAAGGCAATATAACTCTTGATGTGCTGACTAGATGGAACTCCACATATTTGATGCTCGATAATGCCGAAAAGTATGCTTTAGCGTTTGATAAAATGAAAGAATGTGATAATACTTACGCAACAGCAATGCAAGAGGAAGGTCATCCTACATGTACAGATTGGAATAACATTCGACTATTTGTGAAGTTTCTAAAGGCCTTTTACGATAGCACTATAAAAGTTTCGAAATCTTTGTCTATTACAGCTCACCAATATGTCACGGAAGCTTGCAATTTGAATATGATCATTGATGAGTATGCCAACAGTGACAATGTATCGTTGATGAGCATGGCTTTTGGAATGATAACAAAGTTGAAAAAGTATTGGGGACATTTCGATAAGATGAACACATTTTTATTCGTGGCAGTCCTTCTTGACCCCAGAGGCAAAACAAAGTTTCTAAAACATTGTATCTCAATTCTAATGGGACCCGATAAAGCTGATCAATATGTGAAAGCAACGGAGTATGTTTTAGAACGATTATATTTACAGTATAAAGGTGATTCGGCTAATGAGCTGGAGATTCTTAATGATATTAATATTGCAAATCCCTCAAATGAGGTTGACATGGTTTATGCACAATTCTATGATAATTCAATGGAGAGGTTTGCAAATTCAGAGTTGGAGGAATATTTGAGTGAGCGAGCTGAGAAGTTTGCACCTAATGTTGACTTATTAAGGTGGTGGAAATTAATGACACATAAGTATCCAGTGTTAAGCAGAATTGCCAAAGATATATTCAGCATTCCAATTTCTACTGTCCCTTCTGAGTCAGCTTTTAGCTGTGGGGGTCGTGTTATTGATTCATCACGTACTGCCCTCCTACCAGAAACAGTTGAAGCTATAATTTGCACACAAAGCTGGATTCGTAATCGTACCCAGAGTCATTTATATACGTCGCAACCAACAAATGACTACGAAACTATTGATGAAGGTGCGTTCATTTGATAAATACTTTTCTATATTTCGTGAAACTTTTTAATGTTGAATGAATCATATAACTGTTCTTTTCAGCAATTAATGGTTACGAGAAAGATGACGAAGAAGGAGATGATCTCTTGGCCTGACCAATTATTACTAGTCTAGTCTCAAAGGTGATCTCTTCAACTGCATAGCATTTAGTTTAATGAATTAACTTTATATGTGATATTATTGGTAATAAACCAGAAAAGATCAACTTATCCCTAACTTATTTCAATGTTGGTTCTTTTATTACCTGCTTATTGTTCATGCTTGTGAAATGCCCTTTTTATGGAAGTGATTTTAGTGCCTTTAGATTTTGCGATTTTATGCTTATTTTTAGATTTTGCATAGATATTAAAAAAAGAGAAGCGAAATGGAAAAAAAAGTTAATATGTCCTTGGAACCGAGAACCGCCGGTTCCGGAACCGAGAACCGAGGTCGGTTCCGGTTTCGGTTCCGGAACCCATCGGTTCCAGGTTCAGTCCCGAGTTCTCGGAACCGAGAACCGATTGTTCGGTTCCGACCGGCCCAGAACCGGAACCGAACCCGATTTGCCCACTGCTAGAATTTATGGATAACAAATTCTCAGGGTATGTATTTTTTTCTTAGTGATCGGAATCATGTGGAACCGGTTGATCATAGGATCGACCGGTCTAACATGGAAATCACAGGTCGAGCCTATGCTCGACCTTTCCCACGTCCAACTCCAAAATTCAACCACTGCCATTTTTCTTCACCTCTGCCTTTCTCTTGCCCCTGTGATTTTCATGGTAACGCCAAATGCAGAACAAACCAAACAACATAGTACAAATCCACTGTGATAGCCATCAACAGAAAATAGAACAGCGAGCAATCATTGTGCTCTGCATTGGAGGCCGAGAAATTAAAACACAGGGGACCTTACCTCGTGCTGGCGCAGAGAAGACGCTCCCACTGTTGTCCGCTTCACAACCCCGTCCAGCTTCGCCAAACATTCGCCTCAGTTTGGCGCATCGAATTTCCAGCTCGCGAGAGCTTCGCTTTCACCATCTCGAGTGCCACGGAAATTGCCGCTCACGAGTTACGTTTCACAGACTCGGACGCTTCGAGCAAACCCCGTGGTTCAATGAGTCACACGACGATGACCCCACTTGCCCATGCCCGGCGACGTCGAATGTTCGTTCGTCGCACGTTGGACTCCAGCTTCGCGTCGCGGGAGTCGCTCTCCCTTCCTTCGGCCCGAGTACCTCTCGACTTTCTCTCCCCCTTTTTATTTTAAATTTTCTTTTCATTTCATTTCCATTACTCTCATTTATTTAATTAATCCCCCATATTTTAATTTACTTTCTTCGTTTCTTAATTTTCTTTTTTTTTCATTTATTCCAACTTTAATTTCACTTACTTAATTAATATATAAACATATATATCAAATGTACATATCATATATTAATCGACCCACTTTCAACTTCCAACTTATTTCAAATATCGTTTGACAATAATTACAGGTTCAATTTTAATTATTCAATTCTATTTTCTAAATTAATTTTTCATAATCATAAAGTAATATTTCATAAATTTTCTTTCAACTTTCACCAAAACACTTCTTAAAATTATTCTTAATTATTATTATCTTTATTCTAAGCTTTTCGTTACTCAAAAGTTTTGGGTATTACACTAAAACCAAATCAAAAGTTTGGGGTATTGCACTAAAATCAAATCAAACCAAACCAAAGCAAATTGAATGGTCTCCACTCGTCTGTTAGACTATCCCAATCAACCCACTCACTAATGTCGGGTTGTTTTCAAACGTGAACTTAGCCATTCTCCTGAACGTCCTGCCACACAGCACGATGTGTTTAATCACAGCGCTCGTGCCCACAGAATGAAAGTAGGGCAAAATATGAGCGCTAAGAAGAAGAGCTTCCCTACCATGGCTATGAAATCCACTGCTTTCTTCCATTTGCTTCTCCACCGTCCTGTCGACGGTCTATTTCTTCTTCGTCTAATATCGGCGCCATTCTGAACTTAATTGGTCTTGATAAGCGCGGCCTTGTTTTACCTGGCATCGCCATAAGGCGTCCGAATGCCAATTTATGATGTGATTGTGGATCTCTGGAGGGGATGATTGAGTCAGGCGGATTCGAGCGAGAGATGGCAGAAGAGACGGAGACTGAGCAGAAGGAAAACGGGAGGAGTTTAGTGCTTTGAGGGGAGGGGTGTTTTGGACTTTTCAACTTGTCAATTTGACAAAGTTCCGATTTGAGAGAACCGGGACCTCATTTTTAGGGTTTTTTCTGATTTTAAACTTACTTCTCCCTAAAGCCTCCCTCAATTGTTCACCATGAGCAGGTCAGGTCAGCCTCCGGATCTCAAAAAGTAAGCTTCTTTTTTAACGCACTGTTTTGGATGCTGAAGTCGAACTCTTTTCTTTTCGTTTCTTTTCGTCTGACTTGCTTCAATTTCTTTTTCCTTTTTTTCAGATACATGGATAAGAAACTTCAGAGTAAGTTTTATTCTCTTTTAAAATTTTTATGATGCGCTGCTCCTTTGATTTCCTTACTTTTTCTTTAAACATTAGTCTCGTTGAATCCTTTACTCTATTAGGTAGACATTATTTGAAATCTATCGTAATGTTCTTTCTCTGAGCAATATCAGCGTACATTTTCTTGCTCTCTGCTTCTTAAAATTGTTGGCGATTTCGTTTTCTTAAATTGGTATAAATTTGATTTTCTTATTTTCATACTATTGATCAAAGTGGCATATGATTTTACAGTCAAACTCAATGCTAATAGGATGGTTGTTGGAACACTTCGCGGTTTTGACCAGTTTATGAATCTTGTGATTGATAACACCGTGGAAGTGAACGGCAACGAAAGAAATGACATTGGCATGGTGGTGGGTGACTGCCCGTTTCTCTTTCTGTTTACATTGATTTGAAGTATTTATGTAGTAGTTTTGGCAAGTCTTTCTTTCTTTTATTGACATACCGATTTTATGCTTATCTTGCAGGTGATCAGAGGCAATAGTGTTGTCACTGTTGAAGCTCTTGAACCTGTTAATAGGACTCAGTAATGGTGATATTTTTGGTAATGAGCTGATGATCAATGGATTATGTTCGTAGATCAGTTGACCTTGTTGGTATCTTCAAATATGTAATTGCTTATCTTGACTGATTCCCATTTTATGTTCTATGTGAAGACGCTATATTTACTTGCACTTGGTAGCTCGAGGTTTAGAGGGAAGCTTTGGTTGTAGTTTGATATTGCTAGCTGTTCGTGTTTTTTAAGTGTTTGTCTTCATGAAACATAGTAATGCAAAAATCATTTAGCTAGAATGTTGATTGATTTTATGCGCTTGAAATCGTAAACGCCTCAAAAACCTTTGTTAATTATTCTTGAGTATGCTTGTGTCCCTCCCGATGTCCTTTTTCTATGCAACGTTATCATTGCATTAGCTTCTAGTATATTTGGATAGACTCTACTTATTTGATCTCGTTATAAAAAATGACCAAAGTTGTGTGTTCCTGGTGGACTTATTCATACTGCTTTGATTGATCTGTAGTTAGTTCACAATTTGAGTTCATCCTATTCGGATACATTTGAATATAGCCAAAAATGGACCACGCCTTAAATCAGGGCTAAATTTTAATTGTTCAAGATGATTATGTAGTAATACGATCCTATAAGCTTTATTCGACCACTGCTGGAGCATCTGTTCATTGTCATGGTGGAAATATCCTTTATGAATAATCAACATCTGCCGACGCAGGGTCTTTCAAGACGGTAAGAGCCCAGCGTTAAAGAACTCCCCTCCTCTTCAGACTTCCGTTGAGCCACGCAAAAGTGCTTATTTGATGATTTAAGCTTTCTAACCGTGCTTGATAATTGAAATATGAAAAAGTGATTAAATTTTGAAAACTTTGATTTATTTACAAGTGATACGAGTCAAAAATCGAAGGGAAGAAACATTATGTCACGCTGAGAATAGTAATTATTGTCACTATGCTTACGTTTTAATAACAAAATTATTGTATGCTACATAATTATTTTTAGGGTAAAATATAAAATAATTTGTTAACTGAGTGTCTTTAAAAACTAGCAGTAATTCTTTTTTGTTAACGTTAACAAATTGACTCCTATTGTTAAAAAAAATGTCGTTAAAAAAGTATATGTTGCATGTCACATTCTGGGTTTGTCTAGAACATATTATTCATGGCTATTCATGTTGTTACGGTAGAGTTATTTCGATTTATGTAATTCAGTTGTAATTTCCGTTCTTTATATTTTGAGCAAGTGATTTCTCGCCACCATAACATGTATATTACTGTTATGGTGGAACTGATGCAGATTGTTTTTTAGAGGAAAGAGACATAATAACACGTACATCTCCTACCAACTAATGTAATTTGATACTAATGAATGAAAAACTTTTTACATACATGCAAACTCTCGTTATGCTTGCTATGCTTAATGACATTTTTTTCAATTAACCTTGCTCGCACAATACTTGCTCATTAGACACAAAGTCTACTCTAACGTTGTGAGCATCCGGTGTCATTAGCACACATCGTAGGTTGACAAGTTATATTCATGAGGCAACAGGTGTCTTATAATCTCTTTGTAGTTCCTCAAAAAGTAGGACTTGACGGTTGGTATCAAAGGCTGGTTAGCTCAAATTGCAAGAAAGCACGTTGAGAAAAAATTCGTCAGGGAAAACAAATTCATTGCAAAACAAGCTTGAGCTCTTAATTGAGTTGGAAGAAGAGATGAAATATATGTAAGAAATTCTTGATAACATTCAATTTCTGGTGGAACGAACGAAGGATATGTTTAAATTTCTCGCTAAGATTGTTGTTGTACACAACAAAATAGACGTCATTCTGGTCCAAAAGCTAATGGATCGAGTGAAGAACCTCGAATCATGACAAGAGAAGGGAAATGAGTATACAGTGGAGGGAGCGCATAAAAAAGATTGACCAAGCTCATTCCCGATTGTCAGGAATTGTGACCGACTTGAGAGACTCTCTCAAAGCAATGTTCAACTTTGTAATGGTGATTGTGATCAGTACATGGGAAAATCTCAAGAGACAACCAAAGGATTAGTTCTTTCCTGAAAATGTTGAATTCAATGCTCGTCGATTTACTGCGAGAACTAAAGTAGATTGGTAGTATCTGTGAATATATTAAACATTTCTCATGCCTCATGCTTAATGTATGAGACATGTTTGAAAAAGACAAGATCTTCTCCTTTATCGAAGGGCTAAAACTATGAGTTATGACAAAATTGTATGAACAGAGAGTGTAGTGTCTCTGTGGTGCCCTTTGCTGCAGCAGAATAGTAATTTGAATACACTAACGAGAGTCATGGCTAGAAGAACCCACCTAACAATTGAAACAATGGAAAGTCCCGTAAACCAATTGCATAGACTATTAAAAGGAAGAAATATGCTTAAGAGGGGGCCAAGAGACATCAAAATGAACTAGTAATTAGCAATAAATGAATAGATGTTGTGCAAAAACAATACATTACGCAATTGCACATGTTGCAATTAAGTAATAAATGATAAGTACAAGTCGATCCCATGAGGACACACAATTTTATATCTAAGCAAAACAAAGTTGATAAAAATGAAAATTAATTTAGAAATGTGAATTGGGTGACAATTAAATAACTAAATTAGAAGACAAACAATCAGATGAGAAATTCAAATAACAAAAACATGACCTAAATTTGGTTTCCCTTTTTATATGAATATTAATACAAATGTTGTGAATATGCTACAACAAAATGAGTTAGATGACATAAAATTTTCATTTTCATACTAGACTCAATTGAGTTATTTAATTAATTTTCATAATATTATCTTCATGCTTATGAAAGATAAATATTATAAAATATTCATTTAATTAAAATTCTAAATAAGTCATATGGCCTAGATAAAATGAAGGGTAAATATTTGAAATTAATAACATAACTAAGGGTGTGCAAAATCGAACTGGTATCGAAGAATCGGACCGGAACCGGCGGTTTCGGTACCGATTTGGTGCATATTTATTTAGTACCGAACCGAAATTGGTTCTGTTTTAACAGAACCGATTTTTACGGTCTGGTTCTCGGTACCCGGTCCCGCAGAACCGGTACCGATGGTAGAACCGACAAATCAATTAAATTAGGGCATCAGGAGTCTTCTTCCAAAATTCAGAATCTGTCACTCCGCAGCCCTCAAACCCTCACCGACTCACCCGCATCCCGTCGAGCTCCAGCCCTTCGTCTCCCTCCGGCGCCGGCCTCCCCAGTACCGAGCTCCAGTTCTGCAGTCCCGACTCCTGAGTCTCCCGACTTTGTCTCCCTCGCTGGTCGTTGTTCTCAAGCCTCAAATCAAGAGTCTGCTATGGTAGTCAAGTGAAGTCCCGAGCTCCAGCCTCCAGTCCCGACTCCCAAGCTCCAGTCATCGGCCTTCGTCTCCCCGGCGCCGGCCCTCCCGAGTCCCGAGCCTCAGTCCCGAGTCTCGACCTTGGTCACTGGTCAGTATTTTGTTATGTTCTAATAGTGATTTTTGTGATTGTTGAATCGTTGATGAATTTATCTATTGATGAATATGAATATGTCGGTACTTTGTTGATAAATATGAGTCTGTCTGTTGTTTTCTGAACTCTAAAGTGTTGGTCCTCGTGTTAGTGTTGATGAATTCGATTATGATAGTGTTGATCCTCCTATTAGGGTTGATGGATTCAATTCAACTCATTCCACAGATTTCAAGTCTCCCCTGTTAAAGAATTACCTGTGGTGGCGTTGGTCCTTCTGTTAGGCATTGTTGTTCTACGTGATTTATGTGATTTCTTTCACACACACACTCCATCTCTCTCTATGCATATATCTCTAGTATTTTTTCAGTTATATCAATTAGTTTGATAGAATAGATTGAATCCTCTCTTATCTGGAGTTTAGGATTCTTCTGATTTTTTTTTTCTCTTTTTGTGGTCAGAAAAGTTGGTCTAATTTTTTTTTTATTTTATAAATTATAATATTGAAAAATATATATATTTTATGTTCCAAACCGGAACGGGTACCAAATTTTCGGTCCGGTACCGGTTCGGTACCCGATTCTCATGGGACCGGTTCTGGTTTTGAAAATCCAAAACCGGAACCGACCGGTTCGGTACCATTCCACTTCAAAACCGGACCAAACCGGATCGTAAACACCCCTAAACATGACATATATAGGGTCAATATTTCCACACAATTCAATATCGATCTTAATTTCTATTTACAGTTAAGTATAAAAAGAACCCAAATATTTATACATGCCTTTCGAACATTAAATAAAAAATATATAAAAACATATTGAATTATCTAACTTGTTCAAGCACCAAAATCGAGCAAAAGTATGTAAGATTTACATAATTAAGTGCTCTTTACTCCTAACTATTGAGAACTTAGCCCATTCCCATGAATAAAGAAAAGATGATCATATAGATTGTAAATAACATAATGTTAAAAGAGAAGAAATATTGAAATCGTCTCATTTGACGCTATGTTGTCTTGTGCTGCAACAATGACTGCAATCAAACTAAAACTATGAACAAGTTCACAATAATGTTCTGCAACTGGAGACGAACAAAAACTGTGTCGGTCTCCTTCTCTGGTTGTGCTCAGAATCCCCACCAAGTTGATTTCTTTCTTTAATTTCTTCCTCAAGTTCGGCCCTCCCCTTTTCAAAGCTCTTCGTCCTCTTTTTAAATTGACAGATCCTCCTTTTGTTTTATTGCTTTCTCTCTCCTTTCCAACCATAATTTAAAAACTACATCAGATCCTTTTTTTCTCTAATATCTCTCTTCTCTCTCTTTTTGGAATCTTACTTCAAACTGATTGTGGTCCACCTTTTCTGCTATTTTATTTCTTTTTATTATTAATATGCATAAAATATAATTATGCATAAGATTTTCCTTAAAAATACAAAAAATATTTTTTTCTTAATAAAACACGATGTTGTAGCATTCTATAGCAAAAACACAATTTTTATTTATTAAATCTCTGATTTTAAACAATATTCATAATAAAATATACTCATGTAATAATTTTTTTTCAAAAGTTACCAATAGACCTATGTCATATGTTTCTTATGCAATGGACCTCATCGAGTTGCTGGATGCTCACATAGGTCAGCTCTATCAACCCTACAAGCTTCAAGTCATAACGACAACCTAGTTGAAGGAGTTACTAAAGAAGAGCCCACAAAAGTTGCCAAAGTAGGGACTATGACTTTCTTATTGGTAGTTCAACAACAGATGGAAGAGTTAGAAAATACTCTTGATAAAGATCTCATGTATATAGAGTCCTTTGTCAATAGCAAGGCTGCTAAAAGTACTATGACAGACTCAGAAGACACTCACAATTTCATTACAAAAGGGAAGCTCACCATCTAGGCTTAAAGCTTGAAAAGAATACCAACAAGATGAAAATAGTCAACACATAAGCAATGCCGATAATTGGAGTTGTAAGAAGAGCTCATATGAAACTCAGCTCATGGACAGAACCAATCAATTTTTTTATAGCACAAATGGATGACTTTGATACTTATTCTAGGGATGAGATTCTTGATGTAAAATAACGCCATCCCAGTCCCTTCAGCCAAAAGTTTGGTGATTATAGAAAGCAACCCGATATCTGTCCTCGTAATCCTTAAGCAATCAAACACCAACATAAAGATGATTTCTGCGATATAATTCAAGAAAGAGCTGAAACACTATGATCCAGCCCGTATCATTGTCCCGTCAATCACTGATGAAGGAAAAGAGTAAGTAGTACTACCAGAAATTATAGAATTATTAAAGGAGTACCAAGACACTGTGCCTGAATATTTACCAAAGTTACTACCTCCCATGTAGAGACATCAATTACCATATTGAACTAACTCTAAGGTTTACACCCCCCTTGCAAAGACCCCTATAGAACGACCCTACTAGAACTTATAGAGTTGAGGAAACATGTGGATGAATTACTTGAGGCAGAATTCATTAGATTGACAAAACCACCATTCGAAGCATCTAATTAATGTAGAAGAAAAGAATGGCAGCTTATGGTTGTGTATTGATTATCAAGCACTCAACAAAGTCACTGTATGTAACAAGTATTCAATTCCACTCATCATAGTCTTTTTGACCATGTATATAAGGCCAAGTATTTTACCAAACTTGATTTGTGGCCAGAATTATTACCAAGTCAGAATTGTGGAGGGTGACAAACCAAAGACAACATGGGTGACTAGATATGGAGCCTTTGAATTCTTGGTGATGCCATTCGGGCTAAGGAATGCTCCTACAAAACTTTGCACCCTCATGAATCAAGTGTTCTATGAGTTTCTTGACAAGTTTGTTGTGGTTTAACTAGCTGACATTATGGTCTATAGTAGAACTTAAAAGAACATAAAGTTTGTCTTCAATTGGTCTTTGAGAAATGAAAGGAGAACCAACTATATATGAAGAAAGAAAAGTGTTATTTTCCTTAGAAAAAACATTGGTTTCCTTGGTCATATCATCGAGCAAGACCATCTTTATATGGACACGGATAAGGTCAAGACAATCTAAGAATGGAGAGTCCCTACTTCTATCACTGAGCTGCATTCTTTTCTATGGCTTTGTGAATCATTATAGACATTTTGTCGAGGGATTCTTTAAGAGGGTTTCATTTCTCACTGTGTTGTTAAAGAAAGGAGTTTGCTAAGAATGGAATCAAGAATGCCCAAATGCTTTCACTGATTTGAAAGATGCAACGATGCAAAGTCTTCTCTTGGTACTAGCCTATGACACTTTGCCATTTGAAGTAGAGACGAATGCATTTGACTTTGCACTAGGAGGGGTCTTGCTACAGAATGGTCATCCTATGGCATACGAGAGCCACAAAGTTTCAGGAAGTTGAAAGGTGATACATAGCTTAGAAGAAATAGATGTTAGGCGTGGTGCCCTATCCTCATGTATGGAGACAATATCTTATGAGTTCCAAATTTACGGTGAGAACTGACAACAGCTCTATTTGTCACTTCTTTGATTAGCTGAAGTTGATTGCTAAGAAAGCTCATTGGCATGAACTTATTTTAGAGTTTAATTTTCTGTTCAAACACAAAGTAGGTCATTTCAACGGGGTAGCGAATGCCTTGAGTCAAAAAATAGAATGTGAGAGTCTTTGTTATCTATCCCAACTCCAAGCTAGCAGAGTCAATGGATCCATGAGAGATTGCATCCAATGTAAAGGAGAAGAAGACTGGATAGTTTTGGCTTGAAGATGGCTTATTGATAACCAAAGAAAGTTTTTTTCATGTTCCCCAATATAATGAATTATGCTGATCACTGCAAGAGAGTGTCATGACACCTTTTGAGCCAGTTATGCGGGATGACAACAAATTTATTCTCTTTTAAAGAGGAGATATTGTAGGATCAAAATTATCTTAAGAGGGGGTTAAAATAGGATTACTATTTTTTTTTTCTAAAGATAGAATATCTCAATTACTATACTTGTAAAATTCTTGAAATTCTCTTAAGTGAGCTTTCCTAGAACAATAGGTAAATAACCAAAAACAAGATAATGAGAGAGTATGAGAGAGAGAGCAAACGATATGTTAAAGCAGCATTTCAAGTGTAGAGACCCGATTTCTCTTCCATTTAAAAACGTGTAAAATCTAAAACTTTTCTTTTATAAAAACGGCGAAAGACTTTTCTTTCATAAAATCATTTTTATAAATCGTAGTGGAAGTAAATATAATTCTTTTATTTTACAATTAAATGTTTTACAAAACCTTTTACAAATCATTTTCCTTTAAATCCCTTTAGCCTAGCCAGCCACAAGATCCGCGCGTGCAAATCCATCATCAACTGCTCCTTAACTTGTTCTCCTATTCCCGTACATATACTTACATCACAATACATAAACTAATGAGCCTGACGCTCAATAAGTGATATAAAAATAAACTTTACAATGCATGTGTCATGTAGCTTTTAAAACCATATGCAGTTTTGTTTTCCTTTATCTTTTACGTTTTAGTCTTTTTTCTGTTTACATACGTTCCCAAACCTTTTGACACACTGTCTTATCCTAGAACGCCTACGTTCCCAGGCCTTTTGGCACATGGTCTCATCCTGTAATGCCTACGTTCTCAGGCCTTTTGACACAAAGTTTCATCCTGTAACACCCACGTTCCCAGGCCTTATGACATATAGCCTTATCCTGTAATGCATTCGTTTCCAAGCCTTTTGACACACAGTCTCATCCTGTAATGCATTCGTTTACGTTCATTTCCATTTAGTATCTGTTTTCGTTTCCTTTTCAAAACCATGCTTAAAACCATTTTCTTATAATTTGAAAACCATGATGCGTGCAATGCTCATGAATGCATACAATATATATATCCTATGAACAGTATAAATCTTATAATCCTCACACGTGATCAATATCAGTATCATTTAAATCTAATAAACATATTATTAAAAAAACCTAATTCTAATAAACAAAGTCAGCATACTATTCCTAATTTTTGCGATGTAGGGCCATAAAGACCAAAATACATACAATATCAACTTACCTTGCTTTCTTAAAGCGTTTCGACACTTTATCTTTTTCCTTTAATGCCTTCATAGTACCTTCACAAATCAATAACATTCAATTATTAATAATCATCCCACAGTCTCAGACTTATAATTTGATCATATGCATATACATTATAATTCTATTCTATATTTCCTTCAACTTCACAGTTCCTTAAAACAGTAAAAGACAGAGGATACTTTCATTCATCATATCCTATCCAACTTCATCCTTCACAATTTTCACCACATTATAATTAATGAAAGTCAATCCATTAATATCCCTTAACACAACATGACAATGAAGAATCACAAAAAAAAACACCACTTAATGGCAGAAATCTTAATCCTCCATTAACAAAGCATTATCCATTAAAACAGTAGCCAACGACAACATTAAACCAACAGAGTATAATCCAAGCTTTAATCTAACACAACAGCACACTTTTAGAGATTACAGAACACTTCACTTTAACTTTAGCAGTGCATGAGACCTTAACCCAACAGACATACATAAGTCATCACAATGCAAATATAACATTTCATCTATAGAGCTTTGGCTCCCAATGATGGCAATCAACAGAAACCAAATAAAGGAACAAAACCTAAGCTCATAACCTTAATCCTCATCAATTTCTATCAAACAGTAAATAGGCCAGGTAACAGAACCTTACATGACAAAAAGCAAACCCAAGGAAAAAACTAAACTAGCATAACAACATTTCTCAAAATATCACATTGGTAGAACAAAACTGAAGGACAACATCATTTTCAGCCGAGCAAACACTCGGCAGTATCCATCAATAGAAAAATGGATTAGATAGAAACCATATCAACACAGAAGGACAAGAAAATGGAGAACAATCACCAAACACTTTGCATTGAAGGGCCAGTGAGGCCAAAATCACATACAGCAAAACTTATTGGCAACCATACCCACATCAGGTTCCATGTGGGAGCCACGGACAACATCCATCACAACACCTGTGAATCACTCGTGCGAAGCCCATTCATCTGAGAGCTATGCCTCCACGCCAGACCTTTCTCTGTCGAAGCTCCCACTGACGGAACCAACAACTGCCCGAGCTGTTCCCTACACTCGGCGCAATAGGAACCACAACATTGTGGGTTTTGCACCAATGGTCGTGCAACACCAAAGCCATCCTGCAGCTCACACCGCCCATTGCGTCGTCACCTGTTGCTCGTTGCTCTCGCTCCTCGCATTCGACGGAGTTGCCCTCACTCGGAGTCGTGAAGCTCACGATCAAAGGAAGTGATGACCACGAGCAATTTTCATCTCCCCCTCTTTTATTTAAGGAAATATGACAAACCAACCATCGTACTTTTCGATCAATGACAAATCAAGGACTAACTTTTTTTGCTAACAAATTAACCACTGAAGTATGGAAAAACGTCAACGCAAACATCGCTGTTAAGTTTGCCGTAAAAATTTGTTGACTTTAACACAACAGCTTTGTTAATGCCCAAGACCGTTGAACGGAGACATCCAAGGCAATGATGGACGATGGTTCATGGTCGTTGGATTGAGGATCGATGTCCCTCAATTGGAATGGATAGTGATGATGGAGTTTTTCATTTCCAAAGGTGTTGGCAGACGATGGTTCATGGCCGTTGGATCGAGGATAGACATCCCTTGATCAGAATGGATGGCGAGGATGGAGTTTGTCATTTTCCAAAGGCGAAGGCGGACGATGGTTCATGGTCATTGTATCGAGGACGAACCTCTCTCGATCGGAATTGACAGTCAAGATGGACTCCAAAGGCTTTAAGGTTGAAGGGTCACATGCAAGTCACCCATTTTTTTAAAAGGCAGACTATCTGAATTAAGACGGACGTCCCTTGGTCCAACACAGACGTCTCTTTTCCAATAAAGGGTGTCCCTCGTCTAGAATAGGACGTCCCTCGACTTGAGATTATGTTGTTAGACTTGAGACTACGTCGTTCTGCCCATAACAACATAGTCTCAAGTCGAGGGACGTCCATTTCTGGACGTGGGACGTCCGATACGGGGAAAGGGACGTCCGTTTTGTACCGAGGGACGTCTGTCTTAATTGAGATAGTCTGCCTTTTAAAAAATCGGGTGACTTGCACGGGACCTTTCTTTGGGTGATGACCTAAATCCATACTAGCCTTCAATTCCGATTGAGGGAGGTCCGTCCTCGATCTAACGACCAAAAACCATCGTCCACCATCACCTTTGGAAAATGGCAAACTCCATTCTAGCCGTCCATTCCGACTGAGGGACATCCGTCCTCGATCCAACAGCCATGAACCATCGTCCGCCATCGCCTTTAGAAAATGACAAACTCCATCCTCGCTGTTCATTCCGATCGAGTTGTTGCGCGACGACGTTGTTGCTGCCTTGGACATCTCCATTCAATTGTCCTTAGCGTTAACGTGACTATGGAGTTACAGTCCACGGATTTTGACGAACGTCCCCCGTTGTTGTTTTCTTGGACGTCTCCGTTCGACGATCCTTGGCGTTAACATGACCGCGGCGTCACAGTCGACAAATTTGCCGACAAACGTAACAACGATGTTTGCGGTGACATTTTTTCATAGTTTAGTGGTTAATTTGTTAGAAAAAAAATTTAGTGGTTAACTTGTCATTGATCACAAAGTACGATGGTTAGTTTGTCATTTTCCCTTTCTTTAAAATTTCCCTTTTTTAATTTTTAAATCCTCCTTTTATTTTAAATTCTTTTTTTTTTTTTAAATCCCTTCCTTTTCTTTATTTTACTTTAACTTTATTTATTCAATTAATATATATATATATATATATATATATATATATATATATATATATATATATATATATANATATATATATATATATATATATATATATATATATATATATATATATATATATATATATATATATATATATATATGTATCAAATATACATATCATATATTAATCGACCCACTTCTAACTTTCGACTTATTTTGAACATCTCTTAACGATGATTACGGGTCGAATTTAAATTCTTTAATTCCGTTTCCTAAATTAGTTTCCCATAATCATAAAATAATATATCCTTAATTTTCTTCCAACCTTCACTAAAACACTTCTTAAAATTATTCTCAATTATCATCATCCTTATTCTAAGCTTATCGTGACCCAGAGATTCCAGGTATTATATCAAGGTTCCCTCTTGAAGATTTCTTCCTTTAATAATCTTCCTTGTTATAACTAATTGATCTTCTCAGCGTCAATTAAGTATAACAATGACTGTTTCAGGGCATCGCCCTTCCAATATCTCTTAAATACAATAAGTAGAAGTTTTGAATAATGGAATACAATCTAAAATGCCTAAACTCTCACAATAGTATAATCTCAAATTAAGGAAAGAGAGATTTAGGCCAAGACTTAAAAGTAAAAGAGAAATGTCAAAAGTTAAGTTGACAACACTTAGGTATGATTTCTCTTCTTATTATCTTACAATTTGAAGAGCTTTTATTTATAGTTTTTTTTTTCAATAAAACTACTTGTCGGTCGATAACCCAATCATATCAATCAACTGCTTCATGACTGTTTCAGGTTTTTTTTTGAGAGCATTCAATTAACCAATTTTTATTCAGGTCTACCTCACCAGTCGACCTATGGTCTTTCTGATCGACTGCTTCAACATGATTCAGAAAAACCATTTCGCTTTTTCATTTTTTTGGTTGACTGTGATTCTCCCTGGTCGACGGCGATTTGCACTCTAAAAGCAAAGTCTGCTCTCTGTTACATTTCTGGTCGACTATTTCACTTCCAAGTCGACCACCTTCACCATCCAGAAAATTTAGCACACTGTAGAAATTCCAGTCGACCGCTTTTCTCTCCATGTCGACAACTTTTCTCCCCATGTTGACCACCTTCATTGATCTCCAAAAAACTCTTGCTCTTTGTAGTTATTCCGGTTGACCCCCACTCTGCCTTGGTCGACCGCCACTTCGTGTTGTGAATTAAAGTTTGTATGTCCCAAAGAAAATTAAAACATTAACTACAAGGACATCAACAACCATGTTAGTACATTTAAATATCTATATTAGAGAATATTTTCAATGAAGATCAATAATATACTCAATTGAAATCAAATTTATAATTTATAAACAACTTAGAGATAATTCAACTACACATCATCAGAACAACTAAGCTTAATTCATATTAAGCTAACAATCTCCCCTTTTTTATGATGACAATATATTATAAGTTGTTTATATCTCCCCTTAAATATGTGCATGATTTCTTATTCTCCTCCTTAATATGTCAAAGTTTCTTTCTTTCTCTTTTTTTTAAAATAAAAATTTTGCCAGAGTTTGCCTTGTTTTAGTCTCTCTCCATTTGGTATTATAAAAAAGAAATCAAAAATAAAATTTTCAATGATATCCAAACAGACAACAAGTATCCAAACAAACATTTCTCAACAATAAATATTTCTCAAGCAAAAATAATGCAAAAGTAAAGAAATTTATCAAAGCAGACAATAACAATAAAAATTAAGTACAAATGTGTCTCAAGTGTTCATCAAAACAACTAAATATGCAAAGACTGGAGGAGGAGCAACATTTAATGATTGAGGAATATCTGGATTAGTAGCAGATGTTGGATTCGACTCCATTAACAAGTTGGTCCAGTTGGACTGGTGGAGCTCTTCAAGGC
This sequence comes from Begonia loranthoides, assembly GCA_022433065.1. Taxonomy (NCBI): domain Eukaryota; kingdom Viridiplantae; phylum Streptophyta; class Magnoliopsida; order Cucurbitales; family Begoniaceae; genus Begonia; species Begonia loranthoides. Next base: position 46,229,742 of record CM039468.1, on the reverse strand, counting down.
ATTGATCAAGAGAATCAAATCGTGATTGGGATTCGGCTTGAAAATTTAAGAATAAGGAGGCTTGGTCTTGAAATCTATTCTCCATTGAGGTGCTGAAGCTGAAGATATAGGCTGTCAGCATGTCCAATTTCTTCTAAAGCCGTAAGCGACCACCCTAAGAAGATTTGGGAATTAAAGAAGTTTGGAGTAAAGGAGGCACAACATCAGACATAGGTATGTCTTCAGTATCAGTGGGATCCTCAGACTGAGCCATTGAGGGGGAAGCGCCTCTAGATGATTTAAAAATCCAATGCCCCTAGTTATTTTGCACAATTCCCATTCAAGCCAAAGAATGAAGTATGTAAATATCAACATTCTGCAATTGTAGAGGTGGCTTAGAAGGTGGAATTGCAATATCTTTCGTTCGAAACAAGTTTGCAATAAGAAGATTGAATGGAACTCTATCATTTGATGTATAATGACATGACCAACATTAAAACAAGTTCTAGTAAAATTCTTTTCTAGCACGTATAAATCCATGCAACTTACATGGTTCTAATGACCATCTCTTAGTAAAATATTGTGTGTGAGACTATGATGGATAAACCGAGCACGGACATTTAGATCCTTTGCTTTCCGCTTGAAAAATCTTCAACATTCAAACTTTTAATATCATGCTAAAGGAACTCAATTCCTTCTCCTCGACAGATAATTTCCAGATCCTTCGAGGTATTGTAATAATCTTCCTCACCACCCCCCATCTCAAAATTCAACAACACATTAATGTAATCTGCCGTTAAAGAAATCTTCTTTCCATACACATAACTAGTCACTTTCAATAATTGAGAAGAATATACCATATTAGCATAAAACAACCAAATAGCTTTTTCAAAATATGGTCCATCTAAGCTATAAAGTTTGAATAATCCCATCTTCTTGTAAAAGAACAAATTTGTGATGATTATCAAATGGAAAAGCAAACCAAGAGTTTGTGTGCTTATAAAAAATTTGTATCATCATCCAAACCCCTCTAATTGCTTTACAATGATCTTTTTGACCAATCAAAGAATGCTGGATAAGGGAAAAAAATAATGAAGTTAGGATTTGATTTTTGTTGGATTTTCTTCTGTGGGATCCTCTGTTTGACTATCTATAAATAATAATGTTAGGAGCCGAAATGACTTTGAAACTGTAAAGACAAGGAGAATTCTCTGTAGCTCTCGGGTGGAATTTCTCCCAAGCTTTATGAGGATATTATGAATTGTTTTTGAGTTTTTGAAATAAGGAATAGTTATTAAAGTTTTATCATTTTCCTTCTACTAACCTGATCCACTTTTTATTTTAAAGAAATCAAAATTGTTGGATAATTATGGAATCTGCTAAGGGTCACAAGTAAGTGATATTGTTTGTGTTTGACCTTTGACCTACATCACAAAGATGCTAGAGTTGTTTTGGTGCTACTAGTTATTATGTTAATTGAGGATATGTTTATTGATTGATGTTTAGTGTTTCTGCTAAGTTGATGTTCGAGGATTTGTTAACTATTATTGCTATGTTCATGCATGTTAAAATGTTATTAGGTGTTACGTGTATGTTTCATTCATCATGAAAAATGTTTTCATTATAAAAGATAAGAAAGAATGAAAGACTAAAAGACTGACAAAGTAGACGTAAATAGTTGTTGTGGTAGGGTTTCGAGTTGGCTATTCTGCATGAGTTGGACCTAATAGTGTCACTCTCTCCCTAAATTGAATTACTCATAATGATTGTATTGTTAAGTGAAAGAAAGATAAAAGAATGTTAACTAAAAAAGACATGATTTTTACAAATTGCATTTCATATACATGTCATGTCTATACATTTATTTTTGAGCGTTTGACTCATAGGTGAACTTTATGATGTAGGTAATGATGAAGAATTTGAATTTTTTTTTTACTCAATTATATTGGATTAAATTTTAATAAGAATTGAGGTTCTTAAGGTATAAAAATTTGATCAAAATTTAATGCCTTAAATTTTGAATAGGTACCCAATTATTAAATTAAAGCCTATGGACCGCTGAATTTAGGCTATTTGAATTATTGGAATTTGGTTAGTGTAATCCCACTTCGATGTAGGGATTTATTTTATGCACTACATTGTATGATTTTTTTATAAAGTGAATATTTTGATATTTATCTCATATGACGCGTTCATTTCATGACCGTCAGATTTTTATATTATATTTTATTTTCACTGTACACATTTCAATTAAGCATGCATTTAAATATTCTAGATCAACTTGGTCGTGCGAACCAAGTTTGATCGACTCGATTTGGGGTCCGTTTTGTTTTCACATATTCTATCGTGTGGAATGTGTTTGTTTGTTCTTGAAATGGGGAATATGGTATTTGTGATATGTCCTTGGGTTTCGCATCCCTAAACCTAATTAGGGTATTATTTGACTTTTGTGATCGCTGAGCATCGCCTTTATTTTGTTATATGCCTATGGAATGATGTGCCATCATTTTTACTTAAAATTATCAAATCATTATTGAGTTTAGTCAACTCACTCCAATGACACCTTTCAAGGTTATTTTACGAGTTTCCAAGTCAAGTTTAGATCCGGTGGAGTTTTATTTATATTTTAGTATTATCTATTGAGAGATATTTTTGTGAGGTATACTTTATCTGAATGACTATAATCCTTAATTTACTTTTCGCACAATGCTTTATTTTGTTTGATTTTTTATTATATTACTATGTTATCTGATATCACTGTGAACCTGTTAAGGCCATGTTTGTTAGGCCTTGACTTTATAATTAATATTTCAAGTCTTCCGTTGATAATAAAACTTAAGAGAAAAAGGGTTAGACAATTCAGTTATTCAGGTTGGGTCGCTCCCAGTTTTGTCTCGGGTCCCTTGCAGGTCGTGACATATACTGAGGTAAAGGAAGACAAGTATTTGGTATGAAAATTATTCATTCGCAAGTAGATAGTAAGAAAGAAAAAGAATGCAAACACAAGTTGTTCCATAATTCGACCAAACTACATACATCTGCTCTCCGAGGCTAAGATTCAATGCCACTAACACTTTTTCTTGACATTTGATTGAACTTCTTGTACTTTTACAAATCTAAGGCTTCACCTTTGTTGTGATTAACTTCGTAAAGATCAATGACAAATAAAAGCAGTAAAACAGAAAACAAAACAATATAGGAGTTCACGTGGTTCGGAAAAAATCATCCTACGTCCACGAGTGCAAGCATTTGTCTTCTTTCATATTCATATCAAGATTACAATGGAGTTTACAACAGTGTTTTCATGTACAACACTTCTTAAAAGAATAACAACAAACCTGAGATATTCTACTAGACAAATCTATCAATATCTCACAAACATATCTCTTCTTCTTTTTCCACCTCTGCTCACCTCTGTTTCTTTCACCGAGGATAGAACACCATGTTGATGAAAGATTATATTCACAAATGAGCTGTTGTTCTTACTTATACTCTTTAGAAAAACAACTATCATTAACCACCACTCGACCCACTAAATATTTTCTAATAACTGAGTTACATTTAACAATTCTCCACCTTGAATCATTATTAGAAAGAATTCAGACACTCGTACCACCACAGTACCATTACATTCAACCTTGTACGTTTACCAAATTTAATCAATGCCTAAACTTAGTTACTGTAAACACCTTTGTGAGCATATCAACAGGGTTATCTTTTGTACCAACTTTTTGCATTTTAATTTGACCTTGTGCAGTCACTTCTCGTATAAAGTGATACTTCACGTCGATGTGCTTTGTTTAGTCATGAAAAAAGGATTTTTTATAAGATGTAAAGCACTCTGATTGTCACAATAGATAGTCACGTTGGAACTGTCTATTTCAAAATCACTTGCCAATCCTTTAAGCCATAATGCTTCTTTCACTCCTTCACATGCAGACAAATACTCAGATTCCGTTGTAGATAATGCTACAACCTTTTGAAGATATGCTTTCCAAGTTATAGCACCTCCAAAAATAGTAAAGATATAACCAGAGATTGATTTCTTAGAATCTATACATCCTGCAAAATCTACATCAACATATTCAGCTACAATATCCTCACTAGATTTCCATCTACCAAGAACTAATGCAACATCTAATGAACCTGATACGTACCTCAGCAACCATTTTAATACATGCCAATGTGGTATACCTGGATTTACTATAAACCAACTGATTACACAAACAACATAAGCTAGATCAGGTCTGGTGCAAATCATTGCATACATTAAATTGCCAAGAACACTTGAATATGGTATATGATCCATCATCTGCTTTTCATCTGCAATCATGGGACTTTATTGGTGACTTAACTTAAAGTGTGCTCCTAATGGTGTTAGAACAAATTTCATATTAGTGAAATCAAACCCCATTAGCACCTTCTGTAAGTAGTTTTTATGAGACAATGTGATAATGTTTTCTTTTCTGTCTCTGGAAATTTCAAGACCAAGAATTTTCTTAGCCTGCCCCATATCTTTCATATCAAACTCATTTCCCAATTCCTTTTTCAAATATGATATTTTAGAACTGCTCCTGCTAGCAATGAGAATATCATCACATAGAGTAATATGAATACTGTCATTTCTTTTGTAACACCTCTTATGTAAATGCAGTGATCATACTTGCTTTTAACAAAACCAATGTCAGTGATAAATTCATTGAACCATTTGCTCCATTGTCTAAAGGATTGTTTCAATTCATACAAATATTTGTGCAATAAACAGACTTCATTGGAGTCCTCCACCTGAAAACCATTAGGTTGACAAATATAGATTTTTTCATCTTTATTTCCATGTAAAAAGGTTGTCTTTATATCCATTTGCTCCAATTCAAGATTCTGTACTGTAACTAGGGATAGGAACACCCTTTTAGAGGTTTGATCTTCATAGTAGATTTATTCCTCTGCTCATGGTTTTTTTTCTCGAAAGGGTTTTTTCCACATAAATCTAGTGTCCCACATCATATTTTCTTTTTCCAGTTATCGTTCGATCTCTAAAAAATGGTGTCAAATCTTTGGTTTTAGAAGTTTGTGTTTCTAAGTGTGGTGAAACAAATTCACTCCAGTCGTTCCACATCGAACAAGATTTGTGTAATTTTTTGGAAAATTACAATTTTTGGGAAAAAAAAGGAATGAGAAAATTGTTCCCCCTGCCATTCGTCTTGCTTATGAGATTTGTTCTCTGTATCGTCCAACCACCATCAGAAACAATTGCTCTTCTTTTCATCTCTGTTTGGCATTCTCTAGAGCAGTTATGTCTCCGAACAACAGGTTCGTCATTGGAGAGTTTTCTATTTATCGTCAGTCATCATAGATAATCTATATTGTTGTTTTCCATTCTCGCTGTCAAGCCGTTTCGATTAGGGCTATCACGAGAGTGTCCTTTGCAAAGTTGGATTTTTTAGTAGAGATAAAAATTATTGAAAATCATTGGGATTTTTTGGATAATTTTTGGGAGATTAAATTTGATGATTTATGGCAGATTTGAAATTGTAGGAATATCTCAATCTTAGAGATTGTTTTCAGTTGAAATTCAAATAAGGTTTGAATTTTATAATATCTGTGATTATTCAGCGATTATATTTGATTTGATTTTGGAGATGATTTGTTATGGCAAAAATATCTGAATTTTGAGGATATCTTTTGGAATGTTGTGATATCCATGGTTTTCCGCTCCAACTTTTGAGATGAATATTTTATTGAGGTCAGTGATATTTTGGATAAGATATTTAGTTAAAGATTATGTTTTTGGGGGCGATGAGATTTTGAAGTAGATCTTCCACTTTTGAATTGAGATTCAATATTTCGTTATGGTAAGATAACGATAGTGAAATTTTAAAAGATTTTGAAAGACAGTTTTGAAATGGCAGGTCAAGAGGCGAGATACATTCGCATAAATTTGAATGACTCTTTGTGGGATTTGAAAATGTTATCATTGTGGTTTAAGTATTTTTAAACATAGTCAGCATCATTTGCTCAATTTACCCTTGAAGACTTTTATATTGGTGATCTGATTATTTCTTTGAGACGGGCAGATGAGCCCTCATTGCAGATTTTCTTTAAGGGTGTGGAAAAGAAAAATTTGAAGATTTAAAAGTTGGTTCCTTACATCAGAATTCATTTTGAGATAGAGATTGTTAGAATTTAGGGTTTTGAATTTGTTTTGTTAGGCCGGGCTGACGAGCATGCGCTATGGATCTCTTTCATAGAATTCATGTCAAGGTGGAGATTGTTAGATTTAAGTGTGACACGAATTCTATTGCGCCGTGCCGGTGGGCCTGCATTATAAATCTCATTTAGAGTTTTGTTTTCTCTATAAATTCATGTAAGCTAGAGTCGCAAAACTCACAGTTTTATTTTGATCATCATAGTAGATTTATTCCTCTACCCGTGGTTTTTTTTCCCGAAAGGGTTTTTCCACGTAAATCTGGTGTCCTACATTGTATTTTCTTTTTCGGTTATCATTCAATCCATAACAGACAAGTTGTTTACATTGAAGCAAGATTGTTCAGTAGAATCCTACATGTAACATCCCATTTCCGTTTATAAATTTTTCGTAAAATTTTTGAACATTTTAAAATGTCTTTTCAAATATACTTTATTGAAATATATCAGAGTATGTTACGTGGAATAAAACATTAAACTGTCTTACATAAATAACATAATAAAATACTTAAGATCCAGGACAATATCTTATGCAATTAAAAACAACTTTTATTCATTAGAGCCATAACCCCCGAGGTCGTTTCGCGCATGGTAACACAAGCTCGCATCACGTCACCATCCATACCTACATCATAAGACGAATAATGAGCCTATCACCCAGTAAGGAATATAAAAATGAAATGCAACCTTAACCTCTATGAAAATTCTACATGATTAAGTCTGATACATTTGTGAGCTGAGTGAGAGCAACCTCTTCAGTCTCCGAACTCACTACTTAAATTCCTTTTTACACGAGAGCAACCTCTTCAGTCTCCGAACTCAGTAAAAATGGACCCACCTACATTGATATTCATTACCGTTTGGGTGAGAGGAACCTCTTCAGTCTCCGAACTCACCACTCGTTGAGTAATAGCAACCTCTTCAGTCTCCGCTTAAACGAGTTGTTTTCTACGTGTGAGCAACCTCTTAAGTCTTCGAACCCACATAGAAAACACTATTCTTATCTTCATTACTAGCCCATGAAATGCATGACGTACATTGTATTAACATATCTACATGAATATCACACATAATAGTTCATATATTGCAAAGAATACTACAAACAACTAACAAACAATAACTATACTTCATCAATGATTTAATACTAAGTGTATTTTCCATTATATCACTAGACATGCTATTTTGACTAGAATATAAACTAACATGATTTATTTTAAGATCTATGAATTTAGACGATTACAAGGGAACAACTTACATGAAGAAACAATAATAATTAACATATCTCTTGTACTACAATTTATACCACTCCTTTTATTCTAAGGTTTATGCAATAAACGTTATAATTACTATCCTATGGTATTCACCAACTTTACACTATTAACTATTTTTACCATCTATATCATCTAATAAATTTCTATTTATTCTAATTCATATAGGGAATATTACAATTAAACCCTGAACTGTCTGGGAAACTAGATATGAAAATACTTCATTTCATTCTCTCCGTTAAATTCCTTAACTTTCCTATTACTAACTAATCATTCACTTATAGAGAATTTACCCTAATATTGTTATTAACATAAAATACTATCAACAACATTACAACCTAACTATTACAGACCATAACCTAAATTATTTTTATTTAAATAACTTGTCTCACCTAATGACAGTTTCCTTATGCAGGGAAAAGCAATAGAAACAAATACATATAATAAGTTATATAGCCTAGAATTATTCAACGAAATAACAGAATATGCACACCCTTCCTTCACCTCATATGATTATGCATTGAATAGCTTTATCACCTAATATATATATATTAACTATCAACAGACAGCATATGAGCATGAAAACCATCACTTGAACCAACATCTACGAAGACAAATAATCTACAGAGAGGAAACATATTCACAAAAATCCTACTTCTGTGATGTAGGTCCATAAGGACAAATCACACACAATATTTCTTACCTCGTACTGCATTTCCCATCTCTGAAGCGGTTCATTGAAGCTCTGATTCGCCATCAACGCATCCCAGGAGATCATCTCATCCATGGCTGACAACATGCTTCTTCCAAAACTTGAGATAGAACAGAGAGCATAGGAAGAGAGCGTCCAAACTTCACTTCAGTTTTTCCAAAACTTCGCTTTGTAACTCCTCAAATCCTACAAAACTAACTCTCACTCACAACAATACTCCGCGAACAACCTTCTTTGCTCCTCCCTTCTTATTCTTCATTGCATCTATTTATAAGCCACGATAGGTGACCCCTCATCATCCAGACGAAGGTAGCAGGTGACTGAACGTATCCTTAATCACCCATAATCATTCAGGTGTTTAGACGATGAATCATCACGTCAGTTATGCATTCCAGATGACAATATTAATGGCGGTCAATCGATTTCTCTTCATTGCAGATCGACCAGTCATCAGCCAAGCGTCCGCCAATTTCTTCTAAAACAATGGACTTTTTCTCTCGGTCGATCAACACCGGTCGATCGACACTTTGTCGATTGATAGCCCCGATTGGCCGCTGATTCCAATTGAGCATTATACTAAATCTTCACTAGGTCATGTTTATTCACGCTACTTTCTTAATGTGACATCTATATCATCTACCTCCACATTTCCACATCCAATGATACCTAAACTTCTAATCTTTACAGTATCCCTACAATATCCAAATACGTCTAATTACGTTTAAATATATTTTCTCTTTGGCCAATACTTGAATTATCCAACTATCCGTAAATTTATCCCTTAATAGTCATAATATATATTCCATAACTCTTCTTTCACCTTATACTCAAAGTAGATATTGTAGGCCTTATAACTTCAACCTTATTATATCCAGGTGCATTTTCTCTTACTAATCCACTGACTGCCAATTATTAACTCAGTCTTGACTAAATCCAAGTATCATTACCCATTCTCTAATAATCCTAACCCTTTCCTTAAGCTAATTATGAACATAATGGGGTATCATAGTTCACTTATTCTAAATACGTTTCTCTTGACCAATATCTTCAAGTCGTCTAATTCAGCTCCAATTATCCCAAAATCATCACATAAGCCTTGTGCTTAGCTCAACGAAAATTCGGGATATTACACTACAATACGAATTTTGAGACCCTAATGTCCAGTTTACCAAATATTCCTAAAGAAGTTTTGATTAGTGCTTTTTTTAAGGGTTTAAAGTACAATACTAAAGGGGATGCTAAATTGATGAGACCAATGGGGTTGAATGATTTAATGGAAGCTGCTCAGCTTGTTGAGGATCAAAATTCTCTTCTCTTACATCCGTTTAAAGGAAGGTATAAAGTAGGAGAAATAGCAACAACTTCTACAGTATCTAAAGCCAACTCTTCTAGTGATTTTTCATTCGCTGATAATATGGTTCCTTCAAATACTACTATGAATACAACAAGGTCTGAATTTCGAAGAAAAAAATTATCAGAAAAAGAAATGCAAAGAAGAAGAGCAAAAGGGTCACGTTATAGATGTGATGAACTGTATTCAATTGGGCATCAATGCAAAAAGAAAATGTTACAAGTCCTAATTTTACAAGATGACAACGAGGAAGATAATATTGTTGTTGACATGAATTGTATTCTAGTGAACGAAAGAATGGATATGGAAGACTCAATTGAGTTGTCTCTTAATTCAGTAATAGGGCTCACGGTTCCATACACTATGAGATTGAGGGGACGAATCGGACTAAAATCTGTAATTGTAATGATAGATTGTGGTTCTACTCATAATTTCATAGTTAAAGCACTAATTAAAGAGCTGGAATTGCCAATTACCGAAACCAATAGCTATGAAATAATATTAGGCAGTGGACAATCAATCAAAGGAGCTGGTATTTGTAGGAAGTGGCTTTGTTGTTACCTGAAGTCAAAGTATTTGTGGATTTTTTACCGATAGAATTAGGAAATTCAGATCTTATACTGGGTATGCAGTGGTTGGCCTCTATGGGAGATATGCAAGTTAATTGGAAGGAATTAACCATTAAATTGTTGGAAGTGGGCAAACCTGCGGTAATCAAAGCCGAACATGCATTAGATAGAAGTCAAATCTCCTTAAAAGCAATGCAAAAGGTAGTTAAAGAGGGTATGGATTATTGATTAAACTGGGAACTACAATGTTGGAAGAAACCAAGGAAAAAGAACAAAAACAGCAACTTGTGATTGATCAGCTCTTGAATAAATATAAAAAGGTAGTCAATATTGTAACACCCTGATATTTTTAAGTCGGACAGTTATCGGGGTATTATCAAAGACATTCTAGAGCATTAAGTTTAGGGGTAATTTTGCTAACGTTTCTCTCGTATACGTGATGTAATTAAGTGTTAGGAGCATGAAGGTATTGCATCACGTATTTATACGTGTCATTTTGTGATGGGTATTCATGGGGGAATGGTTACGGGATAGGAGTTAGCGAGAAAAACATGGGATGAGCTGTCCAGGGTGTTTCGGACGACTCTGCAGATGAGTCATGTCGTCCGCAAATGTGTGGAGCGTCATCCAGAGAGCTTGGGACGACTTGGGGACGAGATGTCTCATCCTGACTTCACTGAAGTGTGAAGTTACGGAGGACATGCGGACGACATTGTGGATGAGATGTATCTTTTGCATTCATGTTGCGTACACAGGGAAGAGTTGGGATGAGACTCAGGACATGATTTGGCGTGTCGTAGTGTTGCGAATGTGGGTTTGGATGATGTGAACGAGGAAGCCTGCATCCGCATCAAATCTATTCTAAACCTGGACAGTTTCGGAAGAGTTGGGACGTTGCGGATGAGTTAAGGTATCGTCCGATTTGCCTCTGTCTGATTTTAGGACACTTTCAAACAACACACGGATGCCACGTGTAGAAGCGATATGGCGTCCAAAACCCACCTGCGAACGCTACAGATAGCACAGGGATGCGTTCTCCCGTCCGAAGCCTCATTTTAGCCTGAGTGATTTTAGCCTGAGTGATTTTAGCCTTGTGGACGACATGTGGACGAGACCTACGCGTCTGCACTCGTCCTAATTAGCACAGACCTACGAAATAAAATAAGAAGAAAATGATGGAAAGCGTTGAATAACCCGATTTCCGGACATGGAATAACCCTCCTCTCTCCATGGGCGACGAAAAATTGTCCCCTATTCTCGTAGCTGGCCTGTCCTCCTCCCCTATGGTGATGATGGTGTTCCCTCCATCCCAGGTAATAGCTCTCCCTTCCCCTCTTTAGTCTTCAGTCTTCATTTTCCTGCAGGGGTAGTCCAGAGAGAGCGAGAGTGAGACTGGTGAGTGAAAGGGTGTGGTGGGCTAAGTATTGAGTTGTGTGGGAGGGAAAGAGTTGAGCTGTTGGAGTGGCTCCCTGCCGGAACCATGAGTGAGCTACGTGAGGGTAGAGAGGAGTGAGTCAGTGAGCTAGAGCTGCTGGAACCGTGAGGAGAGCTGTCCCTGTCTTGAGTGTTCTTCAAATTGGTAAGGATTAGGGGGTGTCTTGGCCAGAGGAGGCCCTACACCACAAGTATGGGTGTGTGAGTTAGAGTATTATTCTTAAACGTTTACTGCTAGATGTTATACTACCGCTAGTGTTGAGCTCCTGTGTAAATTCCTTTGCCTATTCTTGCTGTTTAGTTTATTGTAAATGCTTCAGTTGCCTGTTATTCTCAGTAATGATAGTGTAGAGACTAATTGTGGAATCTGTGATATTTCCCTTGAATGCTATTTTGTTCCTTTGTTTTCATTGCTCTGTGACGTTTCCCTAGTGCTCCAGTAATTAGTAGTGCTGTGATTAGTTAATTGTAGGTGATATTGGGTGATGAATGATTGTTGTGAAATATATTGTGAAGTATAGAGAAATGTGGTGAAACAGAAAAGGATAAGCTGAGAAATGAAATAGCCCTAGTGAATGGATTTCCTTTTTATTCTTGTTGCTTATTCTTTTACTTGCTGTCAGTTAAAATTTTCTGCATATTCCTCTGTATAAGCACGTTTGGTTTGCTATGATTGGGATCCTTAGTTGAGCATGTCAACCCAATTGGTATTCCAAGCATGCTAACTAACTTAGAATCATTGACTAGCCTAATTGAGTTTACTGAATAACTCACTAGTTAAGCATGTCAAATAAATTAGCTAATTGTAGGCGACGACTAATCCTTGAGTATGCTTAATTAGTAAATAACTAGCATGATTAGTTGATAATAAACTTAGTCCGTGTTAACCTGTTGAGCATGTTAACAAATTTACTAATCTAAGCATGTAAACAAGTTAATTAAACTCCAGCATGCTAATTAGACATATATACGTTAATCAGCTTAAGCAGGTAATTAAATCGAACACGTTATATATAACTTAACTAATTGTAAATAATACCTAGCATGTTAATTAAGCGGCCTAACTCATAAATAGTTGCTAATCAACTCCCAAGCATGTAACCCACTTAGGGTAACTACGTAGAATAATCACCTAGAATAATAAATGTAGGATGCATGTAAATTGAACTAGAACAACTGTCTGAGCATGTTTAATCATTATTCTTTCTTGAGCATGAAATGAACTAGGGTCACTAACTAGAATAATATTCGCATGTCAATTAGTTAGATATGCTATGTAATTATATAATTCATTCTTGAACCTGTAAATTAATTAGGATAACCAACTAGATTAATGTAATTTAAACTTGAGCATGTAAATCACCTAGGATAATAAGTAGAATAATCGCCCAGAATGATAAACGTAGGAGGCATGTAAATGAACTAGGGAATTAACTAAGATATCTAATTAGAATAATAAATGTAATTAATCCTTGAGCATGTAAATTAATTAGTATAACCAATTGGATTAGTAATTGTAACTCGAATTGAGGATGATAATTAATTAGGATGTTTGTTAGCATGATATTGTAGTTGTTTCTTAAGCATGTTAGTTTAAACAAATTAATTGCATGTTTACCTTACTTGTATGCACTCACTGTTTCCATTCGATATTGTATGTACTTCTAGTGTGCGCAGTTATTCCCTTCTCTTAAATGTTTTACTTCCTTGTATACGTTTTCAATTACCGCTTTCAATTCCAGTTACTCTTGTTCAATGAGCACTTCAATTATGATGAATGTTATGTAGAGAATCATCATGCATCATGATAGGTTGAGAATGTATTAGCAAGCATCATGTTAATAGAGACTAATAGGGAGTGCCACGGCGTGGTACGCAAATATGCATAAGTGAGGTAAAAAGTTAAGAAAGGAAGAAGAAAAGGAATTGAGAGTGGATGGGTAGCGGATCTAGTCTGCGATCTAGGCGTAGCCCTTCCCTCATAAGGTACGGGAGTTCTAGATGAGAGGAAAAAGGCTAGGTCCGACCACTATGCCATTGCACGAGAAAAACCTTCCAATTTCAACTTGAAGTACAAGTATGGAATAATGAAATAATACAATAATGGATCCCAAGGGATCAAAGTAAGATTTAGTAAAGTAATAAACAGATTAATGACTTAATGAAAGGATTGGTCTAGGTGGCTCTCATTCCAAAAAGGATTAAAAAGAGGCATTTCATGCATTAAACCCTTTTTCCTTACTAAGCCTTCAGGCTTACAATTGCTTGTGGTGTAGATGTAGGTACAAGTACGCTAGGACAAATGCATGGAACTAGAAGTCAAAGTGAAAGACAATAATCAGATAATAAAGCAAGGATGATGGATTTGCCCGCGAGGGGGTTCGTGGCTGGCCAGACACATAAAGAGGGTAAAAAATAGTTAGTTGTAATTAGATTAAGTTTTTCCAAATTGTAATTAAATGTTTAGCCTTCTTTGTTTAAATTATTTACACTTCCGCAACGTTTTATATCAATGTTTTATTTATTTACGATTCGGCAAAGCTTTAAATAAAAGATTTTCATAATGCTTCTGCACAAGTTTTTATTAACGAGGTTTTTATAACGAGTTTTATGAACGGTGGGTAGCGACCCGGACTTAGGTGCTCTCTGATTTCATTTTATGAAGGAGTCTTTTTAAAATTTTAAAATTTCTCGCATTTTCAAGGAATTACAAAAATCCGGGTCGTTACAAATATGTTTGTAGGCTTACCTCTAGAACGCATGCATGTCCATGCAATTGTATTGAAGGATGGAATTTCTCCTATTAATGTCAGGTTGTATCGCTATCCACAAATCCAGAAAGATGCAATTGAAAAATTGGTTCGAGAAACATTAATAGCAGGAATTATACAACCAAGTCATAACTCGTTTTCTAGTCCTATCATTTTGGTTAAATAAAGAGACAAAAGTTGACGTTTTTGTGTTGATTATAGAGCACTTAATAAAAAAACTATGGCATATAAGTTCCCTATTCCTATGATCATGGAGCAAAATTTTTTACTAAGCTAGATTTGAAGTTCGGCTATCATCAAATTCGAGTAAAAGCGAAGGATCTACCAAAGACAGCTTTTAGAACCTATGAAGGGCACTATGAGTTCCTTGTAATGCCTTTTGAACTTACAAATGCGCCATCCATATTTCAATCTCTTATGAATCATATTTTCAATCGTATCTTCGAAGGTTCATCCTCATATTCTTTAATGACATACTCATATATAGCATTAGTTTGGAGCAACATGTTATTCACTTAGAAATGGTTTTTGAGATTTTAAAAGAACAACAACTCTATATTAACTTGAAAAAAATGTGTTTTTGCAGCGGAGCAATTGGAATATTTGGGTCATATTGTGTCATCAAATGGGGTGTCTACTGATCCAAATAAGGTGAAGGCCATGGTGGAATGGCCTACACCTAAATCTGTCAAAGCATTGCGTGGATTCCTTAGTTTAAGAGGGTATTATAAAAAATTTGTTACTGCATATGCAATGATTGCTGCCCCATTAACAGAGTTGCTTAAAAAGAATCAGTTTCGTTGGAATGTGGAGGCTGAATGTTCATTCAACGAATTAAAACAGGTCATGTGTAAAGTCCTTGTTCTAGCATTGCCTAATTTTCATCAAACTTTCACGGTTAAAACAGATGCTTCTGGTTTGGGTATTGGGGTTGTCTTAATGCAGAATCAACAACCAATTGCCTATTTTAGCCTGAAATTATCTAAGCAAGGTCAATTGAAGTCGGTTTACGAAAGAGAACTAATGGCTATAGTTTTTTTTGTGCAAAAATGGAAACCATATTTGA
Source organism: Begonia loranthoides (assembly GCA_022433065.1). Taxonomy (NCBI): domain Eukaryota; kingdom Viridiplantae; phylum Streptophyta; class Magnoliopsida; order Cucurbitales; family Begoniaceae; genus Begonia; species Begonia loranthoides. The sequence goes on along the minus strand of CM039468.1, from coordinate 46,214,388 downwards.
TGGGAGCACATTTTATTGTGAAGACTAACCAAAAGAGCTTGAAATTTCTCTTAGAACAACGTCAAGTTGCTGCTAAACATCAGAAATGAGTGGTTAAACTAATGGAATATGATTTTCAAGTTCAATATAAGCCTAGTCTAGAAAATAAAGCAGCAGATGCTTTATCAAGGCATCCTAATGTGACCCTGACTTCTATTATCCGTCAAACCATTATTTCATTAGAGGAAGAACACAAAAAAGTAGATGAAGATCTCAAGTTGAGCCAGATAAATTCAAACTTGCAAGGAAAAAAAGTAAGGGAAGGATTTATGTTGAAGAACAACAGATTATTTTTTAAAGGAAGAGTAGTGTTATCAAGAAAGTCTTCCCAGATTCCTGTAATCCTTAAAGAATTTCATGAAGGGTTATTGGGTGGACACTCTGGGTTTACAATAACTTTTCATCAAATAGCTCGAGAGCTATTTTGGGAAGGAATGCGACAAGATATTAAGCAGTGGGTTGCAAATTGTGCAACAACTTCCAGCAAGATATTTAGCTAGTTTGTCAAATAATAATATACTGAAACATTGTCACCAGCAGGTTGACTACAACAACTTCCAGTTCCAGATCATATGGGAAGATATCTTTATGGACTTCATAGAAGGGTTGCCAAAATCTGAAGGTTATTATTCCATTTTTGTGGTAGTAGATGGGCTAAGTAAATCTAGCCATTTCATGCCTTTAAAGCACCCCTATATCGCGCAAAAAGTAGCAGTTGCTTTTCTAGAAAATATGTTTAAATTACATGGTTTTCCTCGCACATAAAATTTTTCTTAGTGCTTTTTGGAAAGAGTTGTTTCATTTGCAAGGGACAATGCTTAAACGTAGTACAACTTACCATCCACAAACACCCACTCAAATTGAGGTTGTAAACAGATGCTTAGAGACCTATTTGAGATGTTTTTCATCCAACAAACCAAAAACTTGGTGTAAATGGCTACATTGGGCATAATTTTGGTATAATACGACGTTCCATGTCTCTATTAAAATGACTCTGTTTCAAGCCGTTTACCATAGAGAACCTCCACCAATTTTCGACAGTGAGTTGGAAATAGCTAATGTGTCAGCAGTGTAACTGTTTCTTCCAGAAAGAGATGAGACATTAGAAATGTTGAAGTTTCATTTGCAAAGAGCACAACAAAGGATGGTACGCACAGCAAACAAGAGTAGAAGGGAATTAATTTTCCAAAAAGGTGACTCTGTATATAAAACTCAAACCTTATAGGCAACAGTCAATGTCTAAAAGAATCAATGCAAAGCTGTCACCCAAATTCTATGGGCTTTTAAAGATACTTAAAAGGATTGGAGTAGTAGCTTATAAACTCCAATTACCTAGTGACTCTCTCATCCATTTGGTATTCCATGTTTCGTGGCTCAAATGGGTTAAAGACAATGTAATTGATGGCCAGGCTACATTACCGGTATTGAAAGAGTTAGTGTCTCAAATTTTTTCTGAAGCAATGTTGCATGTTCGAACAAATAAAGAGAGCCTAGATGAGAAAACATCATTGTTTAATACAACAGTCTCGATTAAGTGGCAAGGAGTTCAACCATATGAAGCAACTTGAGAGAAATTCTTAGACATCAAACACCAGTTTCCAAAATTCAACATTGGAAATGATAAGCCACCAATTCGGTTGACTTATAAGAGACAGAAAAGAAGGGAAGAAGAAGTTAGTAAAAGTAGTTGATGAAGTTAGAAAGAATAGTTATGGAAAGGTAGTTGTAAAAGAATGTATAATTAGAAAGAGAGAATAAGAAAAGGGGTGAAGAAAAAATAAATAGTATTATGTAAAGGAGGATTCTAGACTGGGTCAATCTGGGGTTAAAATGTTGTAACGATTCATTCATGTTGAAACTCAATGAAAGTGCAATATTCATAGATAGAAGAAATCAATTCAAATATTAAATACACCAAGAAATCTGCAAGACACGTATTATTTCTGCACTTCATTAGTTAGATTAATTTTAATTTTTGCCTAATTGAGAAATAAACTGCTCCCGAGAGGGTATTTTGAATATGCATCACATTAAACATATGCAGACATGGCATGGAGGTTGAAGGATACGATGATGAATGTAATACAGTTCCTCTTACCTTACTAGGATGTCTTACTCTTCTACACTGATTGCTGAACCACCCGACTCAAAACGGTGGAAAGTAGCGGTGGCATCCACAGTACTGTCGTCGTATGGCTCTCCAATCACAGCAGTTTGCTGAAGCTGCAACGAGTATTCCAAGTCCCAAAGCACATCCGCCATTAAAGGCCGATCATCCCCGTCTTCTCTCACACATTTAGCCGCAGTCTCACTAAATTTTCTAAGAGAGCTTGGATTTATCTGGCCCTTGAGCGATGGATCGATGATCTGTTCAAGCGATCCTTGGTGGGTGCTCCGAATTCCTAGCTCAGCCAGATTCATCTGATCCCTCGGCAGAAGAGAATTAATGGCTGGTCTGGCGCAGAGGACTTCGAAAAGCACAACGCCGAAGGAGTAGACGTCTGATTTTTCTGTTAGTTGTTGGGTCCTGAAATATTCTGGGTCTAGGTACCCGAAAGTCCCTTTGACGGCTGTGCTAACATGGGTGCCGTCTACCGGACCGACTCTTGAAAGTCCGAAATCAGCAACTTTAGCAGAAAGATTTTCATCGAGTAAGATGTTTGTGGATTTAACATCCCGGTGAATGATTCCTCCGGCGGAGCCTTTGTGGAGATAATGAAGACCCTTCGCCGCTCCGATGCAAATCTCAAGCCTCTGTTTCCATGACAATGGGGGCAATTGTGACCCGTACAAATGCTCTTTAAGCGTCCCATTCTCCATGAATTCATACACCAATATCATTTCTGATCTCTCGTCGCAATAACCAACCAAGGAAACTAAATTTTTATGGCGGATTTTGGATAAAACCATAACTTCCCTCTCGAACTCTGGAAGGCCTTGGCTTGATCCTGGATGACAACGTTTCACAGCTACCTTGGTGTCGTTTCTTAAAATTCCTTTGTAGACATAGCCAAACCCACCTTTTCCAATCAACAATTTGATATGGAAATTCTTCGTTGCTGTGAGAATTTCAGCAAAAGGAATTGTGAGCCCAAGATTTAAATTAGGCAAGGGAGAACCATGAGTAGTTGCCTCTGTCACCCTGCTATGGGAACTTCCTCCTTTATGGATCGGCACTAATGTCCATTCAGAATTCTCATCAACTGTAGGCTTCATCCATTTCAAAGCTAACCAAATTACAGCACCCACAATGCAGAAAAAGGCAAACCCCCCCGCAACTGCTCCAATCACTATAGGAAGACTACTCTTCTTCCTGTTTTCAACTCTAATGTCAGGATCTGATGAGTGTATTTCCAGTGATTCCATAATTTCAAGGCCATTCAGATAAGCGTTTTTCACACTTGAATCGTTTACAGTACCTACGCTTATGTTTACAGTTCCGGAGGAATCAGAATCAACCAAGAAGTCAAAATGAAATGGGACGGCCAATTGGCTAGTAAAGTTGATAGTGTTTATGCTCTTACTGAAGTTACTGTCGATATACAGATTGAAGACAATCATGCCGATGGAGGGGCCGATAATGTCGCAAAAGTGAGCTCGAACAAAGTGTCTAGCATTCTTTCTCACAGAAAACGACCAAGTAATTAGGTCTGAAGTTGGTTCCTCCGAAATTGAGTTCATTTCTTTAGCTGTCCGATACACAAGGGATGGGGCTGTATATTCTCCATCATTATCCTTGTAGTTAAGATTATTTTGGTACAAATCTGTATTTCTCGCAACCGTACGATTGAGAAGATAACCATCGTCCAGATCCCAATTTCTCCATAATTTATCATAACTTGAATCGATCGCACGATTTCCGACATTTATTCTATAGATGGTGTGAAAATTCAGAGAAGAAGTTATATTTCCGGAGGGGACGATCAGGTCGGCTTTATCAGGAATGAGATTAGGTGGCACGAGGAAGACTTCCATGGCGTTTACAAAAGCGATAAATGAAGAAATAGGTAAGAAATATATTTTTAATGTTGCAGAAGTGATTCGGAGAAAGAATTCCTCTATAAACGGAGAGGATCTATTGTTGTCGGTGCTGAAATTTTGCAATAGAGAGTATTCAGAAGTTGAAACGCCGAAAAGAACTTTAGATTGATCGATTAATGAACTAGAAGGAGAGAAATGGAGGCGTACCAAATAAGTTTGAAACTCATCGGTTTGAAACTCATAGAACGATGGCTCGGAGAAAACTCGCGCAGAAAAGTAGAGAGACGAATCGTTGGTGGACGTGCTGTGGTCTACCACTACTTCGCTTCCTTTTGGAGTGACGGAGAAACCCGCGGGGTTCGAATCTCCGGTGAACCTCCGGCCAGTGACATTCAAATCTCGATTTGATCCGCAATTAACGAAATTTTTATCCGGTACGTTATACGCCAGAGAGAGAAACTGAGAGGAAAAGAGATGCAGGAAGAAAAGAACCACCTGATGGATAGGAGTGTGGACCTTGAGATGGAGGGAAAATATTTCCATAGCAGCGGTGCAAGTAATGAGTAGTATTGTTTCTCTGGTCAGTTGGACGAAACAATCTTGGCCGCCATTGGAGACCGTTCCTTCGATGGTGGAAGGAGCCTGAAGCTTGGAAGGTCCACAGTTGGACAAATCACAGTGTGGGAGTGGAGCCGTGTGAGTTGAATTATCCACAGAGAAATAATGACAACATAATCGAAACAACGAGGGTGGACGTTGACTCAATGACCCTTGCCCATGTTTAGGTCCTAGCACTAAAATTACGTTGTTCTTATCATTTTTGTTAAATAAAAAATAATTAATTTCATCCTATAATTTTAATTTATTATATTTAACATATTTTTATTTGATGTTAATTTATTTTTTGATTTACTTAAAAAAAGTCTGTCACATGAACATCACGTAAACTTTGTGTTTTGCAAATAAATTAAATGAGCAACGGTGAATGATAATATTAATACACTAGAATCTATTGTTGTAATTTTTTTTTATATATTAGTTGAGGAATTTAATAATTAGTTTATAATCATAAATGTTATAAATTAATTTATCAATCAATAATTAATAGTAGCACAAATGATAGGTTACAAATTTTAAATATAACTCTATTAAGAGTTTAAATAGAATAAAAATACATATATAACGATTGCATAAATGCATATTACTTTGAGTAAATATATTATATATTTTTTAAGAGTACAATTCTAAGTATTTATAATACTTTACTTTAATAATTACATTAATCAATATAAAAATATATATTATTTAACGAATATTATTGAAGTTTAGAACTATATTTCAAGTCATCTTCTATTACTATTCAAATGTACAGAATATATAAATAAATAAAAATTATTAATTATTTATAAACAATTAAGAAAAGGCACTAGAACAATTGTAGTTCAAAGATAAAGTAATAAGATAATAGTTGTCTCTACCTAAGACAAAAGTTATCTAAATAAAAATTTAAAAATTTGATTTTATTTTTGAAATTGGAATGGGCTGTGTGACAATTCTCGAGGGTGTAGCGCTGGAAAAATTTTGAATTAAGGCCACAACATAACGTGATTGGAGTGGCAATGTAGGTTAATATGTTGCTAATGTTGCGGCTATGAACTTTTGGCACAACCGCGATACTTCATATTTTGAAATATTATTTCATCCACAAAAGTTGAAAAATAGCTTTTGGCTTTTGTCTTTAAAATGACAAAATTCTTGGAGTGATGAAATTAGACTACCGTTCCCAAAAAACATAGTTTCTTTCCTGTGTTCGACATTAGAAAATCATTTTGTAATTTATAAAAAAAGGTGTCTCATAAGTTAATAACATGTCTCTTCATTTATATAAAATTTAGTTTATCTTTCGTGTCAAGACGCCCACTTGTCGATACCCAAAGGTGAAGAGGATCCTAGAGAAGCCCTATTATTTCAAAGTTGTTTGAAAGATGATCAAGCCAAATATGTTTGATCAACCCATGTTCATATGAATCTTGTTATCTTATATTGGATTCGATCTCTATGATTTAATGCACATATACATATTACAATTAACGCTCTTATTTTTGCTTCCTATTTTGTAAAACAATTTTTTCAAAAAGTATATATTGATGATGCATATCTCTAGTGTTATGAACCAAGGCAAAATTTGTCATGCATAGGATGTGGAAAAATCAACAATTAGTATTAGAGATAGATTTTTAAAGTTCTAACATCGTTGATAATACAATTTAGTGTAAATTGTGATATATGATGATAATATGTCACTTCCAAAGAGGACCTGAGACAGAACAGAGAAAAATCCGGTTCGAAACAGACTTAACTATCCAATCAATTTCTTAAATCCATAGATAGCAGTAGAAAACTTGAAATAAACTTTACAGACTAGACCCAAAAATATAGGTCTAAAAGTGACATAAAATAGTGTAAAATGACATAATCCAAAATGCGTAGAAATAATTTAAAATAAAACTAAGGTACGAATTTTACGAAAATATTCTAAATCTCTCAATAAAAGAAAATAAAATAACTTGATTTGGGATATAACTAAAATCTACTCCAGCGGTGGCAACTAAGAATCGCTTTGATTCTTTCCTGAAATAGGAAGTCAATTTGGGATGAGTCAACTAAATTCAGTAGAGATTAAATTTTGTATTTAACCAATGAATTAAAAGAACTAGGTATGCATTATAGTTATTTATTTTTAAACAATTCATTATTTAAGGAAAATAAGAAAAATGGACAATCAAAAGTATGTAACAAAATCAACAACGGCGATATTTAGACGATCACAACAACCAAACAGACTTTGATCAGGTTTAGAGTTTTGCACCAAGGACACGATACATACAGCTATCTCATTACTCTACATAACAACAATACATAAAAATAAATATAAGTGTAACTGAACAGAACATTGAGTTTAAACATGTTCAACGAAGAAGTTGTACATTTTATAAGAGTTCGGCATGTCAAATAAGGACCTGTCATTTGATGCAAGATTATGTGTAAAATATCAACTTTTAATAATTCATGGATGCTAAATATAAAATAATCCCTACCTTAAATTTTGAATCTACCAATACCAAAGCCCAAAGGAAAGAGGCCCAATGAAGCCAAACGGTAGACAAATCCGATAATTTCCTAAGTCTTGGAATCTAATTATAACATTTTTACCAAATTAGAATTCAAACTCTAAAATTAAAAGTTGGATTTCTAGACTACCAATAACGATTTAAGAATGAAAAGGTTGGGAGCCAAACATGGTTCAATATGGCCCCCGAAATGACTCAATAGCGATCAAGTCAAAATTTTGAGGTAAAGAAAAATTTTGGTCTAAAAATAGGTTCTGAATTTCAACCCAAAACGAAATGGGTCAAAGCCCAAATCAATATGGGCCCAAATAAAATATGGGCCCAATTTGGGTTTGGCCCAAAAACAACTTGGGACACGACTCAAGGGAACCTAGGCCGCGGCCCAGAGAAGTTTGGTCCACAACCAGTATAGATTAGGCCACACCTTGGGTATTCCAAGTCGCGACCCCCCTCATCATCTCTAGCGACTCTGGTCGGCCAAGACAACAACTATAATGCAACGAACATGAAGTGGTCGACCGGAAATGTTGAGTGGTCGACCACTAGATAGTTTCTATATATTGAAGCACTTGCCATTAGAAGAATTAACGGAGAGAAATCATACTGAACTGCTACCAAATTTAGTACTCAATTTCACTCAGAAAATTCAGTGTTTAGCTCTCCCATTCACAAACTTAAGAGTTTATATTTGAGAGTTTATATTTGAGAGCTTAGGCTTTAGATTTTGTATTCATTATTTCCACAATTGTACTTCGACCACGAATCAAGGGTGATGCCCCGTGATAGTTAAAGAGAAAATGGTGATGCCCTAGAATAGTCTGTAAAGACTTGATTGATGGCCATGAAGCAATCAACAATAACTGGAGAGCTTATTGGTTTAAGGGATATTCAAGGGGAGACCATAAAGCGCGGACGTAGGCGGGTTTGATGAACCGTGATAACAAACTTGGTGTCATTTCTATTCTCTTAACTCCCTATATTTTATGCTTGTTCTAATTGCATATTGTTGATAACACACATCGTAATTGAATTAATATAATCATACAAAAAAGTTTAAATAGCATAATTCTCCCTTCCTCATTAGGCCAATATCAGTCCAACACCATCTACATGTGATTTTTGTTTAAAACCCCATTTACATCTGATTACTTTCTAACTTGTAGGACAGGGTACAAAAGACCATGTGTGATTTAGGTGCAAAACATTTAACTCATGCGGCATGGCAGCCATCCAATGTGAGTGTTTGGAGGCTTGGAGATAGGTTTGAGGCTCTAAGAGATTATCGGTAGTAGAAGTGAGAAGAACACGAGGCTTAAAAATGCCAGCTTTGGAATGTGTAGTCATGGGATATGACATGAACCTCACTAAGAATAGTGGGATTCAAAGAAAATAAGGTAGAATGTTCTAAATTAGTTTAAAAAATAATAACGGACATTGACCGTTTATCTATAAAGAGATAAGAACAAAAACTATAATATTTGTAAAAATAGAAAACTTTGATCCGTTATCTATAAAGAATTAATAACCAAAGGTCTGAGAAAAATTGTAGATATTACACTCAAAAAAGAAGAGAAGATTGTGAGTGATAAGTCTAGATTGAATGCAACAAGAAACTCTTGATGAATTCACAAAGTTCTTTAAAGAACCAAACAAAAAAATCTCTCTATAAAATTAATAATCAACCTCCACATTCTGATCTTCGGTCTTCCTAAAAATTCAAAACACCAATAATCTACTGAAAACCAGATCCAAGCCAAACAATCCAGTATAAACAGAAAATCCTAAAAAACTGAAAATTTCAATTCTTACTAGAAGAAATCACTTCCCCATCAAGCTACCTCACCGGAAACAGCTTCACAATGTCAATGCTCAACACTCAAACCTTAAAGGGAACCAATTTTGTTTGTTAGACTCTACCTTGCCAAGAAACAAAACAAAACATCCAAATAATTTGAAACTCACCTCGGCGATGAATGGGGTTGCTAACCCATCGAAGTTATCGCACTGCTCGTCCTATTAGGGGAGGTGAAGTCACGGGGAGAAGGAGAAGGAGAGGGAGAGGGAAGTGGTGATCAATCATACCATTGAATAAGTGATGATACTTTGTCATTACTTCCGATTCGATTTCTAAAATAGTCTCTCTATCAATATGGTTCTTTTATTGTACCCAAACCATTGGTATCTCATGGTGATGAAAAACTTTCAATTCACGAATTATTACTTTCTCAAGTTCCTCTTCATATGTAACATCCTCCAAAATAGGTACCTTGGTCTAGGAGATCACAAGCGATGGATCAAATACACATTCTTTCAACTTAGAAATATGAAAGACATTATGAACATAGTTAATGGTGGGGGTAAATCCTATTGGTAAGCCATTACATCAACGCTTGATAATCCAAAGAGTCCCATATACATATGGAAACTAACCTGTCCATCACACCAAAACAATTAATACCGCATCATGATAGAACTTTCAAAATTACAAAGTCGTCACCTTGAAACTCTTCTGATGACTCAAAATCGTTTAATAGTCCTTTCATAATCTCTTGAACTTTCTCAATCATTACTTGAACCAAAACAGGGCCAATGTTTACCTGAACCTCAGCCATAGCTCAACATAGTTGTAGTTTTCACTGTCTCCCATAAAAGGTCTCATAGGTTTAAATTCCAACAACAGTTGAAAGATTTTATTATATTCGTGATTAGATAACTCACCCTACCACCCCATAAGTTCAAAGTTCAATTTTTTTAGGGAACTACATATATCTCAATTTTAACTTAGCACCTTAAGATCTTTGGAGAGTTAAACTTAATCAAAACGTTTAGATCTTCATCAGACGTAACACTGAAAGTCCACGTAAGATCGACCGATGACCTCTATATTTATTTTACTCAACTAAAACCCATAATAGTCCATCTTCACTAAAAATAAAAGAACTTAGCAGAAATACCAATTGTTTTGTGACAATTCAACATCACCATACATCTAAAATGTCACCGATAATTTGATCATAAAACCAATAGTTGTCGGACCTTGTTTTTCACACCTTCAGAGATAAGGACGTAACAATCTAGTAGGTTTCAAGTGTTTAATTCCAATTTGCTAATAAATAAAAATTTAGTCGCACATCATCCACATTCAACTCCAAATTAGCCCACTTACACTAACATTCAACACTTAAAACATTTGATATTATCTGAACGAATAACAAAATTTGGTTTAAAACCATCAACTAAATCTTTTTGTCTAAAACCTAAATTATCAGGTACTATGAATAAATCAATAAGAAGAAATAATTTTTGTGGTACTAAGTTCCTAATACTTATGCTATTCATCCTACTTCAGTTTGACAAATCTCTCTTCAAGCTTTTCATTAAGATTCTATATTTTCTAAACACGTTGTAGAAATTTAAGAGTTGTCACCAACCTATATACCTCAATTATCGAATCAATAGCAGTAGTCAAATAATTCTTACCATCCTTTAATATTAGACATAAGATTAAAGGTTTGAGGTTAACAACTCAAAATTTCAATCTTAGCTTGATTGTACTTTAGAATAAGATCATAACTCTTCACATTCCCCACCTATCACCACATTATGAGATTTAATTTAAATATTTCAAACTCTCAGAATCCAAGAGAATACCAAACTTCTTGTCAGAAAATAGCCCTATTAAGGTTCCAAAGTAAAAAAAAGAATTCTCCTAACTTAAACTCATGAATTAGACTCAGTAGTCTTGACTAACAGAGCTTACAAGTAAAAATTTCATCTCTCCACAACATTTAGCATCCAAATCCAACTCTTGATGCATCAATATAATCAACATTTTTTGAATATACATATGTTACTGCTAATAATAGTACGATAACCAACTTAAGTTTCAACTCCTCATAAATCAACCAACTATTTTACTTTACAATCATGCTTAACATTTCTTTTATAAAGTTACTTAACAATACCAATACTAGATGAAATTTTTGCAATTTGATGATAGTGCAACAATCCTAATTTAAGAAAATAAACTTCACTCACACACTTTAGTGGTTCAAATCCAACATAATTGCAATCAGAATGGAGACTAAAGAGATACTGACTCAGAATCCTTATGTTTGAAAAATTTAACTCATCATCCAATAGTTGTATCTAACCAAACCTATCTTATAATACCCTGGATTTTGGTACTACCAAGTATGAGATTAAGCGAGGACAATTAGAAGTATAGTAATGGTAATAGAATTAGTTTGGAAAATTTGGGCGTGCTAGGTATGATTTGTGAAAGAGTAATACATTAAGTGGTTAAGTAATGTATATTTGGAGGTGTGGTTGGTAGTTTGATTTATGGAAGTGTGAATTTATAAGTTTTAGAAGTGTTGGCTAGGAAGAGAGGTCGATCTCTTGAAGAGAGTGATTGACCAGAGATAAGCATAATAAAGAATAAGAGCATTATGTCTTGTTATGGTCGATCAAGAAGGAGAGGTGGTCGATCACTGATTGAGCAAAATATTAGAGTGGCGAGCAATATTTGGCACAGTCGATCATGAGGTGTAGTTATTGATCGACCGAATTTTACTTGGAATTGTGGAAAAATGAGTTTTGTGGTTGATCAAGAAGCAAATGGTGGTCAATCTTGGTCACCAAATGCTGAATTGCGATCGATCATGTGTAGTGGGCGATCGACAGGTATTCACGATAAATTATTCAGAATGATGTTTTGTAGTCGATTACCCAATGGCTTGATTGGCTGAGAAATTTCAAATGTCGCCTATAATGAGCTGCAACGTTTTATTCTGAATGGAAGATGATGTAGTAGGAGCCTCATTGATGAGGTGTGTTCCTTCACCTCTTGCATTGATACCTAATGATTCAATATATATAACAAGAGAAAAGAAGAGAAAAATGAGGAGGATGAAACAGTGAGAAATAGAGAGAGAGTTCTGGAAAATTTGGAGAGTCATTGTAAAGGGAGTTATACAGAAGAAGAAAGGTAGTGGAAAGAGAGAGCAGATCAGTGAGAGAGAGAGAGAAAGTCTGGAGAATTGAGAAAGAAAGAAAGAACAGAGGAGAGTTCTGTGAGTAGAGCCGAGAGAAGAGAGAAAGGTTGAGAGAAGGAAGTCTTCTAGTTCTCTCAAGAGTATTCTTTTATCTTCATCGAGCCGTTGGCGGGAGGAAATTTGAAATAAGTTTGTTATTGTTGAACAAGTGTGCGAGAGGAGCTTCAAGGAGAGGATTTTGTGAAGAAATAAGGTAAAAAGTATGTTTGTGCTTTCCCTTTGGGGCTACATCACCAGAGATAAGGGGATTTGTTTGGATTGATTACTGCTTTGATAAATTGATGAGTAAACTGTTGGATCTCTACCATATAGTTGATACAAACTGTTAAGGATGCTCTGTTAATGGAAATGAAATTTTGTTGCTATAATTGCTAAGAATTGTTAAAAATAATGTTATGCTATGAGGAAATTACTCTCTACTGCCATGTTATGTTAATTCAAGTGTTGTTTTCTCTTTTACTGCTTGTAGTAAAGGTAGACTTTGCAAAGGAATTAATTATAAATTGATGGGATCCTGTTAGTGGAAAGTCTTATTGCCTTGGAACTACTTGTTACTGAAAGAAGTTAAGTATAAATGATGTTACCTTGCTGTTAGTGTTTGATTGCTACTAGTGTTTGAATGATAGTTTGTAAATCATGTTGAGCTTTGAAGATTGTGGCGCTTTGTTGTTAATGATATATTTAATAAACCTGTCATTGCTTCGATAAGTAGTTTAATGTTGTTGGTTGATTGCAATTGTTGTTGATAGAGGTTAGGTATCAATATATTGTTCATAAATACTAAGTTTTGGAGACTTGATATTGTCGAAGTGTTGGATATAGTAATGGGTAATTCATTTGTTTAATAGAATGTAAGGGTTGATGCTAGGCTATTTTGTTTTATAAATGCTAGATTGTGATCATGCTATTTCTTGGAGATGTATTGTTTTACTATTTGTTGATATTGCTATTAATGATGTTACTGTTACCCTTAGTTGAATAAATGTTTAGGACTTTTTATGTTATTAGAATGTTAAAAATATGTAGAATTGTGTGCCTTCATACATGTTCATGCATCATATATTATAATGTTCATACATCATGGTTTTAAATGAAAATGAGAATGGTTTAGGTTGGGTTAAAAGTTCACTGCTCACTCCTGAGATTGTTTAGAAGAAAGAAAATGGTATAAGTTCATTATGATGGAATACGTTCCCCATTATGATAATATTCACCATTGTGCTATAAGTTCACCGATCTGGTTCGAGTTCACCAGTAAGGTACAAGTTCACTGCCATAGCACAAGTTCTCCTATATAATATAAGTTCATTGTGATTGTAGTTAATAACTTTTTCCTAAGCAAATAAAAGTTAAAAAAAGGAAGGAAATTGTTTTATAACACGCATATCGTGTTAATTATGCATTTCACTTCTTACTAAGCGTTAGACTCATAGTTTAAATGTAATACCTCGACTTTTTAAGTTTGATAATTATTTAATCTGGGTATTACTTATGATGTATTCGTTAGATTTTAAATTATGGGAATTTACTGTAATTAAAATAAATATTAATTTAATGAATTATAATGTTTGGATTACTTAAATTGTTTTAGATTAAGGGTTAATTTATTTGTTTTACATTAAGGATTAATTAAAGAAGAAATTAATTAGGATTGGGTTAAAGTAAAATTAAAGGAGGCATATTGGAAGCATGAACCGGTTCACGCCATTTGAACTGGTCCACTAAGTGAACCGGTTAAATGAGAAAGAATGGCCTTTGGCCATTCGAGATCTGCAGGCGAGAAGAGAGAGAGACGAAGGGGAGAGAGGGAGCAGACGCGAGAGAGAACGAGAGAGATCGGGACCGAGGCGAGCTAGTGAACGGGACTGACGTCGACGGCGATGAGGGCTTGGGCTCAAGTGGTGACGTTCGGGCTTGCGGCTAAGGACGAAGCGGAGGCGAGTCGCGGGAGGCTAGGGCTAGAAGTCAGAGCTCCCACAGGTGAGGTTTTCGGCGGCGATTTGAGGTAAGTTCACCGGGTTTTCTCCTCCTTTGCTGTCTACTATGGGATTGTTGGCTAGTGGTTCGTTGCAGGGTTCGGAGATGGTGATTTGGCAATCTCGCGTCGAGCAGGGGCGAATCCATTCTGACCGGGTCCAGCTTGACCGGTTCGGGTGGACTGTTGTCTGCTATGTAGACAACCCATCATTCCTTCCAGAATCGTACACGGCGTTGGGGGCAGCCTCTAAAAAGCTGGAGGAAAATGGGGGCTTTGTCGGGCTTTGTCTTCTAGCAAGGGCAGGATAAAAAGGAAGTAGAGAATGAAGGCAGTGGAATTTGGGTGAAACAACAGAGAGAAAATTGGTGTGAGTGTGAGGTCCTAGTGAACTGCTATATGCTCCTTGGGGCGATAGTTGAGGAAAGGTTTTCCTATTGATTCATATCGATTCTTTATGTTGGTTTTGCTTGATTTAGCCATTGTGAAACAATACTCTGCTATTTGGGTTGTATCTATTATTTTGATTACTGGTTGGGTTGATTTTATTAAGGAGGTTTGCTATGGTAAAAAAATGGTGTTGACCTTGGTTATGTTCTGCCCTTGGAATAGTTTGTTGTTTTAGGATTTTTGGAGGAGTTATTGGTATGGAATTTGATTGCTGCAAAGTATTGAATTAGAAATATCGTTATGGAATTTGATTATTGACTGTGTGGTTGGACTATAAAACATAGACCCTGTTGTTGTAACGTATGAAAATGCTCAGTTGGTTTGATTATGTGTTATGTGAAATCTATGTTGGATGGAATGCCAGTGTTAATCTGTTGTTTTGGATTTGAGTCACTAAGTGGATAAATATTGGTGTACCTTGTTGGATAAATATTATATTTTATCTTTATGTGCACGGTTTGTTAATTGGTTAATAAATGGATATTGAAAATGGATTATGAGACACTATCAAATAATAGATGTTTCTAATTGTGAAGGCATCAGAAGAGAAGAAGAATAAAGATTTATCGCTAACCAGCATTAAAGATTTGAGGTAAGACTTAGTGTGTCTTAGCCAGGTGGAGGCCCTACACCGCAAGTAACGTGTGCGTGAGTGGTAGAGTCTGTGTGTTGTATATGTTTGCTTGCTATACGTTTGGATATGCTTCTGTATTTGGACGTTTTGTGTGTAAGCTCCCTAAAATGCTCACTGTTTGTTATTGGTAGTGTAGAATACTAATATTCAGGAGATTGTTATGTTATTCTGTATGGTGATCTTCGTTGTAAGTGAATATGTTGTCTATGCTTGTTGTTGTGTTTTTCGGATGCTTTATGCCTTAGTTGTTATAAGCTTCCTATGGATGTGTTGTTGTACTTTCTCTGTGATATTGCTCTTGTGCAATTTCCTCTCTTATAATTCCTTGGATTTCTGCTGTGAAGTATTGTTGAGTTCCCTGCTGCAAATCAACCCCTTGAGCATGCTATTTAATTTGAGTGATTATAACTAGTGTAAATAACAAACTCTTGAGCATGTTAATTATCTAATCAAGCATGTTTAATTTATAGAATCTTGTCTTGATGCATGTTTAATATGTTAATTAACTATTAGTCTTCAAGTATCTTAATTCAAGCATGTTAGATAAACTAGAATCCCGAGCATTTTAATCAATCAAGCATGTAAACGGTTTAATTAATATAAGCGTGTAAGTGGATGTAGGGTATAAACTTCTCAAGCATGTTATCACCCTTAATGTAGTGTTTGATTAAATTACTGTTTGAAATGCTTGTTATCGCCACACATGTTTATGTCCGTTATGGTTGCTATATGAACTTTTGTATGGCCCTTGATTAATTTCTTTTATGTACTCTTAGGGTAGTCTTAGACATCATAATGATAGAAACAATTAGGAACACCACCGCAGGGTGGCCACATGCCTTGAGTAAGGGAAAGAATTAATCATTCCCATATCGGGATCCCAAGACCAATTAACATATTTAACTAGAAACCATAGGATTCCCCAAACTTCACGCTCTATGTACAAGCTATTCTTAAAATACGTAATTGAAAGAGTGGTTTGGAGCAGACCCATTCCAAATAAGTAAAGAGCAGCATCCCATATGCATAAACCCATTTTCTTACTGAGTCTTTAGGCTCACATCTTACTTGTAGTGTAGTTACACGCACGCGAGGAGTACACGAGTCGGCAAATAAGCAGTTGATGAGGGATTGCACGCGCACAGCTTGTGGTTGGCCGGCTACGAGAAGTAAAAGATAATTGGGTTGTAATGTAATTAAATTAAGTTTTCTTTTCTTAAATTGTAATTAAATGTTTAGCTTATGTCATAAAAATGTTTTACACTTCCGCAAATGTTTTATTTTTGCAATGTTTTAAAATAAATAATTTTAACGCTTCCGCATATTTTATCAAATAAATGATTTTTATAACGAGTTTTTATGAACGGTTGGTAGCAATCAGATTAGGCGCACTCTGACATGTTTTTTGAGTTTTAACGCATTTTCAAAAAGTGACGAAAATCCGAGTCGTTACATTAAGTCTTGTGATGTAGGTATGCTTGATAATGAGAAAAAGAGCAATGGATGGAGCATTTGTATGTTGCAGACTTGGTGGCTGTCTAGGCTAAAGATTTAAGGAAATGTAGAGGTTTTTGTAAATGTTTTCAATTCGTAAAATGTTCATTGTTTTAAGTTAAGACAAGTTTTCTATATTGTAAATGTTTAATCCCTGTATCCTCAAACGCTTATTGTGTTAATAAAGTCTTCCGCTATCTTTTATAGAAGGAAAAGTCTTTCAAAATGATGTGTTTTAACATGCACAAAAGGATTTTAAATTTTATGCATTTTATAAAGAAATAGCATTTTAAAATTTCAACGTTTTAAGTAAAGAGCAAACTGGGATGTTACATATCTTATAACTGCTGATCTTTAAAAGATTACAACAAAATTCCTAGACATTTCATATGATGATCATGAGTATCATAATACTCAATCATTTAAGAACATTTAACCAAAATAGTCCACAAAGACTCGAAGATTCACTTCCCCATAATCATAACATTAACAAGTTAAAACAATGTCAAAAATTTCAAACTCGAATAATCCATAATAAACTCAGAAAGTTGGTTGTACCTTCATCTCATTAGCAAATTTACTAATAATAGTCCAACTTGGAATTATTTATGGCAAAACATATTGATCCTTCCAACTGATCAATTATGACATTTCTCCGTATTAATGGATCATTAATATCAATCATCACTTAATCGAACTTCAAGCACAAAAAAAAAAAAAAACAAAGCATTCTATTTCCAAACAAACATTAAAACTAGCATCTTTCATCATGACAATCTACATGTGAAACTTAGTTCACAACAAATCAATCTACCATGATCAAAGTTTATTCACCTTGCCTAAACCATCTTGTACAAAGTAACAGAAACTAGAGCATTACTAGGACAAAATAAATACATAACTAAAACTTAAGGTGTGATGTTAACCTTGGCAGATCCTCAAGAAGAACGTCAGGGCACTCAATCTCAACTGAAAAAACCAGACTCTGCAGACTAACTCATAGTCACTATTAACAACAAACATACCCCCACAACGCTCTAGTCTCCATGGTCGTACAGACAAACAAAATGAGAGAAAAATCCTACAAAGCAGTAACTTACTCAATCACAACTGAAGAGTCACAATATTCGCACAACAATTAAGTCTAAACTTAAACTTAACCAATTAAAATTCGAGATTACATCTACTTTAACTATAAAAAAATCAAACGCTCACTATTTACTTGTGTCAAAAAATCTTATGGCATCATAATACACTAAATGTGAACCATCACATCATCAACTCATAATGCGCTTCAACAAAAGTGGAGGTTAAAATTTCCTTACCATTAATCTCAAAAGAATTTCTTTTCCAATCCAACTACAAACATTAAATCATTCAACTAATTTACATATCCATAAAACTTCTACCACATCCTAGTCATCGTCCTTTAACTAGATTGCTCTTTCAAGAATTTACTCAACTTACCCAACACTTAAGAAATTTTGTCTGAAAATATTATGACACTCTCTAACGTGACTAATAAATTTAGCATAATATGACAATTCTACTTCTTAGTCGTGGTCTCACAGAAGTTAGGAAGTCTTTATAACCCAAATCATAATTCTTACCACTCATGATACACCTAAATTTCATGTTACCCACTAAACTTTTCTTCTAATTTAAACCAATTTCATTCTTTCGATCATCCAATCAACTCTTAAGAATTATGTATCTTTACTTCAAAAAATATATATAACAGAGTCAATCTCATTCTCTACTCCAAATTACCCATGTCTAAATAAGGAAATATCTTAATCCGCCAGCGGACAACCACAAGATGTGTTTCTAATAGCACTTTAATGTAAATTAACTTTTTTTGTACCTTGTTCTTAGACACAGTAATTTTATTCCATGTATATTACTACAATATCTATTTTATTATTGTCACTTTTTAAGAATGTCAACCATGCTCTGATACCAAAATTTCTGTCACACCCCAAAAGTGACCTAAGGCAGAACGGGAAACAATCTAGCCCGAAACAAACCAAACCATCTGACCAATTTCTTAAATCCATAGAGAGCAGCCGAAGAGTTAAAATAAACTTTACAGACTAGACCCAAATATATAGGTCCAAAAGTGACATAAAATAGTGTAAAATGACATGGTCCAAATGCATAGAAATAATTTAAAATAAAACTAAGGTACAAACTTCACTAAAATATTCTAAGTCTCTCAATAAAAAAAAATATAATAACTTGATTTAGGAAATCACCAAAATATACTCCTACGGTGGTAACTGAGAATCACTTTGATTCTTTAATGAAATAAGAAGTCAATTTGGGGTGAGTCAACTAAACTCAGTAGGGATTAAATTTTATATTCAACAAATGAATTAAAAGAATTATGTATTCATTCCAGTTATTTATTACAATTCATTATTTAAGGAAAGTAAGAAAAATAGGCAATAAAGTATGTAACAAAATCAACAACAGTGATACTCAGACAATCACAACAACCAAATAGACCCTGATCAGGTTTAGGGTTTTGTGACTAGGGATACGACTTATACAACTATCTCATTACTCTAGTTAACAATAATGCATAAAAATAAATGTAAGTGTAACTGAATAGTGAACATTATGTTTAAACATGTTCAATGAAGAAGTTGTACATTTCATAAGAGTTCGACATGCCAAATAAGGACCCGTCATTTGATGCAAGATTATGTGTAAAATATCAACTTTTAATAATTAATGAATGCTAAACATAAAATACCACTACCTCTAATTTTGGACCTCCTAATACTGAAGCCCAACATAAAGAGGCCCAACGGTTATGTTGAATTTTAAATTACGCAATTTTAATTATATGGATTAATTGTGTAAACCCTATTTGTATTGGTTGTTTTCATTATGCATTGTAATTTTGGAGGTTCAAAGATCCAATATAAAATGATCAAAATGTGATAAAAGATGTCGAGGCAATAGCACCAAAGTTGTGGGGATGCAGCGCTAACAATTCTATTTTTAGCACGTTAGCTCTACATCTTCAATGGCGTTACATCTTGAACGCAACAATGCTGCAAACAATTTTGCAGTCCATCAAATTATTTTTTTCCAAATGAAAAAATTTCCCTAAAGGGAAATTAGGAAAACAATCAAGTCAATCACGACATAATTTTTGTTAACAACTAAAATACTAAACTATGAAAATGGACAACGCAAACATCACCACTACCTGTTGAAGGAATCATTACTGTGAAGCGGATGCTGAAACATTACTCTCTACAATTCTAATTCTACTTTAGTTTTATGCTAAAATCGCAATAATTGAAGTAATGTTATGGTGAAGAAGATGCCAAGAAGTTCTAGCATGATTTTCTCGTCGTCGAAAACAATTTCTACGTTTCAGTTTTTGAACATCTCCCGGTGCCTTACCCCTCCTCTCGATTTCACCTGTCCAGTTCTCATCACCATCTTCTCTTTTCTCCTCCTGGTCTATCGTCGTCGTCCATTGCTTATCACCAATGTCTCACTTTTCGCATCCGCTGCGGAAAGTAATCTTTCCTCTGTGGAAAGTAATCATTCCACAATGGAAAGTAACATTTTCGCAAGCGGAACATTGTCGTTCCGCAGTGAACATTATCTTTCCATAGTAGAAAGTAAATTTTTAAATCTATTTAGTGGAAAGAAAATGTTCCACCGCGGAAAGACAATGTTCTACAGTGGAACAACAATGTTTTTTAATGAAAAAAGTAATTGTGATGTTTGCTCTGTTCATTTCACATATGAAGCTTAAATCCAAGCCTAATATCATCAAAGAAATAGTGATGCTTCTATAGGCGTGCCTCAAATTTTTAAACAATACTAACATGTTTTTTCACAAGATTTTTATTTTTCTTCTTCAATAATTTATACGTAGATTTAAGCATGTTAAATTGTTGAAGTAATTCCATTAAAACATTATCATCGAGTTTATCATCTAAATCACTAGAGGAGTCATTTACATCATTCTCCTTAGCTATGAAACATATATTAGCCACTTATTCATCCTTAGAGGATGAATCATCTTCACTATTGTCCCACATGGTTGTCATTGCTTTCTTCTTGAAGACTTTTAGTGCCTTCTTTGCTTATGGGCAATTGGTTTTGAAGTGACCAGGCTTTCCACATTCAAAGCATGTGATCTCCTTCTATTTTTGAGTACATTCTCTCTCGAAATTCCTTTCTCCTTGCCACTTCTTTTGTTGAATTTTTGAGTCATGAATTCTATTTTCTCATCATCTTTTTCATCCTCTTCAAATTCAACTTGTTTGCTAGAAGAGGCCTTGAGGGCTATGTCCTTCATCTTGGAGATTCATTTCTCCTTTTATTCTTTTCTCTCATTGACCTTCATGGTAATCTCATGTGTCATGAGAGAGCCAATGAGCTCTTCAAACTTAAGGACTTTGAGGTCACAAGCTTCCTGAATAGTCGTCACCTTTGGTTGCCATGATCTTGGTAGGTACCTGAGAATTTTTCTAACCCACTCTTAATTGGGATAACTTCTACCAAGAACTTTTAAACTATAAAGATATTAATAAAACGAGTAAAAATTTGACTAATAGTTTCATCTTTATCCATACTAAATAAGTTGTATTCATGTACAAGCATGCTCAATTTACTCTCTTGTACGTGATTTGTGTCTTCATGTGTAACCTCAAGTAATTTTCAAATTTCATATGCATTGTCACATGTTTGCACCCTATTGAATTCATCTCTATTCAATGCGCAATATAATATATTCATTGCCTTAGCATTCATACTCAATTTAAGTTAATCAAATTCATCAAATTCAAATGACAACTTTGGCATATTTATTCTATTTTCAATTTTAATCTATACATAGGGTCTATTTTCAATAATCTACCATAAATTATAATCCATGGGCTGAACAAATATCCTCATTGTAGATTTCCAATAAGTAAAATTATTATCATCAAAGAAAGGGGGTCTAAAAATAAATTTTTCTTCCATATGAACATTAAAAGCCATATAATTTTATTAAAGAATTTTACTATCTATCACAATAAAGTTTGAAACCTACTTTGATACCAATTGTAGGATTACTAATTTTATCTAAAGATAGAATATCTCAATTACTATACTTGTAGAATTCTTGAAATTCTCTTAAGTGAGCTTTCTTAGAACAATAGGTAAATAACCAAATACAAGAGAATAAGAAAGTAAGAGGGAGTGCAAACATTATGTTAACGTGGTTCGGTCAACCTTGCCCATGTCCGCACTTCAAGACTCTCCCTTGAAGATTTCTTCGTTCAATAACCTTCTTGGTTATAACTGATTGATCTTATGGGCGTTACTCAAGCCTTACAATGATAAAGCTTCATTATAACAAACAAACAATATCCTATGATGAACAATTATCAAGATAAAATGAACAGAGCAAACATCCCAAATGAAGCTTCGTAAGTCTTTGATGATATTAGTCAAGCCTAATATCATCAAAGACTATGTTCATTTATGTTTATTCTGTTTAATCTGTTTATTATCTGTTTAACTTTCAATGATAAAATGGATATTCCTACAGCCTAAATGAAGGTAGTCTGTTTCGAGTGATTAGCCCTCAAGAACATCGTACACTTAGTATGTAAGAGCATCCATTAAACCATTTTTTAAAACCATGAATGAAAACCATTTTCGTATCATTTTGAAAACTATGATGCATGAATGCTCATAAATGCATACATTTCTATATCCTCAAACATAATTAGTATCAATCTTATAACCCTCAAACATGATTACATATCAAATCCTTAACTTAAATCTATAAACACATCATTAAAAGAACTTAATTATAATAAACACACAGCAAGCATCAATACATTCCTCAAAACATGATACATATCTTAATATTCTCTTAAAGTAGTAAAGAATCAACATACAATTCCTAACTCTTGCGATGTAGGCCCCAAAGACCAAAACACATACAGTATCACTTACTTGGCATCTTTATGGAGTTTTAGCACTTAAGCTCTTCTTCCTAATACCTTCAAAATCAATATTCAATCATCAATACTTAGTTCAACCATTCAAAATCACAGACCTATAACTCAATAACATATGCATGATAATTCTTTTCAACCTTTCCTTCCACCTCAATGTTTCTCAGAGCAGTAAATAAGAGAGAATACTTTCATTATACTTTGTAGATTCCTCATCATAATTAACTAATTACTACCTTCACAATATTATACTCCCTGTGTTTATCAAAGCTACAAGCCAAACCACATAACAAAACCCACCATTAGCAATTGCAATATCTTCCCCAGCATCCAGCAATCAGAAGCAAAATACAACAACAGAATACGACCAAATGCATGGCAGAGAGAGTGTACTGAACAGACCCTTCAACCATGGTCAATAGTACATCCTAGCATACTGAACCAAAATTAACAATTGTGCACAACATTCATAAATCTTTTATCTTCTACATTTAAAATATAAATCCATGAAAAGAATGAAGAAAATTTTCTTACTTGAAGAATCCAAGAAGACATGAGACAAGAAGGAAGCAGGGAGCTCCATCTAGCAACTCACTCCCCTTCACTTCCTCTTCTACTTTTTCTTCTCATGCTCTCTTCTATCTTTCCCTTTATTTCTTCTCAACACTTTCTTCTTCCTCTCTATCCCTTTTCTTCCTTCTAAGAACCTCTCTCTCTCTCTCTCTCTCTCTCTCTCTCTCTCTCTCTCTCTGTTTTTCACAGAAGCCCGGTTCCTAGAGAGCTCTTCACTCCCATTCTCACTCTGTCACTTTCTCTTCTTCAAAAAAGTGCTCCTCACACGATTTAAATATCTCAAGACATCTCACCTAACACCTCCAAGAAATTGTCATTTGTAAAGTAGAGGTGTAACGACCCAGATTTTTTGTAAATCATTTAAAGGCGTAAAAGTTTGAAATTTCTTTTTGAAACAAATCAGAGTGCATAAATCCGAATCGCTATCAACTCTTTCTTAAAACTCGTTAGGAAAAACTAATTAGCCAAATGTGCAGAAGTGTTATAAAATAAACTCTTGTAAATCATGGTGAAAGCGAAAGAAATCTTTCAAAAGGAAGTACTAAGCCATTCAAACACTACGTCTATCAAATAAAACTTGACAATTAACTTCATTGATTCACAACCGTTTACCCATCTTTGTCCTTGCCCTGCTAGCCTGAATCCCGTGCGTGTGAAATCATCCATCCCTGCTTCATTATGCATTTCTCATCTACTTCTTATCCGTTTACTATTTGTTCCTCATTGTACCTACACCACAAGTAAGGACGTGAGCTTATGCCCAGTAAGGAAATGGGGGAAAAAAATATATACATTTCTCTCTTTAGTTTTACTTGGAATGGGGGCCACCCAAACCAATCATTTCATTACATTCGTTCTTTCGTTCGTTCTTTACTCGTACATCGAGCTGGAGATTGGAGAGTTCTTAGGGGATGGAATCCGCCCTCCAACTCCCTAGTGATCCCCTTTCCGGCATATCTCGCCTTTAAGGTTCCTCCCATTCTGGCGTATCCCTCCTTCAGGGTTTCTTCCCTTCCGGCGTATCCCGCCGAAGGGTTTCTTTGGGTGATGGGCGTATCCCACCCATCCGAACATCCTTCTTTTAGCATTCGTCCCCTTTGCGGCGTTATCCCGCCTTCAAGGGTCCTCCCCTTCAGCGTATCCCGCCTTCAAGGTTTTTGCCCTTCCGGCGTATCCCACCGGAAGGGTTTCTTCGGTGATGGGCGTGTCCCGCCCATCCCGAACATTCCTTTTTCTTGGCATTTTTCCTCATTCATGCATGCGTGAGTACCACCCCAAAGTGGCACTCCCTATGGTTTTCTATTAACATGAAGCACTGCATTATAACGTACATTAATGAAAATTGAAATGCACATTGAAGTAAAAGTACTATAATTGAACTTGCGCATATAATGAACCATAATAATTCAAAGCGTACATAGATACAAGGAACAATTATGATATCGAATTGTAACAGCGAGTGAACACGATAAGACAATAAAGTAACATATGACAATTTTAATTAACTGAACATGTTCATTAAACTAAGCTGTGCTAAACATGGAAACATGTTGTAGGCAACGAATAAAATAAACATACTTGGACATGTAAGTCACAATAATAAGGGAAGTATAACAAATCACAAGCAACGTGCATACGGAAGTAAGGCATGAATTAATTAACATGTTCAAGAACTTGTCATTACTTACAACTAAACAATTAACATGCTTGAGAAAGGTTATAATTATAATTTACTTGCTCAAAGGTTGATTTCATGCTTTTATCCATCCCACCTTTAGAGTTTCTTTCAGTGATGGGCGTATCCCGTCTATCTTGAAACATTCTCATACTGTGATTTAGTCTCTTTCTAACCTTGAATCCTTTATCAATTTTCATACTTTTATGCTAAGGTTTACTGAAATTTCGTTAGAGATTATTAAATAGTTAGACATGCTTAATCATTCCCCAATAGGCAAGACTATAACATATCAATGAAACATGCTGGTTAACCTATGACTAGTTACTAACGACATCGAAACTATACAGCGATTCATGGAGTCATGTTTAACAAATACTTCACGGAAACATGCTTGGTAATTGAATTCAACAATAACATGCTAAATGAATTCATATAAACTAAAACCAGAAGGTTTCTATCCAGAACCAAGAAATAACATTTACGAGTCAAGTTTGTTATTCATCAACTAGTTCATAGTTCACAATCTATATTTAAAGAAAACAATGAAAATCTGAAATGACTTACAACGTTTATGCATCTTAACTCCTTAAACCCTTTTTTCTTCATTTGTTCAGTTAACTAAACCTTTTTTTCTCGTTTGTTTAGTTAACTAAACCTTTTTCCTTTGTTGTTCAGTTAATAATTCACATTATAGTAGTTCATATCTCATTCAATAGGCATCAAATCTATCTCTTAGAAAATTAAAGCAATAACAGGAATATCAATAGGAAAATCAAAATTCATTCATGCTCACCACACATCCTCTTTTGCAGTTCATCATTCTCTACCTTCCCACAACTACTTCATACTTCACAAAACTCATTCCTCAACTAACAGCATCTACTAGTAGTTGATCGCAGCATTAACAAATGATGATGATAACACTATCACTATATCACTGAGCAATACAACAAGGAAAACAATCATAACATATCACTGAGCAACAACGTCTACATAGTGCTAGCAATCCATCATAATAAGAGAGATTACGGCAGGAACTAGAACTCACAATCAACAGTCAACAACTAATAGTAAACATTTTAAGAATGTTAATGCTAAACTCAAACACACACTTGTGGTGTAGGGCCTCCAAATGGCCAAGACACAACCAAGTTCCTTACATCGAGCTTTAATGTGCAATAACACTTATTCGTTGTTCTTCTTTGTCTTTTTCGATCCCTTCATAAATTAATAACACTTGTCATAAATCTAGTAAATTAACCAACTTGTGAAACTTCGTTGTCGCTTAGTAAATTAATCCCAATTGATAACGTCTAGGATTGAGTTTAATACGTAGCAAAAACCAACGTGATTTCACCCATGAATTATAGACCCGTAAATCAAAATCCAATAACGATATCCAGATCAAGTCATAAACTATATCATCCAATTTCCATACTATTCAATAATCCGATTAATGATTCGAATCCACCTCCATAGAGCGCATCATTCAAACACACATAACGCCTTTACTTTACCAAACTAAATCAACAATTCTATGTATGCAAATCAAGCCCAACAGGTTATTATTCTAACAAAATTATCCTTCATATCATAAAAAGGGCATACATAACATCTCCTGAATACCACATGACTTCCCTTCTATTGACCACAAACTACAACTATTTATCAAATCCTCCACCATCCAAGAACATAACAACTGTAAATCATGGAATACTTTTGTTTCACAGACACCTAACCACATTCCTCATCACCCGTGAAGAACACATCTAAAATAAAGGAAGAGGTCACTACCTGTTCCTGCACCCGAGAGCAAGCAGTCCACCCTTTATAGCCCTCGGCCATCAGCTCTCCTGCACAGCTCTCAGCTCAACCCGAGAGCTTCACTTGGCAACCCGAAGAGAAGTCTCTTGCACAAAACTCCTCTGCCGATTTATCCTCCACTCATGCCTGACAGTCTCTTAAATTCGTCAACAAACCCTAATCATTGCGTTAATTCACTCCCGACAACGTATCTCCATTTTCTTCACTGTATTCAATAGCGGCCCCTTTTTCCTTCAATTCCTCCACCATTCCAGCTAGAAAGTAAAGCTGGAAGATTCTTCCCTGAAAATGGACAACTCACCCAAATCGGGTTAATCCGATTCGATGCACATGGGTCGGAGCACCCGATCGCAGCCCAACTCTCCAGAATCACCCCTGCCCGATGCAAAAATCGTCCATTCCGTTCCTGCCATGCCCTATTAATCGAAAGCAAAGGAGGAGGAAGAAGACTCAGCCAACCATACCTCCAAACTTTGCCGGAAAACTTGTCACAGAAGCTCGCTGAATCGCGATCTGAACAATCGAGAAAACTCGTGCCCTAGCTCCGCCGTTTTCGCGCCCACGGAAGCCGCCAGGAGGTCTCCTACCCGGACGTCGTTCGCCTCGTCGCCGTAGTTCGCCTCGTCACCACAATCCTCCCTCTTCGCGTCTCTCCCTCTCCAGTTCTCTCTCTGCGCCTGCTATTCGGGTCTCCTGGCCATAACAAATGGCCTAAGCCATTTTACCTTTTTTTTTTTATTATTTCAATTCTTTATTTCATTTTAATTGATTTATTCTTTAAATTAAACATTACTTTCAACAAATGTATTTTCATGTGTTGATTATTCGCACAAGATATGAGTTGACCCAAATTGTAACTCTCGACTTAATCCAAATGTCGTTAAAGAATTATTACGGGTCTGATTTAAATTTCTTAATTCTATTTCCTAAATTAATGTCCATCAATTAACCTACAATAATCCTCTTAAATTATAACCTAACGGTTATGTCCTTGGTAATACCCCAATAAATATCCGTTAAATCCAAATGCCCCTAATTAATTTCTGATTATTCTTAATAAATTCCGATATAAAATTTCAGGGTATTACAAGAGGACGTGGAGGAATCACAAGGGAGGGTCAAGAGGGAAATTCTCAGGATTTTCAATTATTCTCCACTATGGCCAAACCCATGTGCGAGTGATCAACACAAGTATTGACCGGTAATTATGGTTGATATAAGTATCGACCGGTCCAACGTTGAAGTCAACTATCATCCACTAGATCAACCTTTCCCACTCTTGCCAATCCATTTTCACGCCATTCATCATTAAACCTTCTCGCCCCTACCATTTTTCATGGTAACACAAAATGTAGAACAAAACCAAATGACGAATCACCAATCCACAACAATACCCATCCACAAAAAAACAAGACAATTCATCACACAATAATCCAAACAAAACCGAAGGAAATCACCGTGCCTAGCAATGGAAGTCAAGAAGGCAAAACGCAAGGGACCTTACCTCACACAGTCATCGGCGGTCTGTCACTATCGAAATTGCTCCCAGAAGCTCAGCCTTTAGCTGAGGCTCTTACCCAAAAGAATCCCAACCACCCAAAGCTATAACTCGTTCTCAACACTACTGGAATTGCAGCACTATCGGTTTTGTTCATCCCCATGGCTCAGACATTGTCACCACCCCGTGGTTCGTCGCTCTTGTTCCTCTCATCGTCACTCGCTGCTCGCCGGGCAGCACTTCGTCTCTACAAAGAAACTTCGGCCACGAAGTCCAGCTCCCCCTTCTCTTCTTTAAAAATTGGTTGCAAGCCCTTCTAAATTCTTCCCCCTTTTTCTTTACGTCTTATTTTAATTTTAAATCTCTTCCTATCTTTTATTTAAATAATTCCATTTACTCCTTTTTACTTCATTCATTCCAACTTTAATTTCACTTACTTAATTAATAAATAAATAAATAAATATATATATATATATATATATATATATATATATATATATATATATATATATATATATATATATACATATATATCTCAAATATGCATATCATATATTAATCGACCCACTTCCAACTCCCGACTTATTTCGAACATCGCTTGAGAATAATTACTTGTCCAATTTAAATTCTTCAATTCTATTTCCTAAATTAATTTTTCATAATCATAAAATAATGTACCCTTAATTTTCTTTCAACCTTCGCCAAAACGCTTACTAAAATTATCCTTCATTATTATCATCCTTATTTTAAGCTTATTGTGACTCAGAAATTTTGAGTATTACAAAATTCATTATGGGAGTTATGATATACACTCTTGAGAAAGCATAGGTTCTAAGATTTTAGAATTGAACACTTGCACAAGAAGTTATGCACGTTTTAAATATGTCTAGTATTGAATGCTAATGATTGAGTGTAGTTGTTTTAGGTTTGTCTGATAAAAGGAATAATTGTATTAACTGTTATAAACTGTGCTAAGGACCTGAGGTAGGTAATATTGTATGT
Organism: Begonia loranthoides; assembly: GCA_022433065.1. Classification (NCBI taxonomy): domain Eukaryota; kingdom Viridiplantae; phylum Streptophyta; class Magnoliopsida; order Cucurbitales; family Begoniaceae; genus Begonia; species Begonia loranthoides. Next base: position 46,185,068 of record CM039468.1, on the reverse strand, counting down.
GTTTGGCTCTTTGGGCCTACATCACAAGGTGCTAGAATGACTGTGTTTTCTAGTATGTGGTTTTTAATGATATTGAGGATTGAGGATTTGTTGGAATGTAGATATACATGTGTTGATAATAATATGTTGTGACATAGACTTATCGTGCCATTATTGATCTTATGATAATGTTGTTGATGATGTTGAGATCTTGATTGATAGCATGTCTGGATATATGCATTATGATATTGGTTGGTCGACATTCATATGCATCCTAGTTTACGAAAAATAATTAAAAGATTTTTATCCACATGTTTTCATGTAAGGATTATAAGATGGAAATGAATATATAAAGGAAGCCTTGATCGATGTCGAGACTATCTTGTTAAAGGTTGCAAGACTAACATGATTGTGACATTGAGGATAGGTTGTCGCAAAGGTTAGACCCATGTGTTCATGAGTCTGTTAGTTAGCTCTCAATCGATGTTGGGGCTGACTTGCCAAAGGTCGCGCAGTCTTGGTGCATTGATGTGCGTGACAGCTAATTGAGGTCTCGATTGATTTTGGGACTGTCTTGCAAAAGGTTGTGAGACTAATGTGATGTATGATCTATTGTCATGCCTCCTCATTCCCTGTAATAAAGGCTAAAATGGAAAGAAAAATCAGCATGTTTTAGTGAAACAACATTTCATATTCATATCATTCATGCATTACTTACTAAGTATTAAATTCATAGTTTGAAGCTTGTGATGTACGTGAATATTATGAGGAGGATCTATATGAGGATTTGCTTAGGGATGGTGGACGTTGAAGATGTATTTCAGTGGATTCTGACTTGGCTTGTTATGGCGATGACGACTCGGGGAATTTTTTCTATGAAAGCAGTATGGTTGGATGGCAGTGGTGTGGATTGGGGTTTTCAATTTAATGTAATAAGAGCCATGTTTTGGATGAATGGAGTTTTCCTTCTTTTGACTATGTTTTGTGAGCCATGGTTTTAGAACGAAGAAACTAATCATGTTTATGTTTTTGAACTATGGATAAATTGGATCATTGTGTTGCTATAATTTTAAGATAAGTCTTCCGCTGTATATATGGTTTTCAAAAGTATGTTTGATCATGTTTCAAAAAAAGAAATTCTCAATAATTAAATTGAAATCAAGGACGTCACAATTATAGTAGTAGAAAAAAATGTACATTAAAAATAACATTAATAACAAATGTAACAATTACACTTGTCGAAAATCGACAACGTTGAACCGCAAATTAGGGTTCATATATACATGTGATGAGTGCTCAAAAAGAAGCTCTAGAGGCTCTTCATGAATATGAAATCTGCTCTGTTGACATCTATGAATCACTGACACACCAAATAAGAGTTGAAATATGTCATGTGGGCTGAAATAGAAAGAGTCAAATTAGTATATAATTTAAAAGCACAATGATTATGGCATAGAGTGTGAGAAAATATACTATTTTTTACCTGTTTAGGCCATGAAAATTGCAATTATCTCTTGCCACATCATCTAGTAGCCATAATGGGTATGGAGGTCAACTAATGACATGAAACATGTCTGCTTTGGATGTGTCTGAAATTAAAACCATAAGTGATTTGACTAGTGAAAAAAATATTATATGAAATATTAAAAGTGACTTACATGGATCCACCCAAGAGTCACAAGGGAGTCCCTCACTTAGATGTCAACTATCTCTTCCTCATTCAATGTGTCAAACTACATTACAACAAAGCATTCAAGAGATTTATTTAACATATCAACTTCTTATACATTGATTAAACATTGACAAAAAGTTATACTCGCCGATTCAGATGCTGACTTTTGCTTTGTAATGATGAGAGTTGTTATTTTGAAAACATTGTTTTTCTAAAAAAAACCATCAGGAATCAAGATGTGTTAAGCATACAATCAAAACTAAAAATAACTTTCAAATTATATAGTTTCTTACCATAATGCTCACAAGAATACCACATGTCTCCAGGTTCTTTTTTATATTTGCACAAGTCAATCTCATGCAATCCTCCATCGATGAAAAATGCTACAATGATAAGTTTATGCACTACTATCATACTACTAAGTGTAAATTTGATACATTACACAAAAGCAAATTGAATACACACTACGTGCACGTTTTGATGTGAAGTAGGTCTTGGAACTGCTTCAATCAATGGAGGACCTATTGTCAATATCTTCTAAACTTTGGAAAGTGTTGGAAGAGGGAATGGTTGTCTGATGAAAAGAGATCTACACAGTTGTAATACATTGTTATTGTTGGACCAATGTGCTCCTATGGGGGGTGTGAATTAAACGTTCTAATGTTTTCATGCGATAATATAATCTCTAAACCCTAAGTGATTTAACTCATCAAATGCATACAATTAATAGCAAATAATAAATAGTTAATAGAGAGAGTGCAAACAAAGTTTATTCACGCGGTTCGGTAACCCCGCATACGTCCGCGCTCCAAGTTCCCTACTTGAAGATCCTTAAACCCAATAACCTCCCTGGTTATTATTGATTGAACTTCATGGGCATCAATCAAGCCTTTACAGACTATTCTTTAGTGTCGCCCTCTTCTCTTTTACTATTCTTGGGGTGTCACCATTTTGATCAATGTTTGAGTACAAGAAAAAGAAAAACTAAAATTTCTAACTCTCCTAAATACAAATTCTCAAGTTTGGGAGTTGGAGAGTTAGGATTGACAATCAATTATGAATGAGAAATTGTGAGTGAATTTTGGCAGAGCTCAATACAATTCTCTCTCAGTTGAAATGAGCTTCGAAGTGTCTTCTATTTATAGAATCTGCTAAACCGGTCGACCACCTCCATTTCGGTAGACCAGCATCCGACCTTTGGAATATAGTTGTTGCATGTACAGTCAGACCGGTCGACCACTTTAGAACACCAGTCGATCACTTTAACACACCAATCGAACCCCTCTTCACATTTAAAATTATGCTTGAATTTGTGAATTTTCCGGTCGACCACTTTTTCACTGGTCGGTCGCTATCTAGTAGTTGAAAGCATCTCAAGCAATTTGTAATATTTTCGGTCGACCACCCCTCATAAACCGGTAGACCATTTTTCTGTTCTATCTCTTTCTTTAGACGACTAGTCGACCACTTCATCACTGTAGTCGACCTGTACTCCGTGTGTAACGACCCAATTTTTTTGTAAATTCTTTAAAATGCCCTAAAATTTGAACTTTTATAAAACTGTGGAAACCGCTTTTAAAACAAATTAGAGTGCGACGCTAACCGGACCACTACTAACCCTTCTTTAAACTCGTTATGAAAACCAATTAATAAAATGCGGAACCGTTATGAAATCATTTGTTTAAAACACAGCGGAAGCGTAAATAATTTAATGGAAAGACTTAATGAAAGAACTAAATAATTAAATACAATTAATTACAATTGTTTTCTCTTGTCTACTCTCTTAGCCTGCCAGCCCCAATCTCGAGCGTGCAGATTCTTCATCCCTGCTTTTTATTAGCTGTTCATCATTTGCACCCACATCACAAGTAATAGTAGGCTCAAAAACTTAGTAAGGATAAGGGTTAATGCAATTATGATATGTCTCTCTTTAGTCCTTTTTGGAATGGGGGCCACTTAAACCAATCCTTTCATTACGTCATTCTTTCATTTAATTACTTTACATTCATTCATTCATTCGTTACTCATACATCGAGCGGAAGATTGGAGGGTTCATCAGGGATGGAATAGTTGACCTTATCTAATCTTTTACTTGCGATTAGGTCCCCGTTCCCAACACGGTAGGGGGCTTTGCCTAACCCCAGACTAGATACGCTACCCATATTCTTCATTTTCTTAAACATTTTACCTCATATAATGCATGTGTGAGTACCACCAGATGGCACTCCCTATTAATTTCTATTAACCTGATGCAAGATCATACATTCTCATCCTAACATGATACATGATGTGCAACTTCAACAGTTATTAAAGTGCGGATATAAAAGGAAGTAATTGTAATTGAAATTGCGCATATATGAAAGTAAATAACAGAAAATAAATAATGGGAATTGAAAGCGCACATGAAAGCAATTATGATATTGAATAGAACACAACGAAACACATAAGAAAATCATGCAACGAACATTAAGAAACTTACATAGCGAACCATAAGGGAATACAGCAACGCCATGAATTAAAACAAGGGAAATATGCTCAAATTAATTAACATGCTTACTAATAATCACATTTAGTTAATTAACCTAGTTACTTAGCAAACTTACGGAAGTCAGTATAATTACTAGTTTAGGATTCTAGTCAATTAGCCATTAAACATGCTCAAGGGTGTTCTAATTAATATACATGTTCAAGAAGGATTAACGATTTACATGCTTACTATCCTATGTAGAATTATTAATCTAGTTGCTTGAACATAATAGTTATGATTTACATGCTCAAGGAATAATTACGTTTATTGTCCTAGTTAGATATCCTACTTAGCTAACATGCTCGAGTCAAATTACAATATTAATCTAGTTATTTATCCTAGTTAATTATCATGGTGTTAATTGATTACACATGCTAATTAAACAAAGCATGACTTAGTTAATTAACATGCTAGTTATTTACTAATTAAACATGCTCAAATAAAATAATAGTTTAAGGGATTAAACATGCTATGATTTATAGTCTAGTTTATTATCCTAGTTAACTCTTAAGGTTTAGTTATTAAATAGTTAATTAACATGCTTCAATTATTTAACATATTAATATTAGTCTAGTCAGTTAATTAAACATACTTAACTAATTAAAATTATTAAGGTTATAAATGCCACTTAATTAGTCTACGTGCTTTGATTAAATAATTAGTTTACATGCTTAGCTAAATTTGTTTATTACGAGCTTAGATTACTAAATGGGACTAAATGGATTAACATGCTCAAATGATTATCATTTAACTAGAATGGTTAGCATACTCAATGGATTAGCATTTATTGACTAACATTTAACTAAATTGGTTAACGAGTAAACATACTAGATTAAGGAAGTAAAGCGAACAGATGATGGCAAATCAATACGAAGGAAATAACAGCATTATAATCAATGACTAAACAACAAGTAAAACAGGGAACAATTGAATAAAACATATCCACATTACAAACTCTCCATCAAAGAAACTCTGAACTCGTTCCTACTCTATCATCCATTAGCAAGCATTCATCAAACATTCGTTACTTTCCTAAGCATTTCACCAATATTAAGAACGCAGAATTTAACAACAAGGGAATCCACAGAGTATCAACAAAGGAAATAACACAGGAAATAATCCAAGGAAAGGACATAACTGTAGAGTATTAATCATAGAGCTATCAACGCAAGAACAAAACTAAAAACCCAAGGAATACCACACTCACGCACTCTACTTGTGGTGTAGAGCCTCCACAGGCCAAGACACCCCTAATTCATTGCCTAAGTGATGAACACTAATAGGGACAGCTCTCTTAGCTCACGGTTCTAGCTCCAGCAGCTTGCAGAGCTTCACCTCACAAGCTCACCTTCAACCTCACTCACGTAGCACACTTAACCCACCAATGCTAACCCACACATCACTCAACTCACACTCTCTCACACGTAGGAAGAACTCTCGCAAGGGAGAGAGAGCTCACGCAGGAAATGAACTTAACTGAAATGGCAGGGGAGGGAGAGAGATGGCTTTACCTGGATGGAGGGGATAGCATAGGCATAGGGGAAGGGGATGGCTGGAGACGTGGAAGAATGGCCTCGGGCATGTAGGGAGCGGCGTCCAGCATGGGGGAGGCGACTTCGTCGTCTCCATTGTCGAGTATTTATGAGCTATACGACAAATTTCATCATTTTAAATCCCTAATTTTATGGTGAACTGGGTTATTTCGGATGAGTACAGACACATTGGTCTCGTCCGCATTTGTACGCAAGTGTAAAATCTCACTGGCTAAGTTGTGGCTTCGGACGAGAAAAGGCGTCCCCACCCTTATCCGTACCGTCCGCAGCTGACATTCGAACGCATTATGGCGTCCACACGTAGCGTCTGCAGGCATCCGAAAGTTTCCCAAAATCAGACAGAGGCAAATCGGACGAGGCTACTCTACATCCGTAGTCGTCCGCTGTCGTCCGAAACTGCCTAGGATTTGGACAGATTCAAATCAGACACGACTAGTCCACATCTGCACTTGTCCAGACTCATCTGAAAGTCCTCGACACAGTGTAGTCAGGACGCAAAATCATGTCCTGAGTCATCCCATCCATTCCTCATGTGTACAATGTGTTTGCGGAAGAGATAACTTATCCGCAGTGTCGTCCGCAGGCGTCCGAAAATGCCCTAGACAGCATTTCCTCACATGTTCTCACTTAGCTCCTACCCATAACACTTTCCCTTAAATATGCGTCATAAAATAACATGTATCAATACGCAATGTAATATCCCAATTACCCCGTCCCTTAATTACATCGCATACACGGGGGAAAAATGTAACAAAAATACCTCTAGACTTAATGCTCTAGAACGTCCTCTGTAATACCTCGATCAATACGACCCGTTTTTTGTAATCCTTTAAAATACGTGAAATTTAAACTTTTATAAAACCACTAAACCCTCTTTATTTAAAAATTCTTTTGAAGAAATACATATCAGAGTGCATCTAACCATACCGCTACTAAAACCCTTTTTCATGAAAGTGTTGCGAAAACATTATAAAAATCATTTATTTAAAACATTGCGAAAGCGTAAATAATTAATGAAAGGAATTAAACAATTAAATACTGCGTTCAGAGAATTTAAAATCTAACAATTTAAAGACATTTTTAATGAAACTTAGTTTAATTACAACTGTTTCTCTTTTACCCTCTTTAGCCTGGCCAGCCACAAGTCTCACGCGTGCAGATCCTTCATTCCTGCTTTTTATTATCTGTTCGTCGTTTGTACCTACACCACAAGTAACTGTAAGTCCAAAGGCTTAGTAAGGAAAAGAGTTAATGCATTTATAATATGCCTCTCTTTAGTTCTTTTTGGAATGAGAGCTACCCAAACCAATCCTTTCATTACGTCATTCGTTTGTTTTATTACTTTACATTCATTCATTCATTCGTTACTCGTACATCGAGCTGAAGATTGGGGGGTGCATCAGGGATGGAATAGTTGACGTATCTAACCTTTTAATTGTGATTAGGTCCCCATTCGCAACACGGTAGGGGGCTTCGCCCAACCGCAGACTAGATATGCTACCCATCCGCCCCCCAACTCCCCATTTTCTTTATTTTCTTAAACATTTTACTTCAAATAATGCATGTGTGAGTACCACCAGATGGCACTCCCTATTAATTTCTATTAACGTGATGCATGATCATACATTCTTATCCTAACATGATGCATAATGCTTAACTTTAACAGTAATTGAAGTGCGCATATAAAAGGAAGTAATTGTAATTGAAATTACGCATATAAGAAAGTAAATAACAGAAAATAAATAACAGAAATTGAAAGTGCACATGAAAGCAATTATGATATTAAATGGAACACAACGAAACACACAAGAAAATCATGCAACGAACATTAAGAAACTTACATAACAAATCGTAAGGGAATACAGCAACGCCATGAATTAAAACAAGGGAAATATGATCGAATTAATTAACATGCTTACTAGTAATCACATTTAGTTAATTAACATAGCTAATTAGTATGCTTACGGAAGTCATTATAATTACTAGTTTAGGATTCTAGTCAATTAGCCATTAAACATGCTCAAGGGTGTTCTAATTAATCTACATGTTCAAGAAGGATTAACGATTTACATGTTTACTATCCTAGGCAGAATTATTAATCTAGTTGCTTGAACATAATAGTTATGGTTTACATGCTTAGGGAATAATTACGTTTATTATCCTAGTTAGATATCTTACTTAACTAACATGCTCGAGTCAAATTACAATTATTAATGTAGTTATTTATCCTACCTAATTATCATGCTATTAATTGATTACACATGCTAATTAAACAATACATGACTTAGTTAATTAACATGCTGGTTATTTCCTAATTAAACATGCTCAAATAAAATAATATTTTAAGGGATTAAACATGCTATGATTTATAGTCTAGTTTATTATCCTAGTTAATTCTTAAGGTTTAGTTATTAAATAGTTAATTAACATGCTTCAATTATGAACACTAATAGGGACAGCTCCCCTAGCTCACGGTTCTAGCTCCAGCAGCTTACAGAGCTTCACCTCATAAGCTCACCTTCAACCTCACTCACGTAGCACACTCAACCCACCAATACTAACCCACACATCACTCAACTTATGTCACTCTCTCACACGCAGGAAGAACTCTTGCAGGGGAGAGAGAGCTCACGCAGGAAATGAACTGAACCGAAATGGTAGGGGAGGGAGAGAGATGGCTTGACCTGGATGGAGGGAACAACGTAGGCATAGGGGATGGGGATGGCTGGATACATGGAGGCATGGCCTCGGGCTTGTAGGGAGCGGCATCCAGCATGGGGGAGGCGACTTTGTCATCTCCATTGTCGAGCATTTATGGGCTTATACAACAAATTTTATCATTTTAAATCCCTAATTTTACGCTGAACTGGGTTATTCGGGACGAGCGCGAACGCATTGTGTAACAACTCGATCCTAACTTTTCCATTAAACGATGTAATTGGACTTTGGTGGAAAGTATTGGCATAATATATATATTTATTGATATCGTCCTTGTACGTGTTAAGTTTTGACATATAATACGTAGGAATAAGGTTCGAATAAAAACTTAGTCGAAAATGCAAAGAAGTGAAAGTCAGACAACTTCGGATGCCACACAGACGAGGTCCGACGTCCAAATGAGCACTTGGGGACGAGGTCAGGATGAAATTTCACGTCCTAAGCGACCCTGTCGTCTTGCAGACGAAGCTGCGGATGAGAGCAGGACGCGTCCGCATCAAATCTGTAAAGTCTGGAGACCCTAGGACGAATGTGCTGACGGTGCGGACGAGGGCAGCACACGTCCGATTTGAATCTGTCCAATTTTTGGATACATTCGGACGATACATGCAGATGGTGTGAATGAATACAGGATGCGTCTACATCAAATCTGTCCATCTTATGGACACTTTCGGTCAACACAAACGATACATACGGATGCCAAATGGCATCCAAACCTAGATTGCGGACGGAACGGACAAAGGTGGGGACGCCAGGTTTGGTCCGAAGACTCAAATTTTGCTCGTGGAAATCGGTATTGCGAAGATATGTAGACGCGACTAAGTCATCCGCATCGCGTCCAAATCGCAGTAGATCAGCGACAAAATAAAATGAAAATAGAATGAAAACGACGCTAAACCAATGAGAACGTGGCTCCATGACACGAAATCACACGTCTCAGACGACCAATAGTGATTTGTTCACTGCCAACCCCTGCTAGACGTACGGGTTGTCCCCCAGAGGTGAGTTTAACTCCAGCTCCTTCATCTTCCTCTTCTTCATTCTGGAGCTGGGGGCTTCCTGTTGCAAGGGTTATCTAGGGGAGAGTGGCGCGAAGGGAGACAGAGAAAGAGGCTATTGTCTAGGGGAAGAGGTATCTCCAAAGGTAAGGAATGGGTAGTCAGTGGCCATTTGAGGCCCTAGACCCAAGTATATGTGTGTGAGTGATTATTTGTTGTAGAGACTATAGTTGTAGATACCTTAGGATTGCCGTGAAATTGGTTGCTGTATACTACTAGTTGCTTTAATTCTCATGTTTTCCTTTAGATGTTTTTTAGTTGTTATGTTTATTTACATTAAGTACTTATATCCATGCGAATATATTGATTAAGTTGCACAAATCAAAGAAAGGAAACTAAGTATCTATAGTTCTTTGGTTGTCTTATGTTGTTAAAATATCTAAAGAATATTTGGTTGGATATCTCATTGAAGTTCGTTTCATCTCTGTGGTGTTGCTGTAGTTATCTCTTAGCTAAGAATAATATATATGACCTTGTTGATGTGTTTCTTTTTACTACCAAGACTCTTAATTGACTAAAGTAATGAGGAATGGACCATGAACAGCTACCACATTAATTTATGACCAAAAACTGATAAACTAATGCTATCTAAAGAAGATGTAATGCTTACAGAAGATAAGCAGTCTATGTCTCAGAATTTCAATATCCCTACTACTGTTATTTACTGTTTATTGTTGTTAATCTTCGTAGAAACCATGTACATCATTTTTGCAGTTGCTACATTTATTCGCTTGTGGATTGGTTCTACTATTATTTGTCGTCATTATACTTAGTGGTAGACAATAAATCGGTTGTTCACTTTACTGCTACTGTGTTCCTTAGCCGCTGTCATGATTCATTATTCGTTTCAAATTTGTTGCTACTGTAGTCAGTTAGTTGAAGAGCATGATTTTTGTCTTAATTTGATATCGTTGAAAACAAGTTCGCTGTCTAAATCTAATGTCATCCGATGCAGTTTCTTTTAGATGTTATTAAATGTTAAAGAATAGGTCCTATTAGTCTGAATTTCGTCTAAAGCATCTTTCACTGTTTGGTTATGCTATTTCTGCTATTGATAATATTGAGTTAAAAGCATATAATTATTTTTCTGTACATCATTCATGTTGCTACTAACTTTGATTAGAACTATAACTCATTGTCCATTCGATTTTCTATTATCTGCCGCGTCTTCGGTTAATTAATAGTGCAATTAACTACTTGATTCCACTATTATGTTCGTCGTTTAAAGAGCATGACCTGTTATTCTAGTTTTGATTTCCTTGCATTGCTGTTTCATAGTCATTAAAAGCATGAATTGTTATTTGTTTCCACTGCTCATACTGTTCATGTTGTTATCACATAATAAGCAAATTCTCATTGTTCTGTATCATTATCTCTCGCTGTAGTTAATACTGATTAAAAGCATGATAGGTGTTGTATGTTCGCTACTAAGTGTAATCATTAAAATATGCATGTTTCACTGTTCTCCCTCATAATTTTCTGCTGTTTATTCTTAGCTAAGAAGCATGATTCGTTGCTTTATTTTTGTCATTATCGTACACTGCTCACTTGTGTTTAATAGTGTAAATTCATTTAATAGTATGATCTCACTTAGTAACATGGTTTCATTCAATAATGTGATCTTACTTGATAGCATGATTACATTAGTAGTATGATTTCGCTTAATTAACATAAATTTTATTTAATAGCATGATTCTGCTTAAATAATATAATATTGTGTGCTAGCATAATTTCGTTAATAACATGATTTTGTATAATAGCTTGTAGACCGTTAGCCACTTTAATTGGAATCGATGATTTAGCATGCAAATGATTTCCATCGTTTCATATGTTTAGTCGGTACACCTTGTCTTCCCTTATGTGTTATAGAATGTTATTTCATCTTAGGTTCTTTAATGTATTATTGCTTGGTGTCCATGTATGTGCTAGTTTAGATAAGAGCGCACTCATACATTCATTTAATAGAAACCAAGTAGGGAGTACCCCCTCGAGGTGGTACTCACATGCATGGTAAGGAGAGTAAAACAATAAGAAAAGATGAAAGAAAGGATTAAAGGAGTTGGGGGCGGATGGGTAGCGGTCTTAGCCTAACAATTAGGAAATGCCTCTACTTTATCTGGAACGGGACCTAGTTGCCCATAAGAGGTTAGGTCCGACTCACTATACCATCCCATATTGGTCTTCCAATCTCCAACTCGAAGTACGAGTAAAGAACGAATGAAAGAACGAAACGTAATGAAATAATCGATGTGGGTGGCCCCCATTCTTTAGGAAACCAAAGAGAGGCATATGCATTTGTTTTCCCTCATTTCCTTACTGGGCAAAAGCTCACGTCCTTACTTGTGGTGCAGGTAACGAGGTGATTATGCCAGGAGTGATATAAGAAGCTGTTTTGGTGGAGCCTGCGGTAGATCCGATAGAGACGCAAGCGGAGTAGTAGTACGACACTAAGTAATGAAGAAGGAGGAAGTTGTAAGAGCTAACATCGAATTGTTTTCTTTTTACGAACGTTAATTTTCACTTACTTGCCCTTACTTGAATTATTATTCAGAATATTATGTAGGTCTTATTTGGAAACTCAAAAGCTTGGATTTTAAATTAATGTTTTTCAATATCGTTTTCCACTAACTGTTAATCATAGTCCCTTGTTTTCATGAATCGAATCTCCTGTTTAGTTGTGCTTCCGAAATTTTTACAGATTAATTTTAATATCGCTTCCGCAAATTGTAAACAATAGTTCTTCATTTTTTAGTGAATGGTAAAAATGAACTTTGGTAACGAGCGAATTTTTGGCACTCTGATAACCCTTTTTGTAAAACGAGTCGTCATAAAAGGAAGATTTAAAACCTTGGAATTCATTTTGTGAATATTAACGCACTCTTAAAAACGATTAAGAATCTGGGTCGCTACACATTGGTCTCGTCCGTATTCGTCCACAAGTGTAAAATCTCACAGGCTAAGTCGTGGCTTCGGACGGGAAAAGGCATCCCCACCCTTATCCGTACCGTCCGCAGCTGACATTCAGACACGTTATGGTGTCAGCACGTAGCATCCGCAGGCGTCCGAAAGTGTCCCAAAATTGGACAGAGGCAAATCAGACGAGGCTACTCCACGTCCGCAATCGTCTGAAACTACCCAGGATTTGGACAGATTCAAATTGGATGCGGCTAGTCCAAGTCTGCACTTGTTTAAACTCGTCTAAAAGTCCGCAACACAGTGCACTCAGGATGCAAAATCACATCCTGAGTCATCCCAACCCATTCCTCGTGTGTGTAATGTGTTTGGGGAAGAGACAACTCATCTGCAGTGTCGTCCGCAGGTGTCCGAAAACGCCCTAGACAACATTTCCTCACATTTCTCACTTAGCTCCTACCCCATAACACTTTTCCCTTAAATATACGCCATAAAATAACACGTATCAATATGCAATGTAATATCTCAACTACCCCGTCCATTAATTACATCACGTACATGGGGAAAAATGTAACGAAAATACCTCTAGACTGAACGCTCTAGAACGTCCTTGATAATACCCCGGTAATTGTCCAATTGAAAAAATCGGGGTGTTACACCGTATTTTGCCCTTTTTGAATCTTCTAAGTCCCAATAATCATACTATAAGCTATATAGACTTAAGCAAACATGTTAGTATATATAAATACCCTTGTTAAGGGGTATTTTCAATTAAGATAAATATCAAAATAAAGATAAAGCAATTAAGCATATTCAAATGATAAACAACTTATAATTCACTTAAAACATTCATTATCAAAATAATTAAGCCTAATGTCAATAAGGCTAACAATCTCCTCTTTTTTTATGATAATTGTTGAAGAAGATGCTGGAGGGGATGCTCGAGAGGCTACTAGAGAGAATGCTAAAAGGGTTACTCGATCATGTGTACACCTCTTGTAACGACCCGTTGTCCTTATAGTATAAACTTCTGAATTGAAATTCTTTTTCAATTGTGAAATACGTAGCATAAGCCTTTCATTATTAAGTCATTTGAAATTAACTCATAATAAAATTTCTTTCTTTTCAAATATGAAAAGTTTATATTTTACGTTTTAAAACATTTCCTCTCTTTTTTAATCTTTTCTGTTTAGCTCTACTAGCACAATATCCCGCCTTATAAATCCTTAATCAACTGCTTCTTTTCTTTTTCCACTAACGCATTTACTTGCATCACAAGATATAAACTACGAGACTAATGCACAGTAGGGAACAAACATCTAAACATAACCACAACTCCTCTAAAATCATACTGTATAAATGATTATGATATGCATATGTTATCCAGGTTTATCAAATTGGACATTTCCATTCTATTTAACTTAATGTGATGTGACATTATAATAAAACGAAAGACATTTCTTTTCAGTCTATTACTTATAGCCATGTAATAGTTCAAACATTAGAGATTTTTAATCTAAGGGAAAAGATACATCCTATGGTCCATCTTAGGCAGAACCGTCACTCAATCCTAGATAAGGAAGAGATACATAATCATGTAGTTCTCCTAAGTAGGACTGTCACTAAACTACTCAATCTCACATTGCCTATTTGTGTTTATTTAGTCCATTTTCAGTTTCTTTATCAACATATATATATATATATATATATATATATATATATATATAAACATTTTTGTTTCATACTTTAAAATCATGATGCATGAATTATGCATATGCATCTATTATCAACATGTTAAATTCTCAAAGTCCTTCACCATATAATAGTAAAAAAAATCCAAATTTCTATAACAAAATAATCACCAATCCTCAAACACAATTTATCATGTATAGAGCCTAATATCTAGCACATACAACACATTTCTAATTCAATTCATAAATAATTGTAAACTTAGAATCTTATATCAAGTATATATATATATATATATATATATATATATATATATATATATATATATATATATTTAACACCTTCTAGGTCTTGTGATGCAGTCAAAAAGGCAACTCTTAAATTCGTTACTTACCTTATCGTCTTGGTTTATCTCCGTTGATCTTTGATTCCTAAACATAACAATTCTCATACTATCATCCATTTACTAAAACTTATAGAAATCCATAACATACATAATTTCTATTTTACCTAATTCAACACCTTCTAAACCCTATATTTAAGCAATACTATGCATATCACTTAACTTTTTAAGCATGAACATTTTGCTTCAATTTTAAGCATACATAATTTACAATACACTCAACCAAATCCATTAATTCTAGAGGCCATTTTTTTCTTAAGATATCCATTATTCTTTGATATTTCTTCTTTAACTCAAAAGATCATTTATATCATCTTTAATCTGCAAACATCACAATGGTACAACTCTAGCATTTTTCATGCTTCTCTCCAATTTCTTCCTAGAGTCTCTCTTTTCCCTCTCCTCCTCTTCATGATGTCTTTCTAATTCTAGAGGAGTTGCTCCCCAAATATCAATCCAACTTAGCTGCTGTTGAGGTGTCAACCTCCTCCAGCATCTTTATGCTGACTAATCCCTATGTTTTTAATGAAAAAGTGACGCAAAACCTCACTTCACATTTCTGGTCGATCACCCTTTTATTTCTGGTCATTTGCAAATCTACCCAATACTTAGTTGTTGCCTTTTTGTCTTAATTCTGGTCGACCACAATAGTTCTGGTCAGCCACAAATCTACTCGAGAGAAACCTATTACTAAACTAGTTGACCATTGATTGTCTGCAAACCTTACAATTTGCACTCAGCCATAAATCCAGTTTGTAACGACCAGGATTTTCATAAATCCTTTAAAATGAGTTAAAGTTTTGAATTTTCTTTTTGAAAGTAAATCAGAGCGCGTAACCGTATCGCTACCAACCGTTCATAAAACTCATTATAAAATCCCATTTTTTTGTAAAACTTATACGGAAGCGTTAAAATAAAAACCATTTGAAAACATAGCGAAAGCGTAATTAAAATCATCATTTAGAAACTTAGCAAAACGTTAATCGTTTGAATGAAAGGACTAACTAAATTAAATACACTTTAGATAAAACTTATGTTAATTACAACTTAGATAACTTAATTAAAACCATTTCTCTTTTACCCTCTGTATGCCTGGCCAGCTGTGAGCATCCCTCGAGCGTGCAAACTCATCATCCCTGCTTGCTATTGTTTGTTCTTTATCTTTCGCTACTCCTAGTCCGTGCATTCCTCTACTTACAATACCTACATCTACACCACAAGCAACTGTAAGCCCAAAGGGCTTAGTAAGGAAAAAGGGTTAATGCAATATGCTTATGACTCTCTTTAGTTTATTTGGAATTGGGGCCACCCAAACCAATTGTTTTCTTACATTTCTTCTTTCTTTCCTTCTTTCTTTCTTTTTTTACTCGCACTTCGAGCTGGAGATTAGAAGAACACGTATGGGATGGTATAGTGCGTCGGATCTAACCTCCTACGGACAACTAGATCCCGTTCCCGATAAGGTAGGGGCATTTCCTAATTGTCAGACTAGGACCGCTATCCATCTGCCTCCTAACTCCCTTAATCATTTCCTTTGGTCTTTTTTTTTATCGTTTTACTTTCCCTTACCATGCATGTGAGTACCACCCGGTAGGAGTATTCCCTACTTTGTTTCTATTACATTATGCATGACCATACATTCTCAACCTAACATGATGCATGATGCTTCACAATATAACATTCATAATAATTGAAATGCGCATAGCATAAAAGTAAAGCAATAACTATAATTGAAAGCGAAGGCGAACTGAAATAGAAAGCGTACATAGAGAACAATTATAATATGGAATTGTAAACAACGAAGTACAGAAAGAGAATCTATCCTAATTTATTTCCTAGTCATTTTACATGCTTCCTAAGTGGATTTCATGCTTTTATTCTACTTAACTAGTTATGTTTTGGGTTAACTAATCATGTTTTGGTTAATCGGGAAATAACATACTAAAGACACAAAGTCGTAATTGAGATTGTAAGCAATACCAAGAAGACAATATCAAGATAATTACAAAACATTCATTCACTTAGTCATTGAACCCTTAACTCATTCACGTTTACTTTGTTCTCTTTTCATCCTCTTTATCATTCTGTTCTTTAGAAGAGTAAAGCATCGATTATGTATTTGAAGTACGCATTGAATGAAAGTGAAAGCGCATATGAAGAAAGGTAAATAATACTTGCATTGAAAGTAAAGCAGCATTGAATCGAAACAGTGAATGCATACAAGTACCGCAAACATACAAGGAATTCATTAAATTTAACATGCTTAGTAGTTAAACATACTCACTAATTAATCATAATTAATTAACATATTAATTATGATTAACATGTTCGCTAGTATTCACATTCAGTTAATTAGCCTAGTTAATTAACATGCTAACATTATTAATTATCATTAAGTTATTAGCCAGCTTGCATGCTTAGATTACAAGATTAGTTAAATTGCCCTAAACATGCTTGCTAGTTAGTTCATTAATAATTAATCATGCTCATTAGTTTGCTAATTAACTACCCTAATTGATTTCATACTCAAAGGTAGGTTATTTCTTGCATTTAGTTAATTAACACGTTCAGCTAATTAGTTAATTAACATGCTTTAGTTTTTTTAACAGTTTAATATTAACCTAATTAATTACAACATGCTTAATGATTGTTTAAAGTAACTACATGCTTAGATTTAGTAAATTGGTTGACATGCTCAATTACTTAACAATTAACTAACTTAATTAACAATTAAGCATGCTAGTTATATGTTAAGTTAAACATACTCAACTATGAGTCACTATAGTTAGTTTAACATGCTCGGATCATTATTTTGATTCATGATCTAACCATTACATAGAGGGTTAACTAATTACTCTAATAAATTATCATGCTTATACAACTAATTTAACATTTAAACGGGCAAGAATCACAGAGAAACATAATGCGTAGGGAAAATAAAACAATACTACACAACAAGTAAACATCCAAAATTAGCATAGAACTCTTAGCTCTTCTATCGTTCATTTACTTATTCTTCATCTATTAAACATTTTCCACGACCTTATCTAACCATAAAGGAACTATAACGGGGTATCTACATAGTACTAATAAATAA
This sequence comes from Begonia loranthoides, assembly GCA_022433065.1. Classification (NCBI taxonomy): domain Eukaryota; kingdom Viridiplantae; phylum Streptophyta; class Magnoliopsida; order Cucurbitales; family Begoniaceae; genus Begonia; species Begonia loranthoides. The sequence goes on along the minus strand of CM039468.1, from coordinate 46,167,459 downwards.
CAGAGTTAGACCTAACAAAACATCACATAGCAATGAAAACAAAGGAATAAAGTATCATTCAAAGGAATATCACAGAGCATAAATCTACACTATCATCAACATAGGGAGCATTTCACAACAATTAACCTACTAAATCAACTAATGCTAACAATCAACTAACATTAAGCATAAGCATTAAACTAACAATAGCTAACATTAACACTAAACTCACCCACCTATACTTGTGGTGTAGAGCCTCAATGGCCAAAACACCCCATTTTCCTTACCTCAATTCCTTATCGAGTATTGTACTCAATCGTTATCCTTCTTCTCCTTCTTTTCGATACCTTCGCAAATTAATAACATCTATCAATAAATCATAACTTATAAACTTCTCTATTTTTAATTATGTAGTAATTCTATGAACTCATTAGATCCAGTTACTAACACCAGAAACTATTTCCACATATCAAAATTCAAGCGATAACGATGCAGGGAGCTTAACTAACATGTGGCAATAACCAACTACTCTTCAACAATGCCTTTCAAAAATACGCAGATTAATCAAATTCCCAAAACATATCCTTCCAATAGTGGATCGAATTCAAACCAACAGAGCACGACCATCGAAGCAATGATTCACTTAGATAATTCATTTCTCAACGGAGCCACAACTAGTCAGAGAGCCCCCGGCTCTTCCTTTGTCTCTTATTTTATCTATCAGAATATCCTCCAGCCACACTCCAATAAGTCATCCAATAATCAAAACACAATCACTAAGTAAACAACAGACTTACCCTGACTACCAGATTGCAGCACCACGGAAGAAATCGCAGCCAACCCGTGCCTAAAATCGCGAATCGACAATCCAACTTGTCGGTCTTGCCATCACGCCGTTGTCGCACCATTCATCGTCGCCAAGCATGACCGGAAATCAACAGATCGTCGACGGTTGACACCAAATCCAGCAACCCGTCCCAAAACCAACGACCCGAGCTTCTGCCGTGAAGCCCGACGCCACCCGCGAGATCCACCAGCGCAACCCACTTCGTCGCAGCCCTCCGTCATCGTCGCTCGGAGACCCATCTCGTTCGCCGGATGCCGAGACCCGCGAAGCCTCCTGCTCTCACGCGTCGCCCCTCTCCCTGCCGATCTCTCTCTCAGCCGAAGGAGCTCTCGGCTCTTCTCCCTCTCCTTCTCTCTTTTCGTCTCCCTCCCTCTCTCCATTTTCAGTTTTTAAAATCACGAAATGAATGCCTTTGAAATCGCCCATCTGCAGCGCACGTTTCTGTTTTTCTTTTTAAAATTTTTAAATTCCTTAATCAATTATAGTTAACTAATTTAATTAAACATTTCTTTTATAAATTAATATTACATATGTATTTTTATACGTCAAATATACGTACAACATATTAGTCGACCCAAAACCCCAACTAACGACTTATCCCAATGTCAATTAACAATTATTATAATTCCAATTTAAATTTCTTAATTCCATCAATGAGATATTAATTACCAGCTGATAAATTTTCGTAATTTAATAATCTATCGGTTACGGTCTTGGTAATACATGTTAATTATTCAATAAATTTAATTATTCCCAAATTACACTCCAATTATATTTATTAAATTCCAATAAAAAAATCGGGGTGTTACACAGTTGACCACTACAATTCTGGTCAAGAGCAAGCTGTTTACATTTTTCGTCCACCAATTTTATTCCAAACTTTACACTTTTAAACAACATTCTTCAATCCCTTAATATATCCTTGTTTTTTACTCATTCATCCTTAGTATCAGTCAATCCTTACCATTAATTATCACATATTTTCCTTTTATGCTCAATTGTTACTTAAGCTTAATCTTATGACAATTCGTATGATAGTTTTTGGGATATTACACCTCCTCATTCACGTCTTCATTCTTGGCAATTTGTCCTCCATTCTATGTAGGTGATCCTCCATTCTTTGAAATTGGTCCTCCACTCTTTGTTTGTAGACCTTTGCTCGGTCCACCATTCTTTGCAATCTGCTCTCCAAGCAATCGACAATCCTGTTGACCATCTCCTCAGCCATTGACGTAAAGTGAGATAGTAGAGTAGGGGGGTAGAGACATATGCTTTTGAGTGTCCTCCTCCATGGGCTGTAGAGGCAATGATAGAGGCTGCCCTACCGAGGTGGATGGAGGCTGAAGTTGTCCGATTGGGGCTAGAGGCTGGGCAACCTTGGATCAAGGCTTAAAGGTGGATTTGGATGGAGATTTGGATGAAGATTTGGATTTAAACATTGTTGGGCTTATCTTAGATTCTCAACTCCTCATCCGAGACTAGTACCTCATTATGCTCAACATTCTTTTGAATGAGCCAATCATATGGTAGGCTCTTGGCTGAGTTGTTGAGGACATCATACATGTGACTCAAAATCACATACATGATGTTCACCCTCTTTCGGTTGGACATATTCTCCAACACATAAAGATCCATGTAACTAACATAGTCTCGATGCTCATCTCGTGATAGAATAGTGTACGTCATGATGTTATGGACCAATCAAGCTTTGACATTCAAGGGTTTGGCCTTTGGCTTCTTGAACACTTCAATCTCATAATTGTGGTGTAATTGTTGAAGCACTGCCAAACCTTCTCCTCTTTTATTGAAATTTGGATCCTGAGATACGTGGTAATATTGCTCACTTGGTTCATCCATTGAACATCCAAGCAGTTGGTTAATATCATAGAGAATCAACCTTAACTCCTGTCCAAACATGCAAGTTCGGACTTCTAATGGTTGAGTGGATAGTTCCAAATTGGCATAAAATAGTTTAACAATCCACTCACAATAACTTCCACCTAATCAACCCAAACCCGCTAATCCAGCACTCTCCACCATGTCTTCTATTCCCATATCTGACAATGAATCAAAATATACTCTTCTAGATACAATAATCAAATGATGTTTAATATCATCTTTGTACATATCGTTGGCTGATGCAATCTTAAAAACCGGTAAGTGAAAACAATATGATATAGGTAGGAAACGAACCAATTGAGTATTGGTCATACTTCAGATTAGGGTAGTGCTTCAGATTGGGGTAAGGTATCACCCTTGGGTTGTGCATTGTGGTGAAATTAAGCATGAACCAACTCACTTGCATTTGTCTATGGGCACAGATGATTCAAATTCTGCTTGAGGTTGATGTTGAGGTTGAGACTGTGAGGGAGTAGCTTTACGCTTGATAATCAATTTTGTAGTCTAGGTAGAATCCATTGGATTGAATGAAACAATGAGGGTTAGGGTTCAGATTTTGCTGAGGAAATCGCTTTGAAAGTAGTGCACTCTATCCGAAGTGGAATGTGAATTTATATTCTAAGGCAACGTAAGGCAAGGAGTTACTTTCAGCTGCGAAAAGTATTCATTTCGCTGCAGAAAGTATTCATTCTGCTGAGAAAACTACTCTTTCTGCTCTGACTAGGAGTACCATTGATTAGGACTTACTTTCAGCAGCGGAAGGTAAGTTTTCGCTGCGGAACTAATATTTTTTTGCTTTGGAAATGGGCCTTTCACTACGAAAAGCAAGGCATTAGATTATGACTCCTTCATGTACGGGTTCGCTGCAAAAAAAAAAAATTAAAATTTTTAATGGAAAATGTGACAATATATTTGATCTTTTTATTTCCTATACTTCAGTATTTTATTTGTTAGTAAACATTATTTAGTGGTTGTCTTGTCTTTGATTTCATACTTCAGTAGTTGTTTTGTTAATTTTTCTTAAGTTAATTGTGACGTTGACCTTGATAAGGCATCACTATTATAAGCCTTATCTCATCAAATAGGAGAAAATCTAAAGAAGCATGGTGGTGGTGCTGATAGGGAGAAGGAGATTGTCAAGCCTTTTTCTTCATCTAGTGTCAATTTCTTGATAAACTCTTACAATATTTTTTAGGGAAAATGATAAATTAACCATCATGGTTTGCAGTCAATGACAAGTCAACTACTATCATTTATTTTCTAACAAATTAACAACTGACATATGGGAAAATGACAAAGTCAACATCATTGTTATGTTTGCCATTAACAAGTTTATCCGGAGCCACGGCGGATCGTAGCCAAACCACCGCGGCTACATGTTTTTCCAAGAAAAGAAGATCAAACTGTGGCAGTGTCTTGAGACGCCGCCGCAGTGTCTCAAGACGCCGAGGCGGTTTGTCATGAGACCGCGGCGGTCTCATGACTGAAAAAAGTTTTGATCGCAAATTTGAGGGCTTAAATGAATGATTTTGGAGGTGCAAAAGGGGAGGCATAAGGTAAACTTTATGATATGTGATAGATCTCTGAGAGAGCTTCGATTTGATACCTTCTGGAGTGGATTCCAACATCTGTAGCCAAAGTTATGGTCTTTTGAAGTTGAAGAGGTCAAAAATCTCATAAAAACATTGGATTCGAAAAACATATATACAGAGACTTTGAAGTAGCCATGAAACTCTCTGTTTTTCATGCATGGCTACTTCAAATTCTGCAGCGAATCTCGGTTTTTAGTGAAGCCCTCAAAATTGCGATGAAAAACTTTTTAACAAACCGCGGTCTCATGAAAAACCACTGCGGCTTCCCAAGATGCCGCTGCGGCGTTAGACCCCGTTGCGGCGTCTCGCAGTTTGGCATGCTTTTTCTGGGAAAACCATGGAGCCGCGACGGTTTGTCTACAAACCGCTGCGACTCCAGATCAGCTTATTAACGGCAAACGTGACAGCAATGTTGGCTTTGTCATTTTTCCATACGTCAGTGGTTAATTTGTTAGAAAATAAAGGATAGTGGTTGACTTGTCATTGATCGCAAACCATGATGGTTCATTTGTCATTTTTCCATTGATTGACTTGTACCAATCCTCTTCTTTTTTGTTCCTAGGTGGCGATAGCAATGGAAGTTTCATTCTCCAACTTATTGGAAAAAATAGAAAATAGACTTATAAATGTTTAACTTCATTATCTTGATTTGGTGTATTATTTTTCCTCTTGTTTCCCGGTTTGTAATCTGAGACTTTATTATAATATATTTTCTAGAAGTTTCTTAGAAAATATTTGAGCAATAAGATTGATGGGTTGGATATGTAAAAACTTCTTTAATGATCTATACATGCTTCACGAATCAAAAATTATAGCATATAGATCAACGCAGAATTAACTCTCAAATACCTCCGGCCATTGACGATTAAAATAGGGACAGCTGCTTTCCCTCCCTTCAGAGTTTCTTCCAAAACCAAAAGATCTCTATACGATGGTGTATAATCTTTATGAAATCAAAGGCTATGGGGAACCCCTTACTCAATATTTTCCTTCTGAAAACTCTCTGTATTTCACTCCCATTTTTCTTCTTCCATCAAGAATCAAAGTGGCAGTAAAGGGCATAAATAATGTAGGCAGTTTCTTCAATAAACAACTGCCAAAAACAAGACCACGTATGTCCATTAGCAGTTATTTTCTCTGAAAAAACTACTAATGCTAACATTCTCCTACTGGGTTTGAGTTTTATATTATTCTTATACTAAGAAAACATAATACATGAATCATAGCGATAAATTCTCTTTATTTTATCGAGAATTATCTTCCATGTATCACGATGTATTATATTCCTTCTTTATTGCCCATAAACTTAATGAATAAACCTTATGTCTATTCGAGGTTCATAAACTAAAGTATATTTCTCAAACTGAATGTGTACACAATAATTTTTATAATGAGAAATATCATAAGAAGAGTTATAAACATTCGTTCTTACAACGAAAAATTACATAATGGACCCAAGTCCCATTTCAACTATATGATCCTTAAATTTTAACGGTGGTCAAAGGATCGGCGACCATCAATTCAGTGCTTATGTGTTCAATGACCACTGAACCATCCTTAACACGTTCTCTTATGGCTAAATACTTAATGTCGATATGCTTACTTCGACTACCACTTTTGTTGTTTCTAGCCATGAAAACCGTAGCTGAATTATCGCAATAGATCTTCAGCGGTCTAGAAATCGAATCAACGATTCTAAGCCCTGAAATAAAACTCTTCATCCATACACCATGCGAAGTAGCCTCAAAACACGATACGAACTCAGCCTCCATAGTAGATGTGGCAGTCAAACTCTGTTTAGTACTCCTCCAAGATACAGCTCCACCGGCCAACATAAAAATATATCCTAATGTTGATTTACGAGAATCAACGCAGCCAGCAAAATCTGAATCGGAGTATCCAATCACATCCAATCTATCTATCCGTCTGTAGATAAGCATGTAGTCTTTGGTTCCTTGAAGGTACCGTAACACTTTCTTTGCAGCTGTCCAATGGTCTTTACCAGGGTTACTCTGATATCAACCCAACATCCCAACAACAAATGCAATGTCAGATCTTGTGTAGATTTGAGCATACATTAGGCTTCCAACAACCGAAACATAGGGAATGTTCCTCATTTGCTCCTTCTCAAGATCGTTCTTTGGGCACTGGTTCTCATGAAACCTGTCACCCTTCACTATGGGAGCAACACTAGGTGAACAATCTTTCATCCGATATCTCTCTAAAACTTTATTGATATAAGTTTCCTAAGACAATCCCAAGCAACCTTGGAATCTGTCTCGATGAATTTTTATACCAATGACATAGGAAGCATCACCCATGTCCTTTATATCAAAATTGTCAGAGAGAAATTGTTTCACCTCATGCAATATACCTTTATCATTAGTTACAAGAAAAATATCATCCACATATAGGACTAAGAAACAAATTTTGCTCCCACTAACCTTCTAGTATATACATTGATCCATAATGTTCTCTATAAAACCGAATGAAGAGATAACATCATGAAATTTTAAATACCATTGATGGGAGGCTTGTTTCAATCCATATATGGATTTTTTAAGCTTGCAAACTAAATGCTCACTATCACTAGAGGAGAATCCTTCAGGTTGTTTCATGTAAACTTCTTCCTCTAGCTCTCCATTGAGAAAAGTCATTTTCACATCCATTTGTTGCAACTCAAAATCAAATGTGAAACCAATGCCAAAATTATGAGAAGAGAATCTTTCTTAGATACAAGAGAAAATTTCTCCGTGTAGTCGATTCCTTCCCTTTATGTGAATCATTTGGCAACGAGTCTTGCTTTATATCTTTTGATGTTGCCCAATGAGTTTTTCTTAGTCTTAAAGACCCATTTTACAACCTATGGCTTTTACACCATCAGGCAACTCGACAAGATCCCAGACTCCGTTTGAATCCATAGAATTCATTTCGTCTTTCATGGCATCATACCATAGACTTGATTCACCACAACTTATGGCCTGTGAAAACGTTTTAGGATCATTTTCGGCTCCAACATTATAGTCCAACTCTTGTAGATATGTGACATAATCACTAGGAATAGCTGATCTTCTTTCTCTAGTAGATCTCCGTAGTGTTGTTCCAACATTTTCTTGGGAAATTTGTTGTTCAATTGGTTGATCAACAATTTCTGGAACTTCCTCAAGAACTTGATCTACTGGATTATTATCAGCAGCTTGTGGAATAACATTTATTGATTGTTCAACACTCGTTTGAACTCGAGGAGTGTTATGGACAACAATAAATCTTTCACTTGAGTTAGAGGGTTGAACATCAATGTGATCTCTTTCAGAAACAATAACTTGAAATCGATCACTCCCACTAATCAAGTCATTCTCAAGAAATTTTGCATTTCTTGATTCCACAATCCTAGTGCTGTGAGATGGACAATAGAATCTATACCCCTCAGACCTCTCGGCATATCCAATGAAATATCCACTAATGGTCCTTGGGTCTAGCTTCTTTTCTTGTGAATTATAAATTCTCACTTCAAACGGGCATCCCGAAATGCGTATATGTCTCAAACTCGGTTTCCAACCTTTCCACAACTCAAATGGCGTCTTTTCGACAGCCTTGGTTGGAACTCGATTTAATATATACACTGCCGTCTTAAGTGCATTAGGACACAAGAAATCTGGAAGTTTGGAGTTGCTACGCATACTCCTCACCATGTCCAATAATGTTCGATTTCTTCTTTCTGCCACACCATTCTGATCCGGAGAACCAAGCATGGTGTATTGAGCAACTATTCCATGCTCTTGAAGAAATCTAGCAAACGGACCCGGTGCTTGTCCATCTTCAGTATATCTACCGTAATATTCTCCACCTCTATCAGTCCTCACGATCTTAATTTGTTTACCGCAGTGTTTCTCTAATTCTGCCTTGAAAACCTTAAAGGCATCTAATGCTTCATTTTTGTTCTGAAGCAAGTAGAGATACATGTATCGTGAGTAATCATCAATGAAAGAGATGAAGTATCTTGGACCATTTCAAATATCTGAATGTATGATCTCTAATATCTCTGAACTCCTCTTAGCATCTTTCTTAGATACGTTGGTTTGCTTTCCCTTAATGCAATCCAAACATGTATCAAAATCAGTAAAGTCTAAAGTACTAAGTACTTTATCATTTACTAATCGCTTAATTCTTTGTATGGAGATATGTCCCAATCTCCGATGCCACAACATAGAGGAATTCTTATTTATAACACATCTTTTATTACCAGTGTTAACATGCATAACATCATGAGTAGTATCATTTTGTAAATCAATAGAGAAAAGACCATCACACATTGTACTATTTCCAACAAGATCATATTTGTAAAATGAACTGAAGTTTACATCTGAAAACGTAAA
>CM039468.1:46050766-46158266 GCA_022433065.1 Begonia loranthoides | reverse complement strand
TTGAGAGAGATGGAGAGAGTGAGTGTACTTGTAGGGTTTCTGGCAAGAAGTAGCAGCACTGCAGAAGGCCCATGGTTTTGTTTTTTTTTTTTAAATATCAGGTCAGTTCGTGTTACCTGGTTCTTAGAGCCCAAAATCGAGAACCGAACCGAACAACTTCGGTTCGGTTTGGTTCGGTCATAACTTACAAATTTTTCTTATTAAAATCGAACCGAACTGACTGAAATTGTTCGATTCAGTTTGGTTACCCGGTTCGAACCGAACCGATTCCCACTCCTAACTATAATGCTGTCATTTCCTCCATTATTGTTTAGTTGCCATTACTTCCTTAATCCAGCATGTTTATTTGCCAATCAAATTAGTTAATTGTTAATCAATTCAACATGTTAATTAACTTAAGTATGTTGATTATTACTTAACCATCGTTAGTCACTTCATTTGAGCATGCTAATCAACTAAGATAGTAATTGATTTAATAGTTAAACATGTTTAATTAACTAACTAGGACACTAGTTGAGCATGTTTAGTAATTGATTAACTAACTAGCTGAGCACGATAATTAACTAGTGGTAAGTAATAACGAATCCAAGCATGTTAAATTAACTAGGACACTAGTTAATCATGTTTAGTAAATTAGCATGTTATTTTCTACTAAATCTGAGCATGATTAGCTAACTAGAATAAAAGTATGTAATCAACTCTTGAAGCATGTTATTTAACTTAACTTAGAATAATATAGCATGTTAATTAACTTAACTAGAGTAAGTAATTAACTAGAGTAATTAGCTATAGAGTAATTAATTAGGATCACAATTATAATCTTAATCAAACTTGAGCATAAAATCAATTAGAGTCAAAAACTAGACTTAAGCATATGTAATATGTTAATTAACTTTAACTAGTTGTTAGAGTAATTAATTTGACATTGAGCATATAATTATCTAGGGTGAATTAACTTGTAATTAGCGAGACACGTTTAATGGATTATAATAAAAGCATATTAATCATCATTCTCTATTGAGCATGCAACTCACCTAGGATAACTAATCAGAATAATCACCTAGAATAATAAATGTAGGAAGCATGTAAATGGACTAGGAAATTAACTAGGATAATTATTAATAGTATTGTGTTCTATTAATTTGGGCATATTTTCCTTGTTTCAATTCATTATATATTGTCCTGATACGGGTGTTCAATTTCTGTAATGCCTTATTGAGTGCGTTTGTTTTTTATTTCCTTATGTGCTTCATTGTTTCTAATTTAGTAATTTAAATGTTCTCCAATATGCGCTTTCAATTATTGTTATTCATTCTATGTGCGCTTTCAATTTCAGTTTGCTCTCAATTACTTTCTTTATATGTACACTTCAATTTCTGTTAATTTACTTTATAATGCATCATGCATTATGTTAAGTTGAGAATGTATGGTCATGCATCATGTTAATAGAAACTAATAGGGAGTGTCATTGGGGTGATACTCGCACATGCATAAGTGAGGTAAAATGTTAAGAAAATGAAGGAAATTGGAAGTTGGGGGCGGATAGGTAGCGGGTCTAGTCTGCAGCTGGGCGAAGCCCCCTACTGTGTTGGGAACCAGGACCTAACTGCAAGTAAAAGGTTAGATCTGACCACTATTCCATCCCCTATGAACCCTCCAATCTTTCGCTCGATGTACGAGTAATGAATGAATGAACGAATGTAAAGTAATGAACGAATAAATGATGTAATGAAAGCATTGGTTTTGGTGGCCCCTATTCCAAAAATGACTAAAGAAAGGTATATCATGATTGCATTAAACCATTTTCCTTACTGGGCCATTAGGCTCACGTATTACTTGTGGTGTAGGTACAAACGATGAACAGATAATAAAGTAGGGATGAAGGATTTGCGCTGGCGAGATTTGAGCTGGCCAGGCTAAAAGAGTAAAATAAGAAATGGTTGTAATTACATTAAGTTTTATTGTTTTGAATTCAATTGTTTAGTTTCTTCATTAAAGTATTTACGCTTCCGCTACGTTTTAAACAAAAGATTTCATAACGCTTCCATATTTTATTAATTGGTTTTCATAACGAGTTTAAAGAATGGTTAGTAGTGGTCTGGTTAGCGTCGCACTCTGATGTGTTTTAAAAGCGGTTTCCACGGTTTTATAAATGTTCAAATTTTAGCGCATTTTAAAGGATTTACGAAAAATCGAGTCGTTACACTTTGTGTTGGTTAAGTTGTTACTTGAACAACTTTGTTTTAGAGGAAAGAAAAACAAGCAACTTGTTCTGAAGCAAGAAGCTCCAGTCCAAGTCATCAAAAAGATTGGTAGAGCATCTTATATAGTCAATCTACCGACTTTGCTAAAAATCTACTCGGTGATTCACATAAACAACTTAAAGTCATACCATCCAGAGGATGAAGACGAGGCGACGAACAATATCACTAGACCAAACATCTCTGTTAGCAATCAGAAGAAAAAAGAAGTCGAAGAACAAAGTCAAAGAAATTCTTGTAGATCAAAACAATAGAACAGGTCACCACCTACGCACAAAGTACCTTGTCAGGTGGAAACGGCCTTGGAGAAGATGAAGTAATTTGGGAAAAGACTAAAGACTTGGAGAACTTTGTGCAAAAAATTGAAAAGTTTAAGAAAAAGAAGAGTTGATGAGGACGTCAACAACTCAAGTGGAAAAGACTATCAGAATCTGGGCTTGTCCAGGACATAATTTCCATGGTCGCCCCATGCTATTATGATAGAGTTATTTCTATTTATATAATTCAATTGTAGTTTTCTTTCATTCTATTTTGAGTAAGTGACTTCTTGCCCTCATAACATGTATACTATTGTGATTGTAAAGATGATGTAGATTGTTCTTTAGGGGAAAGAGGCATGATAGTATGGAAACCACCCCTCTATCAATTGATGTAATTTGTTGCCCATGAATGAAAAACTTTTTACATACAAACTCTTGTTACGCTCATTGACGCTCTTTTCAATTAATCTCACTTGCATAATGCTCACTTTTGAGACACCAAACTCACTCTAATGTCATGGGTATCTTGAGTCATTGGCACACATCGTATGTTGAGTCATTGTATTTGTTAGGCAACGATTGCCGCATGGTCCCTTTCTAGTCCCTCAAAAAGTAGGACCATCACACCATGCATGTGCACATTAATGTTTTTAACACGCACTCATTATCTACTTACTCTTTACGAATTCAAAACCACTTCTTTTCTCCTCTTTAGCTTATAGAAACACCTTTAGCTCCCTCTTCTTGTTTGATTGATGATAACAAGTTCCTAATTGTATCAGGGTCATCCAATCAGGGGTGGGCAAGTTTCAATTCATTTCGGTTTTATAATGGAACTGGACCGAACCAAAACTGTTTCGATTTGACAATTGGTTAACCGAAACCGAGAATTTTTTATGTAAAAATAGAACCGGAACCAAACTAAATTTTTGATTCGGTTTTGGTTTGGTTTCAATTTTACCTATATAAATTATTTTTTTTTTAATTCAAATACCAAAATAATCCAAATTGAAAAATACATTTTCTTTTTCTAATACATTTTCTCTCTATTTCCACGGTAAAAATATAAATTCAAAGAAACATTTTTACTCCAGTTGATATAAATATGTCTAACAAAACAATAAATATTTAATATAACAAAAATATAAAATCAAACAGAAATATTAAGGAAGGCAATAAAGTTATAATATACATTATCAAAACTCAAAAGTAATGAAAATATTACTAAATAATAAAATAGTAATTGTATCAGTTCTAAGTTCTCATCGAATTTTGTAATATCCAGTATCTTCAGTTGATATAAACTACAAAAGATACAATTCTAAATAAATTATTTGAAAGATAGTAATTAACAAAAAAATATATAAACTAATAGAAATATACAAGTTCTAAGTCATCACTAATAAATTATGACTAGTTCATTATCTCCATTAGTTGATATAAGCTCTAGTTCTTTATTTCCATTAGTTGATATAAGCTCTAAAAAATATAAATTCTAAACAAATATATAAAAGATAGTAATTAATAAAAGAAGTATAAAGGAATAAAATATATATATATAAAACACACATTGTTTAAATTTGTCAATATCATCCACTATATCATTAAGGTTGATAGATTGATAATTTGATGATTGAATTTAGCTTTGAGTGTAAATAAGCACTTCGATAGTCTTTCGTGACAAAGAATTGAGAAATGAATCAAGTACTCGTCCTCCACTACTAAAAGCTTAGTCTGAAACAACTATTGAAATAGGAATAACCAATACATTTTTGCCAATTTACTTGATATTAGAAATTTCAATGAATTCACTTTCCGCCAAGTTATAATGTCTTGATTGTCTGAAAATTTTTCCAACCCTTCATATAAATATTGATAAACTTCTGTCCGATTATTTGAAACAACTAGCTCATCATGATGGTCACAAAACATCTCAATACCTTATTGTGAGTCAAACTACTACTTTGTCTCAAAACTGTAGACATTGTTGAAACACTTGTCTTACAATTATCTTCTAAATTTTCAAAAACCAAATCACATTTATACTCAAGAAATAATCTTTTAATCACAATTTCTACTTGATTAACCAAATAATTTGTTTTATCATTATCAACTAACACAGTAAGACAATGTTTCAAAAATTTTATTTTACATTTAGGATCTAATATAACTGCTATATACAACAAGAAATTAATTTTATCACAACTTCCCCAATATTTGTCAAACTTTCCTTGCATTCCAATAACCATTTTCCTCAAAAATACAATATCACGCTCAGCATACTCTTGGATAACAATTTTTAAATTACATACTTCACTAAAATAAATATTCGAAAGTAACATACAAGGAGGCTGAAACAATGACAGTCATATCATAAAAAATCTTTAAAAACTTGATAAGATCTCTAATATTAGTTTAATCTTCAATTGTAAGAGGTTTCTCCCCACCAAAATCAACAAGATAATGACTATCAGTTTCTCTTCACTTCTCAAAAGTTTTTTCAAATTTTTCAGCACTTTCTAACATCAAATATATAGAATTTCATCTAGTAGGCACATCAAGAGAAACATTACTTTTACACGTGATTTTAACAATTTCAACAATATTCCTAAAATGTTGCAACCTTGTAAGTGAAGATTGAACGTAGTTCAGAGCTCTACGTACTCTCATGATAGATTCTTGATGATCTTTTAAACCATCACACACAATCAAATTCACAATGTGTGCAAAACATCACACATGCATATGTTCCCCATTTAAAACTAACTCATTCCAGTTTCAAACACTTTTGATCAAATATGAAATTACAACATCATTCGAACAAGCATTGTCAATTGTAATAGTCAAAACATATTGAATTCCCCTTTCAAATAAATATCTTTATACTTCTCTACCAATCGTTTCACCTTTATGATTCGAATTCAAATAAAAATTAATAATCTTCTTATGCATGGTCAAATCAATATCAATATAATAAGCAGTTAATACCATGTAACTTAAATTTTAAGTAAAAGTCCATGTATCGATAGCCATGCATACTCGTTGAGATGTCTTTCTAAAGTATTCTTTCAACTTCATTTTTCTTTCTTATAAATACTAATAATATCTCATGCAATAGTAGTTCTAGAAGGTACAACAAATTTTGGGCACATATTGAGAAAATACTCTAAAACCCTCTCATTCAACAAAATTTAAAGGCAATTAATCGATAATAATCATTTTTACAAGTAGTTCTCAACAATTGCAACACTCAAAAATGACAGATTTGGTCTCATATTATTCATATTTTGGAAGCTCAAAGTCTTTTGTTTCATATCCTCATTTGCCAACAATTTTTTGTAACTACTTATGTGTTTTTCAAGTTTGATGTCCCATTCTTCAATGCATGAATAGCATATATATGTGAAAAATGATTACATTTCATTTCAGGGTTGCTATCATCAGTACTTTCAATCCTAGTAAAAGGATTTCAAACTTCTGATTTTTTCTCTTTGTTTGATCAATAATAGAGTTAACAATAAGACCATCTACAGTTTCATTGATACATTCTATCCAAGAAAACTAAAATAAAATGCAAAATCATTAAACCAAATGCATTAAAACAGTGGAACGCTAAACCAAATGCAACAGAATCAGTAATCAAATTGCAAGAGAATCAATAAACCAAATGCAAAATCAATTTGAAGCAAACCAATTGCAAAATCAAAGTAAGCCAATTTCATTCAAATTTTAGCAATTCAGAAATTCAGACTCCATTTCAACAAATCATACTCAATTTCAAATATTCATTAAACAATTTCAGCAATTAAGGCTTAACACATAAACATCATTCAAATCAATGTATTATAGAAAAACAATTTATTCTAGAAATTGAAGTTATTCCTTAAACAAATTTTCAGAAAATCAGTGGGGTTGAAAATTAAAGAGACACTGCCAACTCCAAGGGAAGTAGCGGAGATTGACGACGAACAGTGGCAAAAATTAAAGAGAAATAGAATAATGAGAATAGGGTATCTGAGACTGAGAGAATGCGAGAGTCGAGAGGCAAGGGAACAACTAGCTGTACCGTATAGACTGGATGAGGCCTGAGGGAACGACAAAATGAGAAGGGAAATGAAGGAAATGAAAGGGAAAGCCGAAGTGTCAGACAATAGGGAGTGACGCGAGAGCCGAGAGGGAGCGACAAGAGTCATGAACACTAAACAGTCACAGAACACTAAACAAAGTGACATTTGTTTAATTTCACTCACTGCAAATTGATTCTTAAAGCCAAGAGCCAGGAGGGTTTAACTTCGCGCCTTCACGGTTCACACATCACGGTTCGCCAACAATAGTGTAGATTTTTTTCTAATTGCAAATTTAGTCAGTTAGGTTCAGTTTAGTTATTGTTGGTTTTACAAAAGACAAATTGAAACCGAACGAAAACTTCTGTTCTTATGAAATAGAACCAAAAATGGGTTATAGAGTGTTCAAAATTGATAGGAACTGAACCAAATTGAGTGGTTTCAATTTGGTTCACTGATCCCGATTTGGTTTTGAACACCCTTACATCCAATCGAAGGATTTTTTAGCAGGAGCTACTATGTTATTGAGTCTTTCTTCCTCTCTCAACCAAGCTAAACAAAGAAACAATTTCTTCAGACGAAGCTCGATTCCATTGATTCAACTCAATCTTATCGATTGCTTATCCTCTTAGCTCATGCATTGGTTCATACCACCATTAAGAAAGTATTCTTAATCTTACTAAACTCTCCCCCCTTCACCACCAACAGCAATTTGTTCTTTGATCTTTCCTTTCTCTAGGTCCTTTTTTTTACACAATATTGAATTGCCCAAGATTTTGAATTTAGTTGGTATACATAAGCTGATAAGGATCCAAAACTCCAAATTGACAAATCAAGAGAAAAAGGAAATCGGTTATAGCACAAATCCGAGCACTGAAATTATAATCAGTAGAACTCGAGTTGCATTCAGTTTTTGGATCCCAAATTTTAAGGACAATCAATAAACACCTCACAAAATAATCCCACAAAAATCCACACTCAAGCTCATCGTTTATACGGAGTTATGCCCAAAACCAGATATGCCCTAAAACAGATTCCTTCCTAGACAGGCTGGCATCCTCCAAATAAAACGTGCACTCAACTACAAATTTGGATCCAAACGACAACCAAATAGTATCAAAATATTTGTATTTCAAAAAGAACTACTCTATTAAAATTTCAGATTCAAATTCATAAGATTCACAGAGATATGAGTGAAACAACAAACTGTTCATAATTCATCAGCTAGCTCTAAAATCTGAGTACTAAAATTAGTTTGAATTGAGCTCATGATGTATACAGGGTTTGGAGCTCAAATTTGTAGGTCCAGTAGTTGATAATCCCAATAATAGTGTCTCCAAAAATCAGCTTCAAAATCATTGTATAAACAGAATTATGCCCTGAAAAAGATCAGACCCAGATTAGGGTTTCAAAAAAAACATAATTGGATTACTAGAGTTAAAACGGACAAATCTCAATTTGTATACGCCTTTTGAACACCAAAATTACATGACAATCAGCTAATAATCAAGGCATAAATACTATCAAATATCAGCCTCAAAGGTCACGCACACACAGAGCTGTGCGTGATTAAATCTGAAGCTTAGATCTGGATTTGCTGGAGACAGATTTGCGGCTAAAAGATCTTTCTTTGTATAACTCTAAAAATCGAGATCCAATCCAAGAAATATTCCTACCAAATCCTCACAAACAGAATAGTAACTCCAGGGGACAAGAAAATATAGGTTACCTTTCAAGAAAAATCAAGAACACAATAAGAAACCAACTTGGTATGCATATCCCTCCAATGATCGAGGGGGCGACTAGTTCGAAAGCTCTAAGGAAGCAACACTCCAAATTGGGATTTGCAAAGGTCTTCTATCTCCACACCACGATTACAACTTCCCTAGGAGGTTGCCGGAAGAGATAGCAAGGATCCTTCTTCTCGAGACCAAGCAAGAACAAGAAGAAGGATAGTAGAGGAGAGGAAAAACCACGAGCTTCCACCTACAGGTTCACCACACACAAAGGGTTAATCTCAATTAGGGTTTATCCGAAAGTCCTTACAATTTTCCATTGGAAATGTCTAAATACCCTCTAATGATACAACAAAAGGAAATGACCAAATTGCTCTTAAAACACAAAAATTGGGCAAGAGGGCTCGGTTTACATGCAAACCGAGCACCTCCAATCCTACAAACACAAAATGATTTAAAAACTCACAAAACAATTCCCAAACCATTATCTAGCAACAAAACATCCAAAAATGATAAATATAACATGGAACTTGAAGAGAATGCTCTCAATTAACCTTATGAGCTTCGGTCCACGATAGCTCCTCCAAATCGGGACAAAGTGGATCTAGCCGATTAAGGTTTTGCATGGCTCCACTATAATACCCCGACTTTGTATATCAGAATTTAATAAGAATCATTGAGAAGTAATTGGAGATATTCAGATTAATTGGATATATATCGAGGTATTACCAAGGACGTGACCATTAGGTTATAATTTAAGAGAAATTATTGAAGGTTTAATTGATGGAAATCAATTTAGGAAATGGAATTAAGAAATTTAAGTTGGACCTCTAATAATCTTTTAACTATATTTGGAATAAGTTGAGACTTACAATTCAAGTCAGTTAATATGTGATACGAATATTTAACACTTAAATATATGTCCCTTTTTTAATATTAATTAATTAAGATTAAAAGGAGGAAATAAAAAAGAGAAATTGAATTGAGGAGGGGAGGGAGAGCTGAACCGGTTCAAGCTGATTGGGCTCGACTGGGAAATCAAAATAAGGTTCTTCATTTGGCCTTTGGCCATTCAGTCAAACAGAGAAGCCGAGAAGAGAGAAGAGAGAACAAGGGAGACGGAGTGAGGGAGCGACGAACGGTGAAGCTCGGGCTCGGCTTGGGCGGCTCCCTGAGACGGCGAACATGTGAGCAACGGAGGTGGCGGTGTCCCAACAAATGGTGAGCGGCTAGGGCTCGCTGGTCTGAACGGCGAAGCGTCGGGTCATACAACGGAGGCTCGGCGATGGCCGACTAGCGACGACGAAGGCGTAGTGATGGCGGGATGGCTACTGCAAGGTGGATTGACGCTAGTGTGGCGTTTGGCAGAGGAGAAATGGCAATGGCATCGGGGAGGCAGGGGCATCGGTCTGGGTGGTTCGTGCTGGACCGGCCGAAGGCCATGGTCCAGCCTGTCGGTTCTTCAATGTTGAACCGGTGCTTTCTCCAAGTGAAGTGGATAGCATGTCGAGTGTGGGGGACACTTTGTACAGGCTGGGCAGTGGTGGTCAGGCATGTTGGAGAATGTCACTCTCTGCCCCTGGGTAATGGCAGAGAGTGTCCTCTCTGGTTGGATATGGATAGGAGAGGCAGAGAGTGAGGAGCAGATTCCTTGATGGAAGTGAATGGCCGAGAGCTTCTGGTGAGTTTTTCTTTCTCGGTTGTTTTGGTATTGGCTTATGTTTTTGGATGAAGTTTGGGTTTCTATTTTTGGTTCTGTTAATGAGTTTCTAATTCATTGATTCATGTTGGAATGAAGTTCTATGATTCTATTTAAAATGGGTGCCCTGTTTCTTTCGTTCACTGCTCTATTATTGGTCAATAAGTGGATAAATACACTCTGTTGTAAGAAGGTTAATCTCTATTGTGTTAGTCTTTGGTTTGATTTAGGTGCTGAAAAATGGATTTCCCTGTTATTGTGGTTGGGGTGTTCTGTTAAGTGTATTGGCTTGTTATTTTGTTATTGTCAACACTGAGGGGAGATAAATTTATGATATGAGAATGAGTTTTGGAGCTAGTTGCTGGGGATAAGTTATAAACCTGTCTGGTGTTAGTTGTTAAAAAGCTGCTATGTGATATTATGAAAAGTTTTATGCCTTGATAAGATTAGAAAATATTGATATTGATATTAATTGTGAAGGTATTGGCGAAGGTATTAAAAAGAGGAAGAAGAATAACGACAGGATGTTAATGCGCGTTAAGCTTTGAGGTAAGGAATTTGGGTGTGTCTTGGCCATTTGGAGGCCCTACGCCACAAGTAGTGTGCGTGAGTTGAGTTTATTCTTGGGTGATTTTACTTCTGATAGTTTACTTAGTTTCCTGTAGTTTATTTACTGCAATATCCTTGGTTCTGCTATTAGTTAACTTAGTTCTTGTAAGTTATTTACTGCAATTATAGGAATGAAAATGCTTAGTGAATGCTTAGATAAATGAAATGTTTAGATGTGATGAATGTTTACTGAAGGTTTAAGGAAAGAATGAACTACTTGCTATGATATTCTGCTACATTTAGTTTATAGCTTTACTTGCTATTTAGTTTAATTATTCCCCGTGTTAATTATCAATTGTCATTTCTTTCATTCAATACATATATATAATGTTCTGCTATATATAATTGAGTATGTTGCTAATTAAATAGAATCCGCAGCATGTTAATTAGTTTATCGTAGTTTAACGAATCAATTGATTAATCTAAGCATGCAAATTAATTAGTTAATCTAAACATGTGAACTACTTAATCGGTGTTTATAACCTTCCTTGAGCATGTTTAGTAATTAGCATATTTAACTAGTTAGCATGATCAATTAACTAACTAAAATAATAATTGTAGCATGTAATTAGCTTGTTTAAACAACTAGCAGCATGTTAATTAACTAGGTTATGCCATGCAATCATCATGTAAGTAGTATGTTTAATAAGCATGTTTAATTAACTAGTTAGACTTGAGTACATTTAACCAACTAATTCGATCATGTTAAATTCTAATTTCAATTATAACTTAAGCATGACAATATGAGTATGATAATTAACTGAGCATGTAAATAAGCTAATAAATAACTAGAATAACAATTGTCACCTCCTTTGGGCATGTTAACCAATCTCAGCATGTCAACTAACTAATTTGTCTGATTAACTAATTATTGATAATTAATTAGAATATGTTAATTCTTGAGCATGTAAATTGACTAATAAGCAACTACTAGCGCATTTAATTTATTTAACTAGCATATTAGATTAATTAACTAGCATGATTAATTTGGTATGATTAATTAGCATGTATAAATTAATTAGCAGCATATGAATTAAATAGGGTAATTAACTTTGATTGGACTTCATGCTAATTAACTAGCGTAATTAACTTCACTAGACATTGAGCTTGTGTATCTAATCAATAAAATGAAATCCTTCTTGAAAATGTAATTTACCCAGGATAATTAATTAGATTCACCACCTAGAACAATAAACGTAGGAAGCATGTAAATGGATTAGGATATTTACTAGGATAATTAGCATGATAATTAATGGTGCCTTTTGATTCTATTTCGATTGCTATTGCGTTCCATTGATTCGAGCATGCTTTCCAATTTTCAATTCATTGTATATTGTTTTGCATCTCCTTATTGATTACGTTCGTTGTTTTATTTCCTTATGTGCACCTTTAATTACAGTTATATTATTCTATGCGAAATTCCAATTACAGTTGCTTTCAATTACTATTATTCTTTTATATGCGCTTTCAAATTTAGTACTTTTATTTCAACGCACACTTCAACTATTATAAATGTATGTTATAAAGCACCATGCATCATGTTAGGTTGAGAATGTATGATCATGCATCATTTTAATAGAAACCAATAGAGAGTGTCACCAGAGTGGTACTTTCACATGCATTATGTGAGGTAAAAGGTTAAAAGAATGAAAGAAATGTGGAGTTAGGAGCAGATAGGTAGTCGGGTCTAGTCTGCAATCTAGTCGGAGCCCCTCCCTTGTCGGGTACGGGACTTCTAGATCGTAAGTAAAAGGTTAGGTCCAGTTAACTATACCATTCCATATAGGTCCTCCAATCTCCCGCTTGATGAACAAACGAATAAACAAAAGTAAAGTAAAGAACGAACGAACGAACAACGAAATGAAAGAATTGATTTGGGTGGCCCCCATTCTAACAAAGACTAAAGAGAGTCATTTCATAATTGCATTAAACTTTTTTTCCTTACTAAGCCATTAGACTCACGTATTACTAGTGGTGTAGGTACAAACGGCGAACAGATAACAAAGAGATAATCTAAAGCAGGGATGAAAGATTTGCACGTGTGAAAATTGGGGCTGGTCAGGCTTATTAGAGCCAAAGAGGGCACGATTATAATAAAAGTGTATTTAATTCTTCGGTTTTCATTTCTCTTAAGTGTATTTAATTATTTAATATATTGAGTTTGGGAACCCATTTTCATCCATCCAAGCCCTATCTTTATTACTTAGCCCACCCAACTTCTTTTTCGTTAGGGTTTCTACCCGTCTATCATATCATTTGAGTTATGTCGTTTCTCTTCTTCCCTTCAAATTTTTATCAAATTTCAGAATTAGGCTCAAACCAATCTCTTCTTTGTTTTTCCCAGCTCCAAGAATGAGTTTCATTACTGTTCTTTGTTTCTCGCCTGGCTTAAGTTGTTCTTGAGAAGGAATTTGGGGTAATCTTCCGCTGCTACTAATTTCTCGTTGATTTCCTTCTCTGATGTCAACACCAACAGCTGGAGATCGTTCCTCCTTGCCTTTCGATGAAAAGCATCTCTCCTTTCATCTACAGGATCTACCCTTCTTCTTCGCAAATAGTCGATGATCTACTTGACAAAATTCTTGTGAAGTAGAGTCATCACCGACGTTACAAAGCTAATAACGAGAAATTTCAAATAAGTAAAACCGAAACATCATATAAAGAAAATACATTCTTATTTTCATATTTATTCTTTATGTCTAGATAATTATCCATAGTTACGGCCTATTGAATTCCTCCTCTCAGTAGACTACTTGTTCACTCCTCGGTCTCATAGTTTTCCTCGGCAGCCTCTTTGCTGATCTACCATCTCACTATTGCTTCTAACCCCCAATAGCTTAATTTCATATTTTACTTTCTCATGGCATTCCAATGTTATTGTCTGCCCCTAATTGCATATTAATAAACTTATTCTTAAAATACCATATTTTCTACATAAATTATTGGAAAATAACCACTAAATTATTAGATCAATAACAAGTCAATCACTAAACAATTTTTTATAATAAATAAAACACTCAACTATGAAAAATAAACTACGTAAATATTGTAGTTAACCTTTTGAAAAAAATGTTAAAAAGAAAAGATTTCCCCAAAACTGAAAGATTTTTAGTTAATTATTTATTGAAAAATCAATATACTCAAACCTAAACATATTTTCGATCATCTAAGGAAACTTGTATCAAAATCTACTTCATAAATGTTAATCTGTCCGAAATCAATTTTGATATCAAAATAGAAGAAATTTAGTTAACTGTTTATTGAAAAATCAATATACTTCAAACTAGACATATTTCCGATGGTGAAAAATTCATTGTTTATTACACTGAAAAACGATAAAAAATTTAGCAATTGAGCAAAAAATTATTTTTTATAACAGAAAGAGCTCCTTTTCATTGTTTCAGCAACAGAAAGGGCAAAGACTTACTTTCCACGACAGAAAGTAAGTTCTTGACCGTTCTGCTATGGAAACAAATTGAAATTTTTAATTGAAAACATAAAAGTAATGTTTGATCCATTTTATTTATCATAATTAAGTATTTTATTTATTAATAAAAATTATTTAATAGTTGATTAATCACATAATTCAATTTGTGTTTTGTTAATTTCTCTAAATTATTTTATTCAAGGAATTCGCGCAGAAAACCCTTGCTAAAATTTTGGGACGATTTGGTTGGTCTTGTAAAGGGTCTAACTTTTGGGATAAATTGTTTTGGGTTGAGTCGTTGACTTAAAATTGCAGGCTCCATTGGGTTTGATGGTATTTGGGCGTGATTTCCAAACTGCCCATTCTTCTTTATCTTCCTCCTTATCTCTTTTCTTTGTTATGTTTCATCTCTATATTCCATCTCCATTCAGTGACGGCCAACACTAATTCATAGAAGGTCATCTACACGTTTGACAGAGACTTTGATTTGGTAGAGAGGCTCGACCGATTCTTGCTCCTTGGAGTCATCCGATCAGATTGTGGCGACTTTGAATGTGGGTGATTCGGTCCGCAAACTATCTTCTTTCTCACCCGAACCCTTCTCTCTCCCGATTACTTCTCTGTTACAGGAAGAGTTTCTCCAAATTCTAATTTTCCGATGAAGGTTGCCGAACTAACTGCTGCTGGTTCGACTGATGCAAGGTTTGGACCAAGAACGTTGATGGCTTCTTGGGGTATCTAGGTCTGAAGGTGCGTATGAGTAGATTTTGCTTGTGGGTTTTCTATTTATGTTGAAATAGAAAAGAGGTAGAGAGAAATTGGCTGGGCAGAGGAAGTAAGTTTTGACGAGGAGAAGTCTAAAGACTAATCACGAAAGATTCGTTGCTGACTAGGTTGTCTGTGTTATAATAGTGGAAGCAAGCAATAAAGAACAATTTGGGGAAGAATTATTTGTTGGAAGTTGTTGGTAGTTATTTTGGGTATTAATGCATCGCTAATATTGGTCTGATTTTTGGAGTTTTCATTGCAAAAAGCTATCTACTTTATTGGAAATAAATACAATCTTTTATAAATAAAAAAAACTCAATCAGAGCTATTTATGGAAGAACAATTAAGAGAGTTTTGAAATACATAGAGTTTTCTAGAAAGTGAAAACGTTAAGCAAGATGTTCTCCAATCCATTGATTTCATTCAGAAAATACACTATCATATAGAAATCAGTTGGTTTGGAAGAAACTCTGAAGAGAAAGGAAAGCAATTGTCCCTGAGTTAAACGTCAATGGCCAGAGGTATTTTCAAATTTATTCCGCATTTATCTAAATGTTTTAATTTTGTTATGTAAAGTATATTTAGATCGTATAAAAAAGTTTACATTTGGTATCAGAGTCTTATAAACTTCTGCCTAGCAAAATTTGAAATCAATTTTTTGAGACAATTACAAAATTTGAAAAATTGATTTTTTAGACAATTTCAATGTTTTTTATGTCCAAATTGTGTAGCGGGTTCGATTTTGGGTTGAATCGGGTCACATAGTTTTGGCTGAAAGAAGAAGACGATTAAGACTTTAAGAGACGTCTATTAAGTTCTAACGGACGTCAGTCGTAATCGTCCATTGGGACGAGACGTCCATCGTCTTCGTCTATTAAAAGGAGGGCGTTATCATTCATTCAGTAAAGGAATATTCATCCATCGTCTTCATCCATTGAAGGTCTATGTTACTCATTAATAATATTAGTTGGATGGTACTATTTTCAAATAGTTGGATGTCCTCGTTACAATTTTTAAATGAATGCCATGATATTTTTTCAAAGTGGATGTCCCGATTACTATTTTTTAATAAATGTCATGATATTTTTTTTTAAATTGGATGTCTCAGGTACTATTTTTGAATAAATGCCATGATACATCATAACTATGACGTGTACAATTTTAATAGATATAAATGTTATAAAAGAAATACAATAAAATCATTTTTAATATGAATAAATTTTGTTAATTATATTCTTATTAATTAATTTTATTTGTTATTTGTATACATTATTTGTATGCATAAGTTTGTATAAGAGCATGTTGTTAATAACAATGACATTAAGTACAAATGTCGAGTGATTTAATATGATTTTATTTAATTGAAGAGTAGCCACAACATCTTTAATTAAAAAAATTATATATTAAGTATTAAAAATCACATTATGACATTTATTGTAATTAATTATATAAAATGATAAAATTTATCCCACATAAAATTTTATTGTATTTATTTAATTAATTAAAATAAAATATCGAGTTATTTTTTTTAATTACCCACAAGAATTGAGAAAATGGATATAACTTGATAGTTTTATTAATTCAATGAAAATGAATCTTATTAAATTAAAACTTTAGTCCACAGACAAGTTTTATGTTTCTAGATTTATTATTACATTATTTACATTGGTAAAACATGACATTTAGTTTTTGGCTCAATTAAGCATGTTATTTATTTTTTGCAGCTTTAAATTCATTCAGTTTCTTTAATATTAAATGCGATATACCTGAATTGAGAAGTGAAAATTATAAAATATGGAATAAAAGAATTCTTCTTCATTTGGGATGTGTAGACATCGATTATACTATACAGAAAGACAAACCAATTATTACTCCGACCAGCACTCCAGATGATCTTGCTCTTTATGAACGTTGGGAACGTTCTAATCGCCTTAGTGTGATGTTCATAAAGACTAAGATTGCTGCTGGTATCCGTGGTTCTGTCGAGTAGCATAATGATGTTGTGCCATTGCTGAAGTCTATAGAAGAGCAATTTGTAACTTTAGATAAAGCACTAGCAAGTACACTCATCATGAAACTTTCATCATTAAGGCTCACTACAGTTATGGGTGTACGTGAGCACATCATGCAAATAAGAGACATTGCAGCTCAACTTAAGACACTTGAGGTTGTTATGTCAGATTCTTTCCTGGTGCATTACATTCTTAATACTCTTCCACAGCCATATGGTCCTTTTTAAATCTTTTACAACACACATAAAGATAAATAGTCTATTAATGAGTTAATGACCATGTGTGTTCAAGAGGAAGGGAGGCTGATAATGGAAAGAGGAGATAGTGCATTAATGATGACCTAGTGAAAGAAAAAGACACAAGCCAAAAAGAAAGATAAAGGGAAAGGTAAAATACCGATCCAATCTGGTGAAATCAAGAAGGAAATCAAGTGTTATTTCTCTGAAAAGAAATGACACATTAAGAAAGATTGCACCCAATTTAAAGTATGACTTGAAAGAAAAGGTAATTCAATCTCATTTGTTTGTTATGAATCTAATATGACTCATATTATTTAAAACACTTGGTGGATTGATTCTAGTTCTACAATCTATATTTCGAATACCTTGTAGGGCATACGAAACCTTCAGAAACTAGTGGAAAGTGAACAAAACATCTATTCTAGAAGCAATATGCGTTCACATGTGGAAGTTGTTGGGACCTGCAGTTTAGTTCTTAGCAGTGATTTCATTTTGAATTTGAAAAAGATTTTATATGTGCCTAGTTTTTCTAGGAACTTAATTTCAGTTTCAAGTCTTGTACCTTTGGGATTTTCCTTTACATTTTTAGATGTAAATTTCAGTTTATTTTACAAATCTGATCTTATTGGAAATGGTACAATGTTTAATAGTCTTTTCTCTATTGATTTACAAAATGATACCACAAATGATGTTATGCATGTTCATACTGGTAATAAAAGATGTGTTATAAATGAGGATTCCTCCATGTTGTGACACCGGAGATTGAGACATATCTCCATACAGAGAATTAAGCGATTGGTGAATTATAAAGTACTAAGTACTTTATACTTTACTGATTTTGATACATGTTTGGATTGCATTAAGGGAAAGCAAACCAACATATCTAAGAAAGGTGCTAAGAGGAGTTCAAAGATATTAGAGATCATACATTCAGACATTTATAGTCCAGTCATGGACTCAAATGGTCTGAGATACTTCATCTCTTTTATTGATGATTACTCACGATACATGTATCTCTACTTGCTTCAGAATAAAAATGAAGAATTTGATGCTTTTAAGGTTTTTAAGGCAGAAGTAGATAAACAATGCGGTAAACAAATTAAGATCGTGAGGACTGATAGAGGTGGAGAATCTATGGTAGATATACTGAGGATGGACAAGCACTTGGTCCGTTTGCTAGATTTCTTTTAGAGCATGAAATTGTTGCTCAATACACCATGTCTGGTTCTCCGGATCAGAATGGTGTGGCAGAAAGAAGAAATTGAACATTATTGGACATGGTGAGGAGTATGCGTAGCAACTCCAAATTTCCAGATTTCTTGTGGCCTGATGCACTAAAGACGACAGTGTATATATTAAATCGAGTTCCAACCAAGGTTGTCGAAAAGACGTCATTTGAGTTATGGAAAGGTTGGAAATCGAGTTTGAGACATATACGCATTTGGGGATGCCCGTCAGAAGTGAATTTATAATCCACAAGAAAAGAAGCTAGACCCAAGGACCATTAGTGGCTATTTTATTGGCTATGTCGGTAGGTCTAAGGGGTATAGATTCTATTGTCCATCTCACAGCACTAGGATTGTGGAATAGAGAAATGCAAAATTTCTTGAGAAGGACTTGATTAGTGGGAGTAATCGATTTCAGGGTATTATTTTTGAAAATGATCACATTGATGTTCAACCCTCTAACTCAAGTGAAAAATTGATTGTTGTTCATAACACTCCTCAAGTTCAAACGAATGTTGAATAATCAATTAAATGCTATTCCACAAGTTGCTGATAATAATCCAGTAGATCGATTTCTTGAAGAAGTTCCAGAAATTGTTGATCAACTAGTTGAACAACAAATTTCTCAAGAAAATGTTAGAACAACACTACTAAGATCTACTAGAGAAAGAAAATCAGCTATTCCTAGTGATTATGTCACATATCTACAAGAGTCAGACTATAATGTTGGAGCTGAAAATGATCATGAAACGCTTTCACAAGCCATAAATTGTGGTGAATCTCGTTTATGGTATGATGCCATAAAAGACAAAATGAATTCTATGAATTCAAATGGAGTCTGGGATCTTATTGAGTTGCCTGATGGTGTAAAAGCCATAGGCTGTAAATGGGTCTTTAAAACTAAGAAAGACTCATTAGGCAACATCGAAAGATATAAAGCAAGACTCGTTGATAAAGGATTCACACAAAGGGAAGGAATCAATTACACGGAGACGTTTTCTCCTGTATCTAAAAAAGATTCTCTTCGCATAATTTTGGCTTTAATTGCACATTTTGATTTTGAGTTGCAACAAATGGATGTGAAAACAACTTTTCTCAATGGAGAACTAGAGGAAGAGGTTTATACGAAACAGCCTGAAGGATTCTTCTCTAGTGAAAGTGAGCATTTAGTGTGCAAGCAATCTATATATGGATTGAAACAAGCTTCCAGTCAGTGGTATTTAAAGTTTCATGATGTTATCTCTTCATTCGGTTTCGTAGAGAACATTATGGATCAATGTATATACCAGAAGGTTAGTGGGAGCAAAATTTGTTTCTTAATCCTATATGTGGATGATATTTTACTTGCAACTAATTATAAAGGTATATTGCATGAGGTGAAACAATTTCTCTCTGAAAACTTTGATATGAAGGACATGGGTGATACTTCCTATATCAATGGTATTAAGATTCATCGAGATAGATTGCAAGGTTGCTTGTGATTGTCTCAGGAAACTTATATCAATAAAGTTTTAGAAAGATGTCAAATGCAAAATTGTTCACCAAGTGTTGCTCCCATAGTGAAGGGTGACAGGTTTCATGAGAATCAGTGCCCGAAGAACGATCTTGAGAGGGAGCAAATGATGAGTATTCCCTATACTTCAGTTGTTGGAAGCCTACTGTATGATCAGGTCTGCACAAGACCTGACATTGCATTTGTTGTTAGGATGTTGGGTCGATATCAGAGTAACCCTGGTAAAGACCACTGGATTGCTGCAAAGAAAGTGTTACGGTACCTTCAAGGGACCAAAGACTACATGCTTACCTACAAACGAACGGATAGATTGGATGTAATTGGATACTCCGATTCGGATTTTGCTGGCTGTGTTGATTCTCGTAAATCAACATCAGGATACATTTTTATGTTAGCCGGTGGATCTGTATCTTGGAGGAATGGTAAACAAAGTTTGACTTCCACATCCACTATGGAGGCGGAATTCGTATCATGTTTTGAGGCTACTTTGCATAGTGTATGGATGAAGAGTTTTATTTCAAGGCTTAGAATCATTGATTCAATTTCTAGACCGCTGAAAATATATTGTGATAATTTAACTGCAGTCTTTAAGCTAAATACAACTAAAGTGGTAGTCGAAGTAAACATATCGACATTAAGTATTTGGCCATAAGGGAACGTGTTAAGGATGGTTCAGTGGTCATTAAACACATAAGCACTGAATTAATGATGATCCTTTGACTAAAGACATGCCACCGTTAAAATTTAAGGATCAAGTAGTTAAAATGGGACTTGGGTCTACTATGTAATTTTTCGTTGTAAGAACGAATGTTGGTAACTCTTCTTATTATATTTCTCAATATAAAATTTAAAGTGTACACATTCAGTTTGAGAAATATACTTCAGTTTATGAACCTCGAATAAATATAGGGTTTATTCATTAAGTATGGGCAATAAAGAGGGCAATAAAGAAGGAAAATAATACATTGTGATACGTGGAAGATAATTCTCGATAAAATATAGAGAATTTATCGCTATGATTCATGTATTATGTTTTCTTACTACTGCAAAATAAGAAAATACAGACCATGTGGGAGAATGTTGGAAGTAGTTGGCAATTACTTTTGGTATTAATGCACTGCCAATATTGGTCTGATTTTTGGAGTTTTCATTGTGAAAAGCTATCTACTTTATTGGAAATAAATGCGCCCTTTTATAAAAACTCAATCAAAGCTCTTGATGGAAGAACAATTGAGAGAGTTTTCCAGAAAGTGAAAAGGTTAAGCAAGAGGTTCGCCAATCCATTGATTTCATTCAGAAAATACACCATCGTATAGAAATTAGTTGGTTTAGAAGAAACTTTGAAGAGAAAGGAAAATAGTTGTCCCTGAGTTAAACGTCAATGGCCGGAGGTATTTTTGGAATTTATTTTGCATTGATCTAAATGCTTTAATTTTGTTATGTAAAGTATGTTTAGATCGTATAAGAAAGTTTACATTATTTTGTATTATCGAAGAAGAGATAATTATACGAGAAAACCAGGAGCAGGAAGAGAGACATGAAGAGGAGATTTAGGAAGAGTTTATCACACTTAACACACCTCCTCTTCATTGAGCATTGGGTATTTATACCCTTTGCATATCCTAATTATTTTCCACGTTAGCAGGATGACATCCTTTGACGAATTGCTCTACCACTTTCTTCTCTCTTTCTGTTTGCTTGCGTCGACATTTCCATCATAACGTCTCACAATGTTTCCAGTATAATATTGTCCACTTTGGATCGAAGCCCACACGGTTTTGTTCTTGGGGTTAGCCAAAACACATTATACTAGGTAAGGAGAGGAACTCTACTTATAAACCATGCATTTTCTACTCTCCCAAGTGATGTGTGATTGTGCACCCCCACTGATATGGATCGGACCCACACCTGGGCCTTTCCTAACCTTCATAGGGTGAGTTGTCACAATCTTCCCCCCCCCCCCCCCCTTGGAGACCTTACGTTCTCGTCGGCCACACTTCCGGTTGGGATTTCGCTATAATACCATTTGTAACGCCCCCCGGTGCTCTTAGTACAATATTGTCTGTTTTAGGCTGAATCCCGCACGGTTTTGTTCTTGGGGTTAGCCCAAAACGCATTGTACTAAGTAGGGATGACAATCCTACTTATAAACCATGCATTTTCTACTCTCACAAGCGATGTGGGATTATACATCCCCATTGATATGGGCCAGACCCACACCTGGGTCTTTCCTGGCTTTTACAGGGCGGGCTATCACAATACTGGATCATAACAAGCACCCCGTCAGACAAACCTTGTTCCCAAGGTTGGAAGGAAGGAAATTCTACCATAATAATCGATGAGTCGACCCACGTGGCATCGAAGATTGGATGGTCCTCCCAAAGTATCAACCATTGGGTGACTGACAAATTGCCTCTTTTGACAACTCTAATTTGGAGAAGGGTTTGGGGAGTGCAAGCAACACAGTTGGTGTATTTGACTCGTAAAAAAGCCTGAGGAACATCCTTTGAGCCAATGTGTTTCTTCAACAAGGAAACATGAAAAACCAGGTGAATTATGGTCGATGGTGGAAAAACCATTTGACCTATATGTTGCAGAATTTCGAAAGGGCCAAAATATGTTGGGGTCAGTTTCTAAGACGGTAAGGTTGGAGCTTGAGATATACCCAACCACCAACCTCAAAATATCACTAAGTTCGATCTTTGTTAGCGTAGTTCTTCTTGCGAGCTTAATCTTGTGTAATATTATGCTTGAGCATGTGATCCATGTATAACTTGTCTCGCATAATAAAATCAACAGCAACTGTATCGATTTGCTGATATGGCCATAAAGCTAGTTGTGGAGGAGGAAATCCATATAAAGTTTGGAATGGAGTCATTTGAATTGTTGTGTGAATTGTGGTATTGTACCACCACTTGGCCAAGGACAACTAATTATGTCATTGAGTGGGGTGAGTGTGGGACATGCAGTGAAGATACATTTCGAGACGTTGATTTAGTCATTCGGCTTGACCATCGAATTATAGATGATAGGCAATAGATAGGTCTAGTTGAATGCCAATCATCTTGAATAAGGATTGCCAAAACTGGGATGTAAGAACTGTCTCTGTCTGAAACTATATGTTGAGGGAGACCATGTAGTTTATAAATGTTGACCAAAAAGAGGGTTTTCACTTGGACGACGGTGAACGGATGAGCTAGAGCGACAAAATGGGCATATTTTGTGAATTGGTCTATCACCACCATAATACAATTTGCTCTGCCCAACATAGGTAGACCTTCAATCAAATTCATGACGATATGGCTCCTTAGTTTATTAGGAATAGGGAGAGGTTATAGAAGGCCCAGATAATGCATGTGCTCATGCTTACACGTCTAATAGGTGTGCATTGTAAAAATGTTTCCCAAACGCCTGTAGTCATGCCCAGCTACCTGAAGAATTGTTTGGCCCTATGAAGAGTGGTATGAATGCTTGAGTGACCCCCTGCATGTGAGTAATGAATAGTCTGAAGCACTTTTTTGCAAATATGACTGGAAGCTTCTATCTCTAATTTCCCTTTATAGCAGATGACATTGTCGAAGTAAGTAAAATCGTTTTTGTCAGATGGGGCAATGAGAATTTTGCTAATCAAATTGGAAGACCAGTGATCATTGGCATATCTGTTGATAACCACTTGTATCCATGCCAGTTGAATAATAGTGTGCAATTTGCATGAAACGGAGGAAGAATGGGATGAGAAAGGGCATTGGCCATTGTATTCATTCTACCCTGTTTATATGGAATTGTGTAGCGAAAGCCCAGCAACTGGGTAAACTGTTTTTATTTCAAAAGTGTAACATCCCGGTTATTCTTACAATTTAAAACTTATGATTTTGAAAAAAATTTTATTTTAAATTACAGCAGAAGACTTTTCATTTGAAAATTAGCTTTAATAAGAAGTGCATAAAATAAACTACTTTTCATTAAACCCTTTATTACTTAAAAACATGTCATGAATTAAAATTTTATATCTTTAAAACATTTATAACCGCGGAAGACTTGTATTTACAAAACCAAAAGAATTGGAATACAATTGAAAAACCTTCTTAATAAAACAATTATTATAATTAAGGTTCACTTTCTTTAAAAACATTATTACCAATCGTTACATTTCCTTTTTAAGCTTTTAGCATAACCAGCCGCCAAGCCTGCAACGTACAAATATCTCATCAACTGCTTCAATTCTCGATCTCATGCATACCTACATCACAGGACCTAACTATGAGCTTAACGCTCAGTAAGCAGTATAAAAATAAAAGTGCGCATGCAATTATTATAATTAAGGTTCACTTTCTTTAAAAACATTATTACCAATCGTTACATTTCCCTTTGTAAGCTTTTAGCATAACCAGTTGCCAAGCCTGCAACGTACAAATATCTCATCAACTGCTTCAATTCTCGATCTCATGCATACCTACATCACAGGACCTAACTATGAGCTTAACGCTCAGTAAGCAGTATAAAAATAAAAGTGCGCATGCAATGTTCTTTAAAACACATACAGTTTTTTCAATGTTTATTATTTCACTACTTCTTATAAAACAGTGATGAACTTTATACTATAAC
Organism: Begonia loranthoides; assembly: GCA_022433065.1. Lineage (NCBI taxonomy): Eukaryota > Viridiplantae > Streptophyta > Magnoliopsida > Cucurbitales > Begoniaceae > Begonia > Begonia loranthoides. The sequence goes on along the minus strand of CM039468.1, from coordinate 46,133,847 downwards.
AGTGAACTTATATTCTGGTGGTGAACTTGTACCTAACTGGTAAACTTAAACCAAATCGGTAAACTTATACCGCAACAGTGAACTTGTATCATGATGGTGAACTTATTCCATCATGATAAACTTAAACTGTTTCTATTTCTGTGTGAACTTATACTGCAACGGTAAACTTGTATTATGATGGTGAACTTATTCCATTATGATGAACTTAAACCATTTATGTTTCTGTTTCTGGGTGACGCATTGGATGAGAGCAACCTCTTCAGTATCCGAACTCGTCTGCCCGTTCGATGAGAGCAACTTCTTTAGTATTCGAACTCATAAAGAAAGCACACAGTTACATATATTCATTTTGTTTTGTTTAATTCAGTTACGTCTGTATTTTCATGTGCATTAGGAACATTGATGCAAGCATACAATTCTATCTAACATGTTCATCTACTTTCCCTTAAAACATGTTTTTCCTAACTAAGGAATTGAACTTAAATCTAATAAATATACAATTCACACAAGCAATCATTCAACAGTATATTTCCCAAACATAGCATAACCTATACTAATAAACATACAATTTACACCAAACAATCAAACAACCTTAATTCTCGTGATGTAGGTTCGTCCTTTTGGACAAAACACATGCAATACCACTTACCTAAAATCATTAGCTTTTATTGAGTTAACACTTAAATTGTCCTTCACGAAACATATTCATAATTAACACATATAGCATTAATAATTAATTTCAAATAATAGAGTCTCCTAGCTTCAACTAACATGCTTAATACTTCCAACTAATCCTTACTTAACACTTCATAATTATTCAAAAACTAATATTTAACTACATTATTATCTTCCACCATTCAGCAATATACCCAACAACATATATGTGTAGCAACCTAGCAGTGTACCCAATTTCCAGAATATAACTTTCCAATATTATTTGGTAATAAAAGAATAACTCTTACCTCCCCTTTACGATAGCTTATTAAATTCCTCTTCTTTTCCTCACTTCAGAAACATGAAGAACCCAATATTCAGAAAGCTTATCCTCTAAATGAATTTCTTCTTTCTTCACTGTTCTTCTTTTTCACTTTCTCAGTCAAGCATTCTCACCCTCGTTTTCATTCCCTGCAATTCTTTCCCACCATTTTCTTCACCAACAATTCACAGATCTATTCTTCAGACGCTCACAGAACTATTCCTCCTTTACAGAATCCTTTCCTCACGACCCACAAATTCACACAAAGTCTCTCACAATTTCTCACTCTAACTTCCTCATAAAATCTTTCACGGTCTTCTTTTCCTCTGCCACCTTCTCTCAAAGCTTAGCAACACACAATCTCCAAAAGAATAAAACACATTAGCACATTTCCTAGAGAATAAAACACATTGATCATGCAAGAATGTTTCTCACAAGTATGCTCCTCACTCGGTTTCCCTTCTCTATAAACCTTCATTCTAAATCACAACAGCTTCTTCACAGCCTCTCTCTTTCTATTTCCTCGATTCATCTTCTCTATAAACTTCCTCTCTAACTTTCACAAAATCACAGCAGTTCCCTTCATCACTCACAGACTCATCCTCAAACCTTAACAGCCATGCACCCACATGGTTTCCTTCTCTCTATCACCTTTACTCAATCACACCAATAGCACAACAAGCATCTCTCCTCACAAAATTCTGCCTGAGTTTCCCCACGATTTTTCTTCACTCCCATTCTCGTTCTCTTCCCTTCATATTTATAAACCACCAACCATCAACCCTTCAGTGACCATCTGAAGGGGAAGAGGTGACAAGAGGGACGCTTCGTGCATTCTTGAAGTGTCAAACGTCGAAGGCTTTCCATGTCTTGGCAATTGATTATCGTTTCTAGACAACTTTTCAGAACACTGGTCGATCATTTTCTCTTTAGACAATAGACCATCAAACACATTCATCGATCGCCAAACACAAACACAGGTTGATTGTTTCTTTCAGTGGACGATCAATCGGTATTTTCCTTCCAATCAGCTGTCAGTCCATATTCTACAACCTAGTAAATTACAAGTTGATCAGAAATCCTTTAGATGATCAACCTCCACACCAATCAATCATCTGCCACATTATTTCTTCTCCAAATATATATATTCCAAACAAATTATAGGTGGACCATGATCAACCTCTAGATCAACCCCCACTTTAATCTATCATCTGCCACATTATTTCTTATATATATATATATATATATATATATATATATATATATATATATATATATTTATTTATTTATTTATATCATAATTATCCCTAAACTTCAATAATCTTCTTACTAACTTCTTCTAATATTAATTCCTTATCATCTACTAAATCTCGAGTTTATTCTTGTATCTCATAAACAAGCCTTATTTCCAAAACCAACACTAAATCCAATATATTTTCTCTTATCAATACCTTGAATAAAAGCTTTTATCCAAACATGTTTCACTTGACCAATATCTTGACTTATCCAATTAAGCTTCTATCATCCCAAAATCATCACTTAAGCCTTGTGCTTAACTCTACGAAAATTTGGGAAATTACAAAAAAGGTTGTAATCCTTTGTTCTAACAAACATTTGAGGGAATTATGGTCAATTCTGATTATAAATTCATTACCCTCTAGATAGTGCCTCCATTGTTGAATTGTCGTAACAAGGCAAGAAGCTCCTTTTCTTATATTGAGAAACCCAGGTTTTTGAAATTGAATGGTTTCCTCATTAAGGTAATTGGATGGTGATCCTGTAAGAGAACAACACTCATGCCTCCATAACATGCATCTGTCTCAATAATAAAATGATCAGTGAAATTTGGAAGAGCGAGCACTGATGCGCTAATCATGTTCATCTTGAGAGCTTGGAAAGCTTATTTGGCTTCGTCTGACTGGTGGAAGGCATTTTTCTTAAGAAGGTCTGTTAGAGGCTTGGTCAGAATGCCATATTCATTGACTAACTTCCTGTAATACCTTGTCAAGCTGAAGAAACCTCGTAGGTGTTTAATGTGAGTTGGGTTCGGCCACGAAGCCATGGCTGAAATTTTTTCAGGATCAGGCGCAACTTCATCACCTGAAATAATATGACCCAAGTAAACAACCTTTAACTAGCCAAAAGAGCACCTACTGAGTTTGGCAAACAAGGTGTGGTTGTGTAATAGTTGTAATACAGTTTGAAGGTGTAAACAATAATCCTGCAAATTCCAAGCGTAAACCAGTATGTCGTTGAAGAAGACGACAACGAATTTTCAGAGATGAGGTAGGAAGACAAAATTCATCAAGGATTAGAAGGTGACTAGAGCGTTTGTGAGACCAAATAGCATAACCTTAGATTCATATAGGCCATGATGGGTACAAAAGAATATTTTATAGCAAGCTGATTGCTTCACCTTGATTTGATGATAACATGATCGAATGTCTATTTTAGAAAAGATGGCAGAACCATGGAGTTCATCAATCAAGCTGTTGATAAGCAACATTGGAAACTTGTCCTTAATAGTAATGGCATTGATTTAGTGGCAATCCACACAGAAGCGCCAGTGATCATCCTTCTTTTTAACTAAAGGGACAGGAGATGCAAAAGAGTTATTACTAAGTGCAATTATATCATCATCCAGCATCTCGGTAACTAGTCGTTCTATCTTGAACTTATGTGTAAAAGGGCAACAATAAGGGTGAAAGCGGAATAGTTTAGCTCCATCTATGAAGGGAATTTTGGTGATCTTGTTGTTGCTATGGAGGTAACTCACATGGAGGAGTAAAATTGTCCTTAAACTTTTTGAGCAATAGCTGAATACAATGAGATGCTGACAAATTGTCAGTGCCAAAGAGGGTAGATATATACCCAACTAAATAATAGGATTGGTGTTGAACCCATGAACCCAGGAAGAGAAACTTCACTGGCACGAAATTTTTAGGTAGCCGTTGGGAAGATCGAATGTTAGTAGACTAATATGGTTGATCTAGTCGATTCCTAAAATCATATCACTTCACAGCTCGAACGAGAACTGAAAAATTTAGAGAATGCATTTTCCAAGAGACTAACGAGCATAAAGGGGCACTAAGCAAGGTATCTCCATTGGCAACTATTATCGGCAGTGAGCGGGAAGAATCAAATTCGAACCATAAATGTGTAACCAAGGACTTATCGAGGAAACTATTAGTGCTTCCGCTATCAATGAGAATAGAATTTGGTGTGTGGTGAATTAAACCAGCAATTCGGAAAATAGAATGGGTAATCTACCCCAATTGAGCATTGAGGGAGATCGCCATAACTTTAAAATCTTTGGAGGTAACAATGTCTTCTATTGACTCTATTACAAAGTCAAGTTCTGTAGATGTGTACATTAAAATATACTATAGTGACTGATTTTTACATATATGACCCGCAAAATATTTTTCATCACACTTGAAACACAGTCTTATTTTCTTTTTGAGTTGTAAATCGGCTTGAGATATCTTGGGAAATTGTTGTGATTTAGGAACAGAATCAAATGGAGTATCGAGCCCAGACAAAGCAGGCGTGGATAAAGGAGGTTTGTCTGGCCATTTGGAAGCAACAAATGTTGTTTACGGACGCTGATGGCGCTGCATCGCCGTTGTAAAACCCGTGAAATTTCCAATAATAAATTTTACATGTAAATTTTTCATGTTATAATTGGTCATGACATTGAATAATTGACGTAAATTTGTCGCATAACGGCTATATGTGAAATTTTGGTCAATTAGTCAAATCAGTAGAACTGAAAACTTCTAAACGAAAAATTAATTTAAGAAATAGAATTAGAGAATTAAATTGGATTGATAAACGCTGTTGGGTGATGTTTAGAATAAGTGAGAGGTTGGAGTAAGTTATATAATATATGATAGGTATATTTGGTAAATATATATTTTTATATATTAAGAAAATTAATTAAGAAATTAATTAAATAAAGTAAAAGGAAAATGTTTCAAAATAAAGAAAGAAATTAAAAATGGAGAAATGGGGAAGAAGAAAGAGGCCCGCGGGTTGTTTTGAAGAATAAAAGGGCAAGCTTCTCCTCAACCCCTTCGGCCGAGAGCGATTTCGCGAGGAGAGGAGACGCGACGGCGGAAAGCGGACGGAACTCGGAAACCACCGGTTCCGGGCGACGGGCGACTCTGCCCGAGTAGTCCGAGCGGAAGCCGGCGGGAGACGAGAGACTCCTTCAAACGAGGAGCGAACGAGCTGCGAGCGAGCGAGGCCTTCGCCTGGTAGCTGTCTGGACGACGGAGGGCGGAACCGAGGAGCTGAGCTTCCGCCATTTCTCCGGTAAAGGTGAGGATACCGTGCGTTTGCGGTCTCTCGGCCCGATTACCTTGTTTTGCTAAAATTTTGATAATTTAGATTTTTGGTCTATTTGCTGTTTGGATGGGAAGATGCTGATAAATGGCTCACTGTTTGTTATTAAATCCCATGGACTCGTGTTCTGATTGTTTACTGCCATGGATGTTGAAAAACTGAGCACTTGATACTCTGTTGGTTGTGCGTGATTTATACTCTCGGCTGAAATGTCCGTTTTGCTACTGTCTTTTTTACAGATTGGTGTTAGAAGAATAATGTCTGAGGGTATTTAGTTATTGGCTGTAATTATTTGAAGTTATGCTTTCATTGATGAGGCCCGAGAGTATATGGTTTTGATTTACTGATGAACCGTGAGGCTTGTTGGTTATGGTGATGTGTTCCCTGTTATGCTCACGGTTCTGTAAATAAAAATCAAGGATATTATAGGTTTGTTACTCCTGTTTTAATGCAATGAAAACTGAGACTGATGAATTTGGTTTCTGATTTTGGATTCTGCCTTAATAATGGGTTCTGAAAAAAAGTTGTGCACTGATGTGGTGATATTTCTATGCTCATGGCCAAATTGTTGAAACTTGAGGACTTATTATTTAGTGGGTTGAAAAACAGATATGCTTACTGCAATGAGCGATAATTTGGCAGGGTTGAGAACTTGTTTTGCTAATTGTTGGAATATTACACACCGTGCTAAATGTTGAATGTTGAGGATCGGATATTGTTTGGATGATGCACTATTCAGTTCCGTGTGACCTAAGATGACAAGGATTGTGTATGTTCTTGGGATTGTTTCGTGTAATTACAGATATAAGGGAACTCTCGAGGACGATAGTTGGCTTACTGTTAAATGTTTGTTTTGGAATAAGTTATTGTTTTGTTGGGATTCTTAGATGAGTCGTTTATATGTCGGTTGGGTCTCTAAACCGATATAAGACCCTTCCACCTGTTTCTTGAGAATCATTGACAATAGTATTTGTCCTTTGATCTGTTACAGGCTCGGACGAGTTTGTGGACTACGAGCCGATGCTTGAGGTTGCTACTCCTTTGAATATGAGAGATCGCCGTCAAGGTAAGAGTTTTATACTTAGTTGTTTTGCATTGCATCGCATTATTTTCAAAAATCATATTTTGTGGGCTACCACATATGAAAACCTGACAGAGACTGTTCAATAGCACGTCAGTTTTTATACGACATATGTACGAGAGTTTTACACGTTTACTTTCGTGTACTTTGTTTTCCATATGATGGCATGTATGGATTCTAATTTGGGGGCGATGAATTCTCTTGATACTTTGGATGGTTTCGGTGTCAAAATATCATGAGGCTATTCCCAGTACATCTCCTACTGCATGGAGATGGTTGATTGTGCATTGTGTGAAAGATGGAATTAGGAAGGTGATGACACTTCTTTGGGTTTCGAATCTCTAAACCTAATCAGGGTGTATGATACGGGTTGTGTCGTCGCGGAGCTTGCTCAACGACAACCCCGGTGACACGCCAGGTCTTCGAACCGCCGTCATTTGTCTTCCTTCAAGCTCATGAGGTGTTTCTCTGAAACGGTTGCTGCCTTTCTGTGTGATTGTTCAGAGGAGTCCCTGAGTGTTTCTCCATTTTCATGGATAACGATATTTATGATAAATTACGACGAGAGTATTTTTAACTTATAGTTGTCTATATATACAACCATGTTTTCTTGATGTCTCGTTAAAGGCCTTTGAGATTGGATTTCCTTAAAAGATAAAAATGATTTAAAATGTTTTAAAAAACATGCATAATTACCTAAAAACCCATGATTTTAACTAAAAAAGTAAATCAAGTTTTACATGCGCATAACATTTAGTATAAGTTTCTTACTGAGTTAGTCATTGACTCCAACGACCCCTCCACTCCAAGTAAAGAGAAGAGTAGCTAGGCTTGCACGAGATCGGGTTGAAGATGTAGTTTCCAGTTCTATTTCATTTTCTAATTGTATCTTTATTTCCTGGTTAGTAACAGTGGATAATTTGTATGCAGAGTTTTATACAAGTCTTCTGCAAATCTTAACAAGCCTTGGGCTGGGCAATCGAGTCCTCTTCAAGGGCTGGGTCGTTTGGCCCGACGTTTCTGTCCAACCCGCCTCTGGGTCGTGACAGCCGTTATAGTTGTTTCTTGTAATAGGGCTATTTCAAAGGCTTGAGAAAGAGACTAGGGTCTATAGACTAGGTGTAGGGTCTAGTAAATGATCCTAACTAACGTTTGGAAAACTGGCATAAAAACCAGCATACCAAATGTTAGCTTGGTCCTAAAAATATAGTTCCTCCATTGCGACACATAAGTTGTCGGGAATTTGATGGATCAAAAAATACCTATTGGGCTTTTCGTGCCCTTTCACGAAGATTTTCTCTAGAAAAGAAGGGGAAATCGAGTCCAGGCAATTGCGATTGCAACTATAGGTCTGTACAAAAACAAACTGCAACACAAGGAGGAATAGTCGAACAAGAAGTGTGAATTGGATAAGGTAATAGCCCCTGTCGATGTTGTAGAGGTCGTAATTGATTGAACGTTGTCACTATCACCTCATGTTTGGCGGTGACATTTTGTTCTAGAGTTCGAAACGAATTTTCTAGATTGTGGAACTTTTGATCGAAATCATCCAATCTAGTGAACACTGACTCCATGTAGTATTCATTTCGTTTTTCAATTGTTTGAGAGTATCTTTATTCGTTTTTTATCTCATTTCTACTATTTGGATCGTCTCTGCTCTGATACCAATTGTTATAACAGTGGAAGCAATAAAGAATAATTTGAGGAAGAATTATTTTGTATTATTGAAGAAGAGGGAATTATTATTGGAGAGAACTATTCAGAGGAGAAGGAAAAGAGAGATGAAGAGGAGGTTCAGGAAGAGTTTATCACAGTTAACACTCCTCTTCATTACACGTTGGGTATTTATACCTACGGGTGGGATCGATTCGGTTCGGTTTTTGACCAAATTAGAATCGAACCGATTTAGTTCGATTTTAGCTTTGGAAAATCGAAACCGAACCGAGAAGAGTGGAAAACCGAATCGAAAACCGAACCTCGGTTTCGGTTCTAATCGGTTTGGTTTCAGTTTCGGTTTGGTTTTTTCATGCCCTCAATTTTTTTGTATTCGGTTCGGTTTTTCGGCTTTTTACTTGGTTTTTATGTCGGTTCGGTGGTTTGGTTCTTTCAGTTTAAAAATGAATATGCAGATCCTATAATTAAAAATGAATATGCAGCTTCACCCTATTACAAACAGTCGGCAGAGTCATAAAAAATCAACAGTATAGCTCCAGAGAACAAATGCCCAATCAATATGCAGATCAGTTTAAAAATGAATATCCAGAAAACAAATACCCAATCAGTATATCTCAAGAAAACAAATACCCAATCAATTTAAAAATGAATATGCAGATCCCATAATTAAAAATGAATGCAGCTTCACCCTACTACAAACATTCGACAGAGTCATCAAAAATCAACAGTATATTTCCAGAAAACAAATACCCAAAAAACAAATACAAGTCTAAATAAAATGCATAACCTTGTAATGCAAAACACAAATGGATCTAGATCTCTCATCTCTCAATAGAAGAAATATCATCAATCTAAATAAAATACCTCACTCTATAATGCATGGATAAAGAGTGTAAAAAACTACCAAGTAACAAACGAAACATCGAACATTTTGCCTTAGAACACGAACGAGTAGGTGTTGAATCCAAATCCTTCATTCGTCGATGTCATCACATTGTGTTCTTGCATTATGCAATACTAACAATGATAAATGAAATACTAACAATGATAAAATAATTATTTTTATAAAATATTAACAATGATAAATGAAATGAATAATTCAACTACAAAAATCAAATCAACAAGAACAATATCACCTGAGAGCATATCAATCTTCGTTTGCTGCTATTATAAAATCATCCAAATCTACAAAAAAAAATAATTAAGTTAGTAATTCGAATAACATTTAAAAACACTAATATTGAATAGACCTAAATATATGTAATTATACCTTTTTCATATTGTATGATTTTTTCCAATGATTCGTAAATATTATTTGAAGGTCTATTATAATCACGAATCCAACTTTGAAGACAAATGAGACTTTCTACCGTTTTTGAAGCTAAGGAATTGGGAAAGGAATCTAACACTCGACCACTACAATTGAATGTCAATTCTGAGGCAACTGTCGAAATGGGAATAGCAAACACATCTCTTGCTATTTTACTTAAGGTTGGATACTCTGTAGTGTGCATTCTTCACCAACTCAATATATCCATTTCGGATGAAAAACTCTCAAGTTTTGTAGACAAATAATTTTCAACTTCATTTTCATTGGCAAACTGATCTTCATCATTATATTTTGCATGAAATGTCGTCTCAAATTCGTCATCGTCTAAATTATCATGAGTGATGTCAACCCAGGCTTAAAAGTAGAAATATGTTCCATGTTATTTGTTGGTGAATTCATTTTGTACTCACAATACAATCTTCTAATTATATATTCTAATTTCATTATCAACTCATTTGTCATCATCATTACATGCAATTTCAATAGACAATGTTTTACGAACTTTAGCTTATCGTGGATCAAGAACAACAGCGGCATATATAAAGTGATGGACTATTGAAATCTCCATAATATTTTTCGTACTTAATTTGCATATTAAATGCCATGGTTCTTAGTGATGAGTTATCACTTGAAGCAAATTTTTTGATAACTCTATGAAGTTTACATATTTCTGAGAAAATTACATAGGCAGTAATACGTAAAGTTGATGAAACTTTTAAGGTCACATCATAAATACTTTCAAGAATATTATAAATTGACGAATGACACATCAATCTTCATTAGAGGGAGGAACTTTTACATTATCATCTTGAAAAAATTCATATACATATTGACTGTCATATTCTTTCAACTCTGTAAACGCTTTTTCAAAATTTTCAGCAATATCCAACATTAAATATGTTGAGTTCCATCGAGTTGGAACATCAAGACGTTACTTTTGCATGTAATCTTTGCACTGTCCACACGTGCTTTAAACGTTTGCATTCTGGAAAGAGAAGACCTAACATATTTAACAGTTTTACGAATCTTTACAATGGAATTATTATGCTCTTTTAGGTCATTGCAAACAATCAAATTTACAATATGAGCAAAACATCTTATATGTATAAACTCTTCGTCAAGTACCAAACCATTCTATTTTTTAATTATTTTAACCAAATGGTTCAAAACAACTTCATTGGCAGAAACATTGTTCACATTGACAGTCAAAACTCTCTCTATCCTCCAATCCAATAAACATTTTTCCATAATCATAGCAATGATTTCTCCTTTATGATTAGGTATGACACAAAAATTGATAATTTTTTTTTTCAAAGACCAATTTGAATCGATGAAATGAGCAGTAACAACCATATAATTTAAATTTTGTATAGAAGTTCATGTGTCAGTTGTCAAACATATTCTTCCGGCCAATTGAGAAAACAAGACCTTCAAATTAGTCTTTTCTTGTACATAAAGATTGAAAATATTTTTCGATACAGTTTTGCGACAAGAAACACTAAATTTTGGCTCCAACTTATTTGAGTATTCTATAAAACTTTTTCCATCAACAATATTGAAAGGTAACTCATCAATCACAATCATTCTAGTCAACGTATTTCGACATCTTTCTGCGCTAAATGATTTTACTGTTAAAGAACCAATTTTACTTGATCCTACAACCTCTTTTTTACGAAATAATATTGTCTTGTGTGTTTCGTCTAAACTAGCCAACAATTTCTTACAGTTACTAACATGCTTGTTCAAGTTTGAAGTCCCATTTTTTACTAGATGACATGCATACGAATTTCTACAGTAATTGCAAGTTGCTCGAGGGTTATCCAAGTCTATTGATTCTACTTTAGTGAAGTAATTCTATACTTCACATGTTTTGTTTCTTTTCCTGCTATTATTCATCTCATTTTTCATCATAAAATGAAAAATGTAAAATTTAACCATTACAAACAACGCAAATATTTTCAATGAACACTAAACAAAACTTGCATAATTGTTGCAACATATTAGTTCAAAATTTGAAATTCTAACATATGCAAGTTTTTAATCAATTCATAGTAGGCAATCCAAACATAACATATTTGAAATACAAACACATATAACAACAAAGTAACAACAAAGTACAGTTTTATCCAATGATTCATAACAACAACAGATTTAAGATCACAGATTTATCTAATGTTAAACCTAACAGATTTAAGATACAAACTTAACAACACAGTAATTCAACATGTATGAAACAAAGTACAGATTTATCCAATTCACAGCATACAATCGTAACAGCAAAGTACAGATTTATCCAATTCTTAACAACAACAGATTTAAGATCACAAATTTATCCAATGCTAAACCTAACAGATTTAAGATACAAACTTAACAACACAGTAATTCAACATTTATGAAATAGAGGGTTAAAATTTACCATGATCTCACCTGAATGAGTTGATTTGGAAATGCCAACTGGAAGCACTGAACTGTGAAGAGAGTTCGTCGAACCTGTGAACTGGAAGTACTTGTGAATAGACGACATGTCACTTGAGTTGGTTTGGAACTGCCAACTGGAAGCACTGAATTGGAAGAGAGTTTGTCTGACTCTGCGAAAGGGAGTTTGTCGTCTTTGTCACTCGTCGATGTCCGCCTTCGGCTAAAGCGACTGCGAGTGAGAGCAGGGTTGGCGATGGAGAATGGAGAGAGCTATGAGAGAGACACTTGACCTAGAGACTGAGAGTCAACACTCGACAGAGAAGTGAGAGGGAGAGATCAGATGAAGGAAGGGACGGGTTTTCGGGGATGGGTAGGTCGCGGCGCACAAGTCTCGATGGTTTCAGCCTTTGGCTTTTAGGTTTCTTCTTTTATGGTAGGGTTCTGATACGTCTCCAAAGATAACATTTAATAGAATTTGTGTCTTTTAGGATTTCTAAATAGTCTGTTTGTATTTCATTACTGTCCTTTAGTATTTCGTTGTTGTTTTTTTATTTAAATGAGTAGTTGTAAGGGGTGGAGGGTATTTAGAAATTTAGGAATTCACTTGTGGAAGAGCTAGTAGACCTCTCGAACGTCTGCGCTATCGTGTCATTTCTTGGTTATTCAGTGTAATTTTCTCTTTTCTATTTGAAACTCAAACTCAGTTCTTATCATTGGTATCAGAGCAATTTTCCTGAAGCTCATGGCAGGGAAGAGAGGTGAAGCGAGGGAAGACGATAGAGTCAGCCGTGAAGAACTTAAAATGGAGCTAGGAAATTTAATCGGTCGTGAGGAATTCATAACAAAACTGGGGAGTCTACGGGTTGAGTTTTCTCAAGGATTGGGCTCGCTGAAGGCGGACTCCAGGTTGCTGCAATCTTTGAAGGAGGATGTTGCAGCCATTATGCAGTCTCTGGCGGCGATGCAGATTGAACGGGAAGAGGGTTGCATCTGGCGTGACGAAAACTGCGTGGGCGAGTCACGCAGGGTGAATCGCTTGGGTCTGTAGAACAACGATCCTCGGCCGGGAGTCCGGCAATCCAATCGCGACGAATCTGAAATGTTGCAGGTGGGCGACGCGGCTCGAGTTCCTGGAGCGGCTCGAGTTGCTGGAGAGGCTCTTCGGCTTGCTGAAGAATCGCTAGTTCACGATGGAATGAAGCTGGACCGGGGGGTGTGGTTGGACAAAGGAAAAACTTCAATGGGTCAGGAGAGTTTTTTGAAAAAGAATACAGCCTAGAACAAGGCTAACCAAAATGGGCTGGAAAACATTACAGCCCAGAATAGGGCTAATCAAAATTCTAACTTGGCAAGACCCATTTTATCATGAGCAAAATGATAGGTATCGGGTAGTGGACAATGATGCATTTTTTCGCCATAGGCCGGAGGAAATACTTGGAGTTTTAGCCAGAAATGGCAGACTTAAAAATTTAGAAATGCCCGTATTTGAAAATGGAGACCCCGATGATTGGGTATTCAGGGTCGACCATTTCTTAGCTATTCAATGTTTAACGGAAACAAAAAAAATAGATGCAGTAGTAGTACACTTGGAAGGAGAAGCTCTAGCTTGGTTTCAATGGGAGGATGGAAGGCAACCGTTTTGAAGTTGGATGGATCTAAGGGAACGATTATTGGGTTGTTTTCGTTTTTCACAAGAAGGAACGTTATTAGAACGATTATTGGCAGTTCGACAGGAAGGCTCTGTCCGAGAGTATAGGCTGCAATTTGAAAAATTGGCGGCCCCCTTTCGTGACGTGCCGGATCATATTTTGGAGGCCCAATTTATTAATGGATTACAACCAGAAATACGAGCAGAATTATTAGTGTTGCAACCTATTGGCTTGACTCAGATTATGCAAACAGCACAACAAATTGAAGACAAAATAGCTATGTATTTAAATAACGATGAACTCAAGTATTAAAAATGAGTACAAAATTCCACCTTGAGGACAAGGTGGCTCATTGGGCGTGGAGTAATGATACGTCTCCAAAGATAACATTTAATAGAATTTGTGTCTTTTAGGATTTCTAAATAGTCTGTTCGTATTCCGTTACTGTTCTTTAGTATTCCGTTGTTTTTTTTATTTAAATGAGTAGTTGTAAGGGGTGGAGGGTATCCAGAAATTTAGGAACTAACTTGTGGGAGAGCTAGCAGACTTCTCGAACGTCTGCTCTATCGTGTCATTTCTTGGTTATTCAGTGTAATTTTCTCTTTTCTATTTGAAACCCAAACTCAGTTCTTATCATGGTTCACTGGCATAAGGCTCAAAGTAGGGAGAGGGATCGGGTCGGTTGGGGTTTCACGGTTTTTCACTTCGCAGAACTAAGAACCGAATCGAAATTTTCAGTTCGGTTCGGTTCAGTTCGGTTATGACCTAATTTTTTTTTCTTATTAAAACCAAACTGAACCGAACCGGGTCCCACCCCTATTTATACCCTTTGTTTATCCTAACTATCTTCCATGTCAGCAGGACGACGTCGTTTGACGAATTACTTTACCACTTTCTCTTCCTCTCTGTTCGCTTGCATCGATGTTTTCAGCTCAACAGTGCTGTTCCATATCAGTTTGTCTTTGGGTCTCTCTCTTCATGGTGGATTCTGGGTATTTATTGAAGAAGTCCAAGAGTTGAGGTTGGGTTTGTCTGAATGCTTGCTATTTTCTCTTCCTTATAAAATCGTCGGAATTTATTATGGAAGAATTTATTTTGTTTGGGTTTCCTAGAGGAAATCTGAATCTCTTTCCGTTTGGGGTAGAGAAATAAGGGAAGGATTAAATTCCTTCAGGCAAGGGTTTTGTATTTCTCCAAGATCAGGGTCACATTCCAAACTATCTTGGTACGAGTGACTCAAGGATTCAATTGAATTGATTCTTTGATGTTTTAACAATGTTTAATCTAATTGATCGTGATTACTTGGAAATTTATTGATTTAATTACTCAATTAGTAGGATTTGATTATGGCAACATAGGATAATTTTGGGATTGGATTCTAGATTGATGCCTAACAAAAAAATATCTCTTTTGATTAATCACAAAAATAAATTACAATTGTTTCAGATATTTGAGAGTCTCTTAACACTTTGTTTTTCTACATATCTCATTATCTCCCTTCCAAACTACTCTGAGTCTTTATATAATAGACTACAATTGAATAACTATTTCCTAAATTCATATAACCTCCCAACTTTCTAACTTTCCTTTGTTAACCTTCCAACAAATATAAATAGTAATAGTGATCTATAAGAATCAAAGGATGCTATTCGCTTGTGTCTGTTTCTTCGTAAAATTGGAAATGATATTCTAATTTTGCAAAATTTTGATTTTGAGCAGACCTAACATCTTGCGGCGAAGAGTGAGATATATGATGAATATACGATGCTTCCAAAGGAGTTTTTCAGCTACTTCTTCCCCTATCATGCCTGTTCCTCTTCCTTCTACAATGTATGTAGAATTTTTTCTTACATTTATCTGCATTTGTTTTATAATTTCTATGCATAAAGTCGATCTGAAGAATGCTGTGAACTTATTTAATGCTTCTTCATCTATCTGTATGTGGTTCTGATTTGTAATTTCGTTTTTCATTCTTCACTTTTATCCTGGTAGGGAAGCTCATTTTTGGTATATAATACCCGATGAAGTAAAGGATAAAAGACTTGTGAATCAGTATTTAGAGCTTCTTTCACCCTGTGAGAAGGAAAGTATTCTCCAAATTCAGGGGGAACAACAGAGAAAAAGAGCCCTCTTAGCTCGTGCATTGGTTCGCACCACTATTGCAAGATGTAGGCTTCTCCTAATTTTGCTATCCAGTCTCTGAATTTCTCTACAAAATTAGTAATTTTCACGTAAATGTGTTTTGCATAGAGGATGAGGCACCATCACTTCTTTCAAAAAATCTTGTTTTTGTTTTTGTTCGTTTAATTTGGTGAAAAGTTTTCCATTCAAAGCATCTTGCCATTAAATAAAAGCTGGCAAAGCCTATTATTGATATGAGCAGAAGGAGGAACTACTCAACTAGAGCTCGAACTCAAGCTTCTGACCTTCTTCCTTTTATCCGATTACTGGTCCGCCTGAGGGCTAACGGCTTGCATGTACAAGATCGTTTAAACTGTTCTTTTTCTTTCTAGATCAGACTGATTATCAACACGATCCACAATCCTTAAGATTTGGAAAGAACATATATGGGAAGCCTGAGGTCAGATTGTTTTTCTTACTTATAATGGCTGTGTTGACTGGATGATCGCACTACAATATATTTCTGGTGTCTATTTAATAAAACTATGATGTTCTGGATAGGTGGCATGGCAGAATGGCGATGATTGGCATGTACCACCATTGCAGTTCAACATATCTCACACTTCTTCTATGGTAGCCTGTGGATTGACTTCACATTCACTAGTATGATAAATTATGTTTCTTCGGGCATGGCAATAGTATATTATAGTGTTATAGAAATACTGACATTTACACATCCAAATTCCAGATAGGTATTGATGTGGAAGAGAAGCTGAGAAAGTTAAAGAACAACATCCTAGTCTTTGCCAATCGATATTTTTCCCCAGAAGAAGTGAGATTGTTAACAGCAATTTCAGACACTGAAATTCAGCGTCAGGAGTTTATAAAATTATGGACCCTTAAGGTGAATCCGCATCTGATAATACGATTTTCATCGAGATATTATGTTTAACAAATGATGGAAAATACTGATTCATTTGAATTTTTAGTCCCGGATACATTGGTTTTTTGTTCTTTTTTCAATGGTGTTTGCATCTATAGAAGTAGTAGAGCTTTTCCGAAAAAGTCGTGTTCATTTAGCTTTATGATTCGTAAGAGGTTTTGTCTGCTTCCTCGTTTATTTTTTAGATGATTTTGATATCCTTTGTTTTATAAAGAAAAAAAAAAACTTTAAATTAAATGGCAGAAAATTTATAGGAATCGTATGTCAAAGCAATTGGAAGGGGTTTCTCTGGTGCACCTTTTAAGACTTTCACCATTCAGTACAGAGATAGGACTAAAGATGTTCATCCCGGATGCACAAGATCTGAGGTATGCCATTGGACAAACTCATCCATCTAAATATAGAAGTGAACAGAAAGTTTTTCATTTTGGTCATTTGATGCTAGGTTATAAAGCTTCAGCCTTTGCATACCAATTAATTTCAATGGTTCTGGGTTTGATTGAGTCATTTCCATGTCAATCCCAGGTCTCTGATATAATCGTTAAACCCTCTGGTGACTCCGAGAACCTCACGAGTAACTGGCAGTTTTCATTGATGGAGCTTGCCGGTTCACATTATGCAGCTGTTTGTATGGAAAAGGATGAAGCCATTGGAGGTGGATGCCTCGATCTTCCTAGGATGCAGTTTGAAATTTTAAAAAATCCGTCTCCTAATATATAACTTGTTTTTTGGGTGGTCATTACGCAGATGAAGCAAGCGATGCGATGAGATTGACAGTATGGAGAACTATTCCACTGGTTGAAGATGAATGCTTGTCTGGAACAGATGCAGTTTTACCATTAGGTGGCGCAATGTAATCTATTGTGAGGAATTGGCAGGCCTTCCCTTAAACTGAGCTTGGCGATGGAGATAGAGCCTGGGTGAACCGTCCGAGCATGCCATGACTTGGTTTTATTCTTTGGCAAAAGGATCGTACAAATTGTGCCTGGTGGAAGTGTATGTTGTTGGCTACACCAGGTCGAAACGACCCCGAACAAGAAAACGGGGGGTGCGTAGGAGACGGAATAACAATTACTAAAATTATGTTTACAATCAAATTACTAATTGAAGATTTAACTTTTAACATAAAGTTTATTTTCATTTTTAGAGTGGACTCATGTTTTTTTAAAAGGAAATTAACAAAACAACTCCTACTGAATTATGAGATCAAAAACATGTTAATTACTAAATAATTTTTGTTAATAAATAAAACACTCGATTATAAAAAGTTAATAATACAAACATTATTGTTAATTAGCTAAAAAAAATGTTAAAAACAAGATTTTTCAAAATATAAGATTTTTCAGTTAATTTGTTCGAAACCGATTTTAATATAAAATGAAAGATTTCTAATTAGCTGTTTGTTGAAAAATCAATGTACTATAAGTTAAATATGTTTTCGATTCACGAAGAAAACTCACCGGAAAATAAATTTTAAAAACGTTAAGCTGTTTGAAATTGATTTTGAAATTAAAATTGAAAAGTTTTAATTAACTATTTGTTGAAAAATCAATGCACTCCAATCTATACAAATTTTCGTTCCACTGAGAAAACTTGTCGGAAAATCGATTTTAGAAACCTTCACTTGTTCGAAATCGATTTTGGTTATCAAAATGAAAAATTTTCAGTTAACTAAAATCAATGTATTCCAAACTAAATATATTTTCGATCTATTGAGAAAATTCACCGAAAAATTCATTGTTTGGTACACAGAAAAATGATAAAAAATTCAACCAATAAAGCGAAAAGTAAATATTTGATCTTTTGGCTGCGAAAACAAATTAAAAATCTTAATAAAAAACATAACCACGATACATATTCCGTTAATTTGTGTTTTATTTGTTAACAAAAATTATTTAGTGATTGATTTACCATTGATCCATAATTTAATAGTTGTTTTGTTAATTTGGGCTGTTGTTACAATAAATTTCACAGTTATTTTCTGTTATTATTGATCATGGGTTTATTGGATTGAGTAGCCAACAGTTGAAAAATAGATGCTTAGGTATATAAATTTAAGGTCATATGGTATAATATTCTTTAGAAAAATTTTAAATTTAAAAAAAAATGAAAAATATAAAGCCGTGGGGACATATTTTAAACTATTTTCATCCATCCACTTGGACGGCTGCCATAGAATGAGATGATCATTTACGGCATGGTGCGTAACACACAATACATTTCGCTATTTCAGTGACGAAGATAGAATTATCATGAACTTCTCCGATTTCCTAGTGGGTGGATATCACCACACACGCAGGGAGAGAGGAAGGGGTGTTGGCGATGGAGGCCATTCAGTTTTCAACCGTTGCTTCCCGCCATTTTTCTGCAACCTCTCATCGTAAAAATGCAAGCTGGTGCAGCAGCTCAAACAGCTTCAGAAATTCGACAAGAATTTTCTCTACTTGGGTTGGTTCGACCAGTTTTACTTCGCTCTCTTCCCGAAATTTGTTCACTGTAAGTAGTGATGAACATTATTATATAATTTTACTCTGAATTTCAGCTGTGATGCTTGGTTTGGTGAGAGAATTTATTTACTATACAATGCTCATTTATAATGACAAAGCCGGTTGGTTTTCAATGTCTTCGCAGACAGAGGTGTGGGGTTGGGTTAATTCTAAAACTGCCACTGTTAGAAGAGAAATGATTGGAATTGTGAGAGCGGAAATGTTTGGACAGTTAACAAGCGGCCTCGAGTCGGCTTGGAACAAGCTTAAAGGAGAAGGTTTGCCGTTGTCTTTTCCTTACTTTATCTTCGTTTTCTTTTCCTTTTAATTCCTTTTTTTCTGCTATGCGTTTGCGATTGATCTCTTCTGAGTTTGTTTACGATGAAATGAGTAGTTTTCTTCGTAGGAACGAGTGGTTACATCTGAATTTGTTTGTATTGAACATTTACTTCATACTGCAAGGACCCAAATAATATAGTTTTGAAAAATATAATTACTTCTCTAAATGTCTGGTACAATTAAAAAAATTCAAATAAACCGAAGAAAACACTCAAATGACTTAGAATATGATCATATGTTGATTATCCATTAATTTTGGCAATTCATTGGTTTTGTGTGAATTTTTTCATTCAGAGGTATTAACAAAGGAAAACATTGTGGAGCCAATGAGAGATATTAGGAGAGCTCTATTGGAGGCCGATGTAAGTCAGAGCAATTTTATTTATAGAACGTGTATCAGTATGCACATGAAATAAAAAAATTTCCTCTCCTTCTTGGTTGATAGGTAAGCCTTCCTGTTGTTAGAAGATTTGTACAAGCTGTCAGTGACCAGGCTGTTGGTGTCGGCTTGATTCGAGGAGTGAAACCAGATCAGCAGTTGGTTAAAGTATGCCGTTCGATGTTGGTTAAATATATTTTATGCCACCATTTTTTTTTCATAGCATTTGCTTAATTGATTTATCCGCCACCTATTTGATGTAAAATTTATATATGGTGTAAATTTCTCTTTGAGAATTGGAATATTAGTCTTATTTGGTTCTGCTTGTGTTAACTTGATAGACTGTTGGAAAATATGATTAAGAGCATGCTCTGATACCAATTTATTGGAAATAAAAGAAGAGAGACTTTTAGAGAGGAAAAATGATAAAGAGGCAGATCACAAAAGTTTTTCTTCTAATTCACTTGCTCTTGCTTATTCGATACTTTGACACCCCTTTGGGGTTTCCCATAGAGACAATTTCTCTAACCAAAGACTTACATAATATATAGGATTCATTAGTACATGCATAAACAAAATACATAAACTTTTCAAATATATGCACATGCATGTGCATGAACTTCTCAAAATACAAGCACCGACACATTGAATGACTATCTGAAGATAACTTTTCAAACATTCATGAACTAACAACATAAACTATATTTATTTTTATTTTTTACATTCTATGGTCTCTGGTGGTTTATATGTTCTATATGGTGTCTGTTTTGTTAATGTGGTCGTGAAGTTCTAAATATATTATGTCCTCTTTTCAGAGTCCATTAGAGGTTTTCTATTTTGCAATTGGTCGATATCTATGAATTCGTTACACATGCTTTATGTGCGAGCTGACTGATTTTCCATTAACATGAATCGCCGAACATTTTTGCTTTTCTCCTTTTTACTATTTACATGTTACAGATAACATTTTCCAGTCTTTGGTTCTTACAGATTGTACATGATGAGCTCGTGAAGTTGATGGGTGGAGAAATGTCAGAACTAGTGTTTTCAAAATCTGGGCCAACAGTAATATTATTGGCTGGTCTTCAAGGAGTTGGGAAAACTACTGTTTGTGCTAAATTAGCTAATTATCTTAAGAAGCAGGTCACCTTTTCAATACTTTAATTGTGTTTATAATAATTGTGTATAGATCAGTCGATCCTTCTGTCTACCACCTTAACCTTAATGGCATTGCTATACCTAACCACAGGGGAAAAGTTGTATGCTGGTGGCTGGAGATATATACAGACCAGCTGCCATTGATCAACTCGTTATTTTAGGAGAACAGGTGATTGAGTATGGGTTTGTTGTAATATTTTCTATCTTCTAAGTAATGTATCAATATTGTGGAACCAATTAAAAGATTCGTGTGGAATTTATGCGAGAGGCGAGGTCATTAAGTATCATCCATAAGTAACAAGGATCTAGTTTTCTTGTGAATTCTTGTTTCCTAACACACCCTACCCACCCTTTACTTGTGCGAGGTGACATGCTTATCAAAAAGGAAATTAATAAAGATTAACATGAAAAGTTTGCTGGGGATTACTTTGAGGTCATAATTTGTAAAGAGTTTGGATTTTGTTTCTCCAAAATTTTCTTTTTCTTGTATTATTGTTTGTAAGTGATGCAAGTTTCAGTTCATTTTTTTTTGTCAATTTAGTCTCATTTCATTTTTTCCTGGTTACAGGTGGGTGTGCCCGTTTATACGGAGGGAACTGAGGTTAAACCTTCACAAATAGCTAAGCGAGGTTTAGAAGAAGCAAAAAAGAAGAACATGGATGTGGTTATCGTAGATACAGCTGGAAGACTTCAGGTATCTGTTAAGTCCAATTTGATATATTTTTCTTGGAAGGTATTTGTTAACCTACACAAGACACCATAGCCTTTGTCTCTTGTTCTTCACAGAGGCCACAATAATTTTTTGTCTCTCTGTTAACATATTTATTTTCTCTTCTTTTTAAAGATAGATAAAACAATGATGGATGAGTTGAAAGAAGTAAAGCGGACTATAAACCCTACCGAGGTTCTGCTTGTTGTGGATGCAATGACTGGCCAAGAAGCTGCTGGTAACTTTACTTCCAAGAATGTTATAACGAGCCATAATTGTCTCAAATTTAGTTTAGTTATCCACTTGTGGTGTTTGCAGCATTGGTAACAACATTCAATCTAGAGATAGGAATAACTGGAGCCATTTTGACAAAGCTTGATGGGGATTCTCGAGGTGGAGCAGCTTTGAGTGTCAAAGAGGTCTGCGTTGTTGTTTGCTTAATTGTATTTGCACCACTGTTTTTTTTGCCTTTGGTGTAAAGACTGCAATATGTATCTTATTGACTTTATAATCAAAGCTCTCAGTTTTGTTAAATTTGTTTGAAGTTTGTATTATCTTGGTATGAGAGGTTTACTTCTACCTAATAATGAAAAGCTGGCAGGTATCAGGAAAACCAATTAAGCTTGTAGGACGAGGAGAACGAATGGAGGATCTCGAACCATTCTACCCTGATCGTATGGCAGGAAGAGTTTTAGGAATGGGAGATGTTCTCTCTTTTGTGGAGAAAGCTCAAGAAGTTGTAAGTTGCAGCGCTTAAATCTTGTGGAAATAAAAATTTGTAGTATTTTTAATCCAATATCCTGTGCAGATGCGCCAAGAAGATGCTGAAGACTTGCAAAAGAAAATAATGACCGCAAAGTTTGACTTCAATGATTTTTTAAAGCAAACACGTGCTGTTGCACGAATGGGATCCATGACCCGAGTTATTGGAATGATCCCAGGTATGGGAAAGGTAATGTCAGAGCACGTATTTCGTATTCGCTGTCAACATATAATGCACGTATGTTACTTAATCCACTGCTATGTTTCGTAATTTTACTGCCGAATTATAATGTACGTATGTTAGTTTAATTCGCTGTTATGTTTTGTAATTCACCGTCAATATATAAAGCATGTATGTATGCAAATGGTTCTCTTTCTAAAGTTTCTGCGCTTGGTTGTAAGTTTTTGCTTCTTTTATAGTGATTTAGGAAAAACAATTTGGGCTTCATTTCACCAGACTATTACATTTATGATTATTTCCAAATCTCAGATGTAAACCTGCAAAAAAGAAATTTTATTGTTTCTATTTCTCACCATAAAAATGACTTCTTTGACTTTAATGATCAGGTTACTCCTGCTCAAGTTCGAGAAGCAGAGAAAAGTTTGAAGGTTATGGAATCAATGATTGAAGCGATGACTCCAGGTCACTTCTTCTCTCTTCCTATTATTGATTTTATAGCATCCTAAAATAGTTTAATCTATGGTACACAATTTAAAAAGAATGTGTCATTTAACTCTTCTTGTCGCAGTCTTTTTTTAAATAAAATAGGGAGGTCACAAAAATAGAGGATAATCTGAACTGGTTGAAAATTGTTCTTTTTGGTGTATTCCCCAAACAATCTTGCTTGGACAAAACGAAAGTACAAACTGTTGGTTATTGCTTTTAAATGCTTCACGTGAATTTACCTTTCAAGGTAATGAATGCCAAACAGATTTTTGTCCTCTTTTATGATGGAATACATGTTGGAGACATTTAGTATAAATAAGAATAAATAAAGTTTAGAAGAACAATTGACGACAAAATTTAAATAAGGAGGGAACAATGTGATAAACCTCTTGTGAGGTTTACTTATGCTAGGAAGAAAGGAAATGAGAAATTAGTAGCTTAACTACCTCTTTGTTTACTGTAAACAATTCCTTTGTAATAAATAGGAGAATAGTGAATGGAAAAGGTGTGTAGAAGTTAGTGTGTGGTGGTGTGGTAGAACCATAGCCTAAAGTGTAATTTTCAAGTATTGAAATAAAAGAGAGAAGTCTCAACATTTTGGTATCAGAGCGGTTAGATTCTCCAACGCGAAATGATGACGAGATCGGAAGCTCAGAAGGAAAGTTCTTTGGAATGGCAGAAGGAGGTCGCCGGTCTAAAAGAAAAAATGGACCAGAATACGGCGCAGCTTCAGGAACAAATCGCGCGGATTCTTACTCGGTGAGAAGAACAACACGTTTCGGTTGAAGCACCAAGAAGTGCGTCGGTGGAACGCAACCCTAAAGGTAGCGAACGGAGACAATTCCAGAATCAAGAATACTTTCCACAAAGACTAGAGTTACCGATTTTTAGCGGAATTGATCTTGAAGGCTAGTTGTTTAGGGCCGAGCGTTATTTCAATGTTAATCGACTTACAGAGGAGGAAAAGATTGAGTCGACATTGGTTTGTTTTGAAGGCTCAGCTCTTGCATGGTTTCAATGGGAAAACAGTAAGCGTCTGTTCTTGAATGGTTGATTTTAAAGCAAAGTCTTATGGAGCGATTTGCCCACTCAAGAATTGGGTATGGCGGTGAGAAATTGTTGTCTTTGAAACAGGAAAGCATGGTAGAAGGATATCGGACAGAGTTTGAGTCCATTGCTTCCAATTTATTTGGAATTCCAGATGAAGTCTTGTTTAGTGCTTTCTATAACGGTTTGAAGAATTAAATCAAAGGAGACGTACGTTTGATGAGGCCAATTGAGTTATCTGACTTAATGCATTCGGCTCAGGTTGTGGAAGATAGGAATGAGTTGCTTAAACCAAGATGGCAGAGCTAGAACAATTGGGTGGAGAAGCTATCTTCATAAAAAAAAAACAGTTGGAATTCTTCTATCAGTGGCAAGATTGTTTCAAAGGACAACTATATCACATAGCCGCTGGTCAAAAGTACAGACATGGGTAGAAGAAGATTGATAGAAGCTGAAATTAAAGCGAGAAGGGAGAAGGGCCTGTGTTTCAGGTGTGACGAGAAATATACAATGGACCATTAGTGTAGGAAGAAAACTTTGCAAGTAATAATGTTACAGAATGAGGATGATAATGATTTTGGTAGTGAAGTGGAGCAAAATCGGTTGTCAATAGAGATTGTAAGTACTCTTGACCAAGTAGGTATTTTTTTAAACTCTGTAATGGGATTGACGAATCCAAGAACTATGCGATTGTGGGGAAGTGTCAGGAATAGGAAGGTAATTGTTTTGGTAGATTGTGGGGCAACTCACAATTTTATTGCTAAACAGCTAGTGAACGAGCTACAATTACCTATCTACCTGACAACAGTTTTTAGTATTCAACTTGAAAATGGAGAAGCTGTCCAGGGAGCTGGAAGTTGTAAGAATGTATTGCTTTTATTGCCAGAGTTAGAAATTCTTGAAGAATTTTTACCCATTGATTTGGGTAATAGGTGATTTTGGGTATGCAGTGGTTTGAATCCTTAGGAGAAATGAATGTAAATTGGAAAATGCTGACAATGAAGTGCAAACTGGGAGATCGGGTTTTTCAAATTAAAGGAGATCCTAGCTTGTGTAAATCCAAAGTTTCCTTGAAGGCCATGTTCAAAGCAGTAAGAAAGGTAAAACATGGGTTATTATTGGATTTTTGTAATTCGGAAGAGACTGTAGTGACTGACCATAGTGAACGAAACAAAGAGTTACATGAATTGTTACAGAATTTTGAACATATATTCTGCCTCCCTAATGGATTACCCCCTTAAAGAAGTTGTGATCATGCAATCATTTTGAAAGAAGGTGTTTCTCCAATCAATAGACGGTCTTATAGATACCCGGTTGTCCAAAAAGACGAGATTGAAAAATTGGTTAAAGAAATGTTGGAGGCATGTATTATACAGCCAATTTCTAGTCCAATTATCCTAGTGAAGAAAAAGGATAACAGTTGGCATTTCTATGTGGATTATAGATCCTTGAATAATGAAACTGTTAAAAACAGATTTTCGATTCCTGTCATTGATGAACTTGTGGATGAATTACATAGCGCTACAGTTTTCACTAAATTGGATTTGAAATCGGGGAATCATCAAATTCGAGTTCGGAAAGAAAATGTCCATAAGAAGGCCTTTCGTACTCACGAGGGTCACGATGAGTTTTTGGTCATGCCTTTTGGCCTTACGAACGCTCCCTCCACCTTTCAAGCTTCAATGAACAAGCCAACAAGATTTTCCATAAATTTCTTAGGAAATTTATTTTGGTTTTTTTTTAAATAATATTTTGGTGTTTAGTTCTTCATTGACCGAACATTAGGAGCACATTAAAATAGCATTTCAGACTCTGTCATTTCATCAGCTTTTCCTTAATAAGAAGAAGCGTTCCTTTGCTCATAGTGAATTAGAATACTTGGGCTATATTATTTCGGGTCATGGAGTAGCAGCGGATCCTTCTAAAATTACAACAATTTTGGAGTGGAAATCTCCAACTTCTATCAAGCAACTTCAGGGGTTTCTCGGGTTGTCTGGCTATTATAGGAAATTTGTATCTAGCTACGGTCGTATTGCGTTTCCATTGACAGAGTAACTTAAACAGGACAAGTTTAGTTGGTCCGATGAAGCTGAAACAGCTTTCCGAAAATTGAAGGTGGCCATGAGTTCCTTGCCAGTTTTGGCTTCGCCAAATTTTAAGGATGTTTTTTGTTGTCGAAACAGATGCTTTTGGAGTGGGTATCACTGTTGTCCTTATGCAGAACAAGCGACCCATCGCTTATTTCAATCAGTAGTTATCAAAGCAGAAGCAATTAAAGTCTATTTATGAACGAGAGTTGATGGCGATTGTTCTAGCGGTGCAGAAATGGCGTCCATACCTTCTGGATATGCATTTTATAATTCGAACTGATCAGAAGAGTTTGAAGTTCTTGCTAGATCAGAGAATGGTCACAGTTGAGCACCAAAAATGGTTAACCAAGTTGTTGGATTACGACTTTGAGGTACAATATAAATCAGGATGTGAAAATTCGGTTGCTGATGCATTGTTGAGAAAGTTTGATGTTAAGGATAATCGTGTTGAGTTCGCGACGCTGTTCTGTTAGGGTGTAATTGATTCCTAAGAGCTGGAAGCTGGAATGATAACTTGACTATTATTAAGCAGCAACTGTTATCGCTGGATTCTGTCTCAACAGGTTATACTTTTTGCAATAATCAACTCTTCTATAAGGGTGCGAAAGTCATTTCATCCCCGTCACAATTTATTCCGCAAATTTTAGCTTTGTTCCACTCTAGTCCAGTGGAAGGACATGGTGGTATTACAAAAACTTACCGAAGGTTGGCAGCAGAATTGTATTGGCGTGGTATGCAGCGGGATGTTAAGTGATTTGTTAACAATTGTGTTGTTTGTCAGCGTAATAAGTTTGAAGCGTTATCTCCAGCGGGTTTTCTTCAACCTTTGCCGATTCCTCAGGATATATGAGAGGACATTTCGATGTATTTCATCAAAAAATTACCGAAATCACATGGTAAGGAGACAATTTTTGTGGTAGTGGATAGATTGAGTAAGTATGCTCATTTTATGGCTTTAAGTCATCTTGTTTCTGGTCGGACAATTGCCTTGGTGTTTTTTTATAGTTTTTTTCGCTTATATGGCATGCCAAAGTCGATCATATCGAACCGGGACAAAATTTTTGTGAGTAATTTTTGGAAAGAGCTTTTCCGTTTACATGGTACTACCTGCGATTTAGTTCAGCATATCATCCCCAAACAGATGGCCAATCCGAGGTGGTTAATCGGACAATTGAGGCATACTTGCAATGTTTTTCGGGAGAGAGAGAGAGACTGCTTGGGTTATATGGTTGTCTTGGGAGGAATTTTGGTATAACTCTTCCTTTCATTCTCCAATCAAGATGTCTCCTTTTTAGGCCGTTTATAAATGGGATCCCCTGGCCATGTTGAGGTATGACATTCAATCTGTTTCTGCATTAGCAGCTGTTGATGTTCAGCTACTGGAGCGTGATGATGTTATGGAAGAATTAAAGGCTAATTTGGCAAAAGCCCAGGTTGAGATGACTTTGGTGGCTGTTAGGAAGCGTAGACATTTGAAATTTTCAGTGGGTGATTTCGTATCATTGAAACTTCATCCTTATAGACTGAGGTCATTGGCTAAACCACTAAATCTCAAGCTATCACCAAAGTTTTATGATCCTTTTTGGATATTGCAGAAAATTGGTAGAGTGGCATATAAGTTGCAGCTGCCGGAGACGGCGAGTTTACATCCTATTTTTCATGTGTCCTTGTTGAAGGGTGTTAAAAGGAGAAGTTTCTATGGTTACTCCTTTACCTAATGATGTGTTGTATAACAATAGTTTCAAGGTGGAGCCTGACTTACTTCTGGATGTGCAAAAGAAATATGGTGATGTTCATC
Organism: Begonia loranthoides; assembly: GCA_022433065.1. Taxonomy (NCBI): domain Eukaryota; kingdom Viridiplantae; phylum Streptophyta; class Magnoliopsida; order Cucurbitales; family Begoniaceae; genus Begonia; species Begonia loranthoides. The sequence goes on along the minus strand of CM039468.1, from coordinate 46,105,873 downwards.
AAGTGTTAGTGTTGATTAAGTGGAAGCATTTAACTGCCATGGAGGCTACTTGAGAAGATTTTGACTACATTCGTGTACAATTCCCTTCTTTCAACCTTGAGGACAAAGTTCTTTGTTAGGCAGGGAGTAACGATAAACCTCTTGTGAGGTTTACTTATGCTAGGAAGAAAGGAAAGGAGAAGTTAGTAGCTTAACTACCTCTTTGTTAACGGTAAACAATTCCTTTGTAATAAATAGGAGAATAGTAAATGGAAAAGGTGTGTAGAAGTTAGTGTGGTGGTGGGTAAAACTATAGCCTATAGTGTAATCTTCGAGTATTGAAATAAAAGAGAGAAGTCTCAACACAATGTAATATCCAAAAATTTTGAACATACAATTGCTTGCGTGTGCAACTTGGTGATGTGTAAGAACAAGTTTATTTACATTACATAAGATAATATTATAATATTATAGATAATTACAATTGCTAAAATTCAAGTGGTCTTAGTGAACTGTGTAAGAGAAATTAAAATTTTTACATTGAGTAGGTCGGTACGCGAACTTCAAGGCCGAATTTGTTTATCATAAAGGCCATCAATTAGCACCCAATTAAAATGTTAATCACATTATGAAGTCTAATTTTGCACAAATAAGAATGTACACATGGCAAGGTGCTTACTATGGAAGGTGTTTGTTAATTGATGCTTAAACTTTAGTTACTTACTCTAATCAAGATAGATCTTTAAATGGCTTTGATTATGGTCATTGGAGTTAGATTAATTATTAAGTGATGATTAAACTAATTAAACAATGCTGAATAAATTGAGAGAGTTGATAAGAATGATGCTAACTCAACTCCAGCTTATGCCACCTCACCTTACCTTATAAGCTCGACCAGTATGCTGGGAATAGATTAAGTATACTGGGTTTGTTTTTACCAGTTATAGATTGTATTGCGTAGTTTTGTCTAAACAAAGATTCGCTCAAGTCAAGAAAATAAAATAGAGAACCAAAAGTTTGTGTTTTGTAAAACATGTGAAACCGGAAAATCTGAGGTTACTTTATGTACCTGTGCTATCAATTGTTATTCAGGGAGTCTATATCAACCTCTAATACGCTATATTAAATATGTGAATGTTATTGATTTGTCAAGCAAACTTTGGCTTTCGTCATTCTTGTCAAATACTTTTTGGTTGACCTTCTCTTTTCTTCTTTGACTGTAGAGGAAAGAGAGAAGCCAGAGTTATTAGCAGAATCTCCTGAAAGGAGAAAAAGAATTGCTCAAGAATCGGGTAAAACAGAGCAGCAGGTATGTTAAGTGGGTGTGCAAAAAAGACATGCCACCTAGAAATCAATTTATTTTGGTCCTTGGACTTACAAATCAAATGACAATAAAATCAGGTGAGCCAACTCGTAGCTCAGCTATTTCAAATGCGCGTTCGTATGAAGAATTTGATGGGTGTGATGGAAGGTGGATCCATTCCTGCTTTGAGCAATCTTGAGGAGGCTCTTAAAGCCGAAGAAAAGGTTCCTTAACTGAATGCATTTTTCCCTTGTAGATATAAAAGACTGCACATGGATAAGGAAATATTCTCCTATTTCTACTGGTTATAAACCTGTTTTACGCTCTTGTTGCTCATCAGGCTCCTCCTGGCACTGCAAGAAGGAAACGAAAATCAGAATCAAGGAGGCAGTTTGCTGGATCAGGATCATCAAGGCCTAGTCCTCGTGGATTTGGAGCTGGAAACTGAAATTCATCTCAATCTATATTGATTTTGGTCAGTTGTCTTTTCTTTGGTTGGAAGGTAAGAGTTTCCAAGTTGTTTGATCGTGTAGAACAATATCATTGTTGCCATGATTGCTGCTGTTTTGGAAACAATGTTCTTGCAAATGTTTATGTAACCAGTTTATTTGACCAAAAATCAAGCCAATCATTACTTCGTAGAGTTTGAGAAAGTTCATTCCTTTACGACAATCACAATGAAGAATCTCGATTTTTCCGTGATCGTGGGAGATGTCTGGTTCAGCAGATGAACGTGATTTATAAGAGATTTCATTTTTCCTATCCATAACTACTAGTCGAGAATAAAGCAAACAAGAGGAGTCATTAACACTCAATTAATGAACTCTCGAGAAGATTTAAAACGGGAATGTATTCTTATCTTCTGGGATAGGAGATTAGTTGCCTAATCCAAAAAAGTTGGTTAATCCCAGCAGGTTTGTCGGGCAGTTTAGAAGAGATCTGAGACTGTGATACAAGTGTCAGACTAATAGTTCATGGGTGGACTTCTCTTCTTTGTTTTCTCTATACCTGGAAGAGAGAAATCGAGGTTGAAAACGCAAGCAGATCTTCTCGGGAGAGAGAGAGAGAGAGAGGCTACCTCTTTTTGGAGATGAAGGTACTTTTCTTAAGCCTAAATGTGCCATTAATAGATACATTTTTTCTTCCATCTTCGTAAATATACTTAAATCATTACATTTGAACCTAATCGGCTTAAATTTGAACGCAGGAGAGATTGAGAAGATAACTGTTATGGTCATTGCAAGCAAAGCACAAGGAAGGAGAGCAGAAGAATAATACAACAAGCGTGCTATCTGCTAAAGTGAAAAACAGTTAGGATAAACAGAGTTTAAATATAATTTGTAAAGAGAAGTAGGATAGAGTAGTTTTGTTATATGTTTTCTCTCTTTTCTCGCTCTTCTGAATTTCCCTCCTCTGTCTCTCTAGATCCTTCTTCTCCTTTTTCCCCTTCTCTGAGTTCTTTTTCTTCTCTCAAACTATTAGTTGTTATTCATAAATTCAACAATACAAAATAAATCTTTCATCAATTTACTTTTGTATTCTCTTGTCATACAGTGACGATTCGATGGCAAAAACTAGATTAAAGGCAAATGATGAGACAATCAAACCACTGGAAAATGAAATAAAATCTTACATGGAAACCATTTTCCATCAATTGGATGATGCCAATTAGAAGTATCACCACCTGGATCAAAGTCTCACAGCAAAAATGGATGTGTTAATGGCAGCTTTTAATCAATTGCACTCTTTTCCACGGCGAGCAGGACTATTGCCTGATCCAATTCCTGCTTCAAGCTCAACAGCTCCACGGGTGGCGGCCGAAGAAGACATTGAATCCTTTAGTAAGATAGTCCAGTTGACTACAGGGAAGGAATATATTGAAAGGTTTGAAACAAGCATTAGTTCATTCTTCGTTACCTCACATGACTGAACTCTATTTCATTTCGGTATGTGCAAGTGGGCTGAAGGAAGAAATCAGGGCAATGGTTAAAATCTCCAGACTGCAGTCTCTGGTGCACGCTTTCAAGGTTGCGCTACTATAGGTGTAATACCCCGAATTTTCATAACATAATTTAATAATGATAATTGAAAAGTAATTGAAGATAGTCGGATTATTCAAATATTTATCATGATATTATCAAGGACATAATCGACAATTATTATCAAGCGACAATCGGAATTGAAAATTTTAAGTTGGACTCGTAATTATAGTTAATGAATATTCCTAATAAATCGAGAATTTGAAATTGGGTATATTTAATAATTATAGTTTTATTAAAGAAATTAAATTAAATTGAATGGAATTAGAATTTAAAAGGAATAAAATAAAAAGGACAGAAGAAAGTGGGATTAATTGGGATTAAAATGTGAGAGGAATAATTAGAAGAGAATTAAGTAAAGGATTAGAATAAAGGAGAAATTAAATGGAGATAGGAGGAGTGAACCGGTTCAGCAGGTGAACCAGTTCGTGCTACTGTCTGTTGACCGGTTTGGTCTGGAAATCAAAGAAAGGAGGGAAGGAATCGGTTTGTCCATTTTGCGAAGAACAAGAGGGCGATGGAAAGAGAGAGATCCAGAGACTGAGAGGGAGCGAACGACGAGAGAAACGAGAGATTGTGAGAGAGCGACGTGGGAGACAATGGTGGGAGTGAGAGACTTGTGATTTAAGAGGGATTGAGGGGTAGAGAGAAGGGCGTGGATGAGTGTTCTGGCAGAAGAGAGAGAGAGGGAGAGCGGTTCGAGAAAGAGAGAGAGGGAGGCATCGGGCGATGGACTTTGCGAAGAATATGACTCCCCGCGGGGCTCTTTCCTTCGCGGGGGACATCTCCTCTGGCGAGAGCGGATCGGCGAGAGAAAAATTGAGAGTGACAAGTCTTGGGGGCTAGAGCTCGGGGTAGCTAAACCTGCGGCTTTGAGTGAACCTGCATACTGTGAACTGGGATTTGCAGAGCCAAACTGAAGCGAATGTTTGGCAAAGTTGGAAGGGTGTTCTGAATGGCAGCAGTAGTGCACTCCGACTGTGGGCGTTCCAAGTGTCTGAATGGTTAGGGGCGGATGATTTCAGGAAAACTAGAGGGAATTTTGTGACAGATTGGGGATTTTGTTATGTAGTGACAAATTCCAGGAAAGAAATGAGTAGAGCCTTGGCCAGTGGAAGCCCTACACCACAAGTAGAGTCACATTGTTTTCTTGTTTGGATTCTATGCTTTCTTGATAAATTAGAATTGTTTGAATTATAGTTGTTCTGGATTGTTCTTGATTTTCATTGTATTGGATTACCCTATTAAGAAATCTTGGTTGACTTGTTCCTCTAGATCACTATCCATCCGATTGTTAATATTTTATCATACATTCTAATGACTCAAATAACGTAGGAATTTGTGGATGAGTAGACGTTATATATCACTAGTTGATTTCCTTCTATTATTGATCTGTTTTAGCGATTGGATTTTTAGTTTGAGTTTATATATTATTAGTCTCATTGTCTGATTCTCTATTAATAGATAGTACCTTATTATACGCTACCCTGTTACTTCCCGTTGTTGACATTGATATCTTGGCTTTTATATAGTTTGATAATGTATTTGTTTTGATGTTAGATTTCATTGTTATTGCACTTTAAATTCAGTTGCCTTTCGATCGTTAATTTCTTGTCGATTGTTGCTCAAAATGATAGTCGAATTCTAGTTGTTGGTCATCCATAGATCTTTGTTAAATTGTTGACAAGAGTTAGATATTATTAGTTAATTTGAGATTCTTAAATTGTGTACAATTATCCATGTCTAATTTCACATACATTATGATCGTATAGCTATCGATGTTCTTATTCAATCGTTGAAATCTTCTATAAAAAATGGAGCATAATGACATGTCGTAATTATTGTTAATTTCGTTGTTATCCCATTGGTATTCAAAGCATGTTAATAGGTTTTGTTTATTGTTAATTAGCGGATTATTACATTGCTATTCTCCGTCAATTTCCAAAGTAAGTTAGTAAGATTTATTCATGGTTGAATTCGCTACTGTTTTGTATGTTTTTCTGTTAATTCCAAGATATAGTAGCATGTTCTAAATTGGTGGAAACTCGTTAATTACACACTGTTATTTCCTGTTAGATTTCAAAACATGATAACAATTCTTATTTCGTTATAACTTGTTGTTATACATTGTTACTTTCTGTCAAAAATCCAGCACGTTGTGCATGTTTCACTTTGTCAAATATTTAGTATGTTTCGCTATTATTCTATGATGAAAACCAAATACGCTGCACTTTGTTATTCACTGTTATATTTTGTTAATTTTTGTTGAATCTCGATGCATGTTAGTTGTTTTATTCGTTGTTAGACTTATTGTTATTTTACTGCTAGTTTCCGTGGATTCCGAAACACGTTAGCATGTTTTGTTGAATGTTTAATTTTCGGTTATTACATTGTTATTTTATGTCATCCCGAAGCATGTTATTTTGTTGTTTATATTCGCTATTAGTTCGTTGATATCTAGTTGTTAGTCCTTGCACAATAATAATTTTTATTTGCTGTGATTCTACGTTTAATTTCTGTCATTTATTTCTATTAATATTCTAGAATTTCTTGGGGATATAGACTTAGAATTCTCAATGAATGGATGATATTGTTCGTAATTATATTTCCAGTATTGCATTGTCATGTATCATGATAATAGACATTATAGGAAATACTACAAAAGGGTTGGTATTCATATTGTGAGAAGAAAACGGATAAAAGAAAAGAAAGTAAGGGAATTAGGGGTTGGGGAGGTGGTTCGGATCTAACCGGTAGACTAGAGATTACGCCCTTCCCTTGACGGGTCGCGAGAGTCTGTCTATCCCAAGGAGTTAGATGCCGACTAGCAGCCACTCTTCCCACCAGGAACCTCCAATCTCCCAACTCGATGTACGAGCTTATGTTATATGTAACCGTGATTAAAGAATAGTTTGGACGGATTCCATCATGACATAATGAGTTAGAGGCATACATCATGTTGCATACCTCATTTTCTTGTTGGGCGTTAGCTCATGTGGTGTAGGTGATCGTGATATTGCAATTATTCTAAAAAGGAGCGATTGATGAAGTATTTATAAGTGCGAGCATTGTGGTTGACCAAACTAAAGACGTAAAGAGAAAAATGGTTTTGTAAATATAAATGCAATCAGTTGCTTATTATTCCACAATTAGTTTATTTGAGCTTCCGCTACATTTTTTGAAAAATGATTTATACTTATAGTTTTCCGTTGTTTAAATAACAAGTCTAAGAAAAATGATTTTAACAGTTCAGTTTTAAGAACATAACTCTAATTTCAATTTAAAAAGAATTAACAAAAGTGTAGGTTGTTTTATAAAAGTTTTAAATTTCATGTATTTTTAAAGATAAATTGTAATACCCCAAAAGTATTTTTCTTCGTTCTGCTGATGTATTAAATTTGGAAAGTGAATATATGTGCATATCACATCGTATTTCATAATGATATACGTCAAATTATACTTGAAGTATAAGGTTAATATGGGAAAAATAATTAAAGTGTGAGATTTAAGAAAAACGTGTACGGGTGAGTTTTTGGATGCGTCTTATATCGTCCGAAATCTGGTGCAGACGGCGCGGACGTTGTTGAATTGAATCTGTACAACTCTGGGACAATTCAGACGATAGCGGACGACTGCGGACAAGGAAGAATGGCGTCCGAATGAATCTGTCCTAAATCCTGGACACTTTCGGACGATGCAGACGATACATGCGGACGTCATGTCGCATCCGCAAGGCACCTGCGGAGGGTACGGACAAAGGTTGAGGATGCAATTTCTCGCCCCAAATCAACTTTCGGACGAGTACTGCGGACGACTCGACTCATCCGCAACATCGGGAATTTTCGAGAAACCCACTTTAAAATCGTCTCTCTCTTCCGATTGCTAGCTGAAATCAACAATCTCTCTCTTTCCAGACCTCCCTGCAAACGTCCAGGCATGTGCCATAGGATTGGAAGGCTTTCCACGTGCCTCTTCCTCTATGGACCTCTACTTGTTGGTTTGTGTGCTTCCCCTGCAGCAGCTTATCCCCTGCAGCAGCTTAATCCTCTCCATCGTCTATATTAGGTAAGCCCTCCCCTCTGTGTTGTATTCTCTGAGGACGTGAATGAATGTGGGAGTACTGTCTTGCTGTGGAGTTTTTAGTAAGTGGTAAGTCAAGCAAAAGAGTCTTGTGGTAGGATTGTTCATCCGTGAAGTACAGTAGAGGTAAGTCTTGATTTGGGAATTTACAGATTATGGTTGTAGACCTTCCACAGTTTGGGTCAAATTGGTTTTGTAGATTTAATCTAATACTTCCCTTGATTAGGAAACGTGTGAAGGATTGGTTAATTGGGAAAACTTTCTCTTTGGTTGCTGTCTTGGCTGTGGTTGAGTTGTCGATTTTTGGCTGGAAAATCTAAGGTAAGAATTAGAATATGTAGTTGGCCAGAGGAGGCCCTACATTACGGGTTTTGGTTGAGTTGATATTGCTGTGAAATAGTTGCTTGAATGACAATTCCTGTTGATACCATTAGAAATCTGCTTGTTATGTCTTTACTTGAACTGTCAAGATTTGAAGCTTTGTCTTTAAGTGATAAGTGTGGATAATAGAAGATGATATTTCATTGTGCATCAAGGTAGTCCGAACTTGATAAATTGTGTAGAAACTTGGATATGAATTACTTGAACCTATTATCCATGTGTGATTCCAAACTAAGTAGTTGTTGTCAATACTGGGTAATTGTAAGTGTTAACTTTTGAACTCCTGGAATTGGTAACTTTCTAGATTTGATATAATTAAATCATGCATAGAGGTTTCGTTGGATTTAACCGTGGAAATTGAGCTGCTGTCACTATGAGTTAAAGACCAAACATCTTGAATTACCCCCAACGATTTGATTACATAGAACAATTGATAACAGATTAGAATGAATCCTGTCTTTAGTGGATCTGGACATGCTTTTGCCTTGCTCGTAACAATTAACGGCCAAATCTGAAAGTGTATTGGTTTAATTTGCATGCTCACCCTAAACTTGAATATGTTGATAAATCAATACAGTGTCTTAAACTGAACTTCCATGTGAAATTGTGATTTAATTAGTTGTGTTGCTATTGTACGTTATTTCTCTGATTTATTCTGTGGCATTCATGCATCATCTTAAGACTTATAAATTTGTTTACATGTTGTGTGTCATACCTAATATATGTAAATAGTCGTGTGGGGGTTCGGGTGATCGGTGACACTTCCATACGGTAGTATACTCCCACATAACGAGCGGTGAGATGAGAGTTAGCTACGTGGAAGCTGGGTTCACCTTTGCCTCGTTCTGAAACCCCCAACGTCTTTAACAAAAGTGAGGATACCGACATGTGGAACACCCCTGATAGATATATCTCCCCATCAGAGTGAAATGGTTCAGCCACATGACCCTGAGAGTATTCCACCCTGACTTCTAGAAGAGATACGGCTCTCTTCTGTAATGCATTGTGTGGTCACGCATCATTCGCATTGCATTTAAACTCTGATTCTTGTTGGGCGTTAGGCTCATTGTTTTCCCCATAATGTAGGTATATGTGCAAGAACAGATTGTAGCTGTTGATGGAGTATTTGCGCGATGGATCTTTTGGCTGGTTGGGCTAAAGAAGATAAAAAGGGAATTTATTGATAAAAAGGAATTATAAACGATTTACTATTCTTTAATGCTTTGTTTTGATTCCGTTGCGTTTTATAAAAAGGATTTTATTACTTCTGCTGAGATTGATAAATGTTTTAAGTAAAGAGTTTTAACGCTCGGGTTTTTATAGAAAAAGAATACTCTGATTTTATAAAAGAATAATTTTTAAATTTCACGCGATTTTAAAGTAAATAAAAACTCGGGTCGTTACATAAATAAAACTGGGTCGTTACAATAGGAGACTGCCATTACGGCATTGCAAAAATCTCAGGGGCTAACTAGATCATTTGTTGCTTCAAAATGGCCGGACAAACCTCCTTCCACGACATTGGGATCTTCCGCCCCTAATACGTTGGCCGATTCCGATCCCAAGCCACAACGCTTTCATAAGATACCCTAGGCTGATCGAGTTGCAGCTCAAAAGGAAATTAGGACTCTATTTCAAATGTGATGAGAAATATACAATAGATCATGTGTGTAAAAACCAATCGCTGCACTACATCCTAGTGGACTCTCCTCTAGCCTTTGACTCAACAACCGAGTCAACTGAAGGATTAATTACTTCTGAAGACTCTGAGATAATGAAAATCTCCTTCAATGGATTATCTGGTCAAACTGCCCATTCCACCTTTTGAATTACAGACTGTATTCGTCATATCCCTATTTCTATTCTCATTGACAGTGGCAGCACTCACAATTTTCTGGAGAGAACTCTCGTTACCCGCTTACGGTTGGAATTGAACTCCTCTCGCTCTTTGCCAATGACAGTCACCAATGGCGATATCATGATCAACGCTTTTGTAAGCTCACCTATATTGTAGCGGATTCAATCCACAAAATTTTCTTTTTCTATTCGTGCCTTACAGTTAACGAGAAGTGATATGATATTGGGAATAGACTGGATTAACCATGTCAATCCGATGACTTTTGATCTACCCAACGACTACTTGAAGATTTCCCACAAAGGTCAAGAAATGCTTCTACCTATTGCCAAACCAGCGGTTATTCTTGAAATTATATCAGTTCGCTCTTTTTCTTCATGGGTGCAACAACTGTAACGACTCGAATTTCTTAACCATTTTAAGTACATTATTAATTACTAAAACAACGAGTTTCGAAGTCAAATTTTTCCTTTAAAAATGGATCTTTTCATAAAAGGATTATCATAGTACAAAAATCCTATCGTTACTAAAAGCTCATTTTATCATTAAATAATGGGAAACTTAAGATTTTTGCGGAAGCAATATAAAAGTTCATTCATATAAGGTTGCGGAAGCGTAACTAAACAAGGAATTTCATTTATGAAAAACAAGAAACTATGATTAACAGTTTAGCGGAAAAACGAACTTAAAACATAAATTTAAGAACCAAGGTTTTGAGTTTCCAAATAAGGCCTACATAATATTTCGAATAATATTTAAGTAAGGGCGATAAAGGAAAAACCAACGTTCTTTAAAAGAAAGCAATTCGATGTTAACCCTTACAAAAATTTCCTTTTTCCTTTATTTCCTTGAAGCCGCACTACTACTCTACTGGCGTCTCATCTAGACCTACCGCAGGCTCCACCAGAATGGCCTCCTCCATAGCTCTTGCATAATCACTTCATTACCTACACAACAAGTAAGGACGTGAGCTTTCGCCCAGTAAGGAAATGAGAGAAAACAATTATGCATTTCTCTCTTTAATTCTTCTTGAAATGGGGGCCACTCAAACCAATTCTTTTCATTACATTCATTCTTCGTTCGTTCTCTACTCGTACTTCAAGTTGAACATTGGAGGGTTCTTAGGGGATGAAATAGTTGACCGGACTTCACCCTTTACTTGCAGCTAGGTCCCCGTTCCCGTCATGGTTGGGGGCTTTGCCTAACTGCGAACTAGTTCCGCTACCCATCTGCCCCCCAACTCCCTTTTTCGTCCCCTCTTTGGTGTGTCCCGCCTTCAAGGGTCCTTCCCTTCAGTCGTATCCCGCCTTTAGGGTTTCTTCCCTCCCGGGGTATCCCGCCAGTAGGGTTTCTTCGGTAATGGGCGTATCCCGCCCATCCCGAACATTCTTGTTCTTAATGTCTTTTCTCACTCATGCATGTGGGTACCACCCCGAGGGGGTATTTCCTACTTGGTTTCTAATTTAACGTGAGTACATCCTAACATCCTCAAATTTAAATAACACAGCTACAAAAAATAACACGTACAAAAAAAAAAGATTCACAATAAGTAAGAAACAGAAGAATAATAGAGTGTGCTCACACATAACCACAAAAGCAAGCGACATATAAGTACAAGTGGCACTAAGCATGCTATTAATGACTATAATGAAGCAACAGAAGTATGCATATCTACATATGTTTCGATTTGAGTATAACAGTGGAAAATAATAAATGGCTAAGCATGCTTTAATCAAATATAACAGCGAAAATCGTAAATGACTAAGCATGCTTCTATCGAATATAATAGCGAAAATCGTAAATGACTAAGCGTGCTTCTATCGAATATAATAACGAAAATCGTAAATGACTAAGCATGCTTCTGAAGGAAATGTAATAGTGGAAATTAGGAACAACTAATCATGCTTTTAATTGATCATAACAGCAGAAATACGAATAGCTAGGTATGTTTTTAAACAGAATATATCAGCAGTGAAAATGTCGAAATGGACAACGAGAAACATGCTCTTCAACCATCAAAATGAAACAGCAGTAATATTCGACTACGTAAAACCACAGCTCATGCTCTCAAATATTATTAACAGAAATAGATAAATCTCAAGGCAATACATCGAATTAGATCTACTAGTTTATGCTTCTTAACAATGATAACAATAGGAGATGATACTGAACAGGGCTTCGAACAGCAGAAATTTATCACAGATCATGCTCTTTACGACTAACATACAACAGAAAGTATCGAAGGAAAGATAATGAACGTGCTTCCCAAACGATGATCAATAGCAAGAAAAATAAATGTTAACCATGCTGCTAATTGAACACAACAGTAGGAATACGAATAACTAGGAGTGTCAACTGTGAAGTATCGAGCAGAATATAAGAGTACACTTCTTAAACCACTAAGATCTACAACCATAATCATTGATTAGCTAAAATCATGCTTTCAGAAGACAAAAATCAAGAATGACAATAATGAAACAGTGCATTAACAAAATGGTAGCCATATAACGAATAACCTACATACACCAGCTATTAAATGGAACTTTTCATAAAAATGAAGTCACCATTGGTTGTAACAATAGAAGCTCATTAGTCAGCCATCCATATTTTTCACCTATTCTGAATATCGTCTCTTTGGTTCATTCTAACACTTACGTTTGATATGAACATTCACATAGTTAAAGCACAGCAACTACCAAGACTCAATAGCAAAACCAAAGGCACTACAAGAACTACATAAATCATACAACGAAACAAATCATTCACACAACGTATACTTGGGTGTAGGGCCTCCACAAGCCAAGACAACCCATATCCTTACCCCTTGTGGTCGAACCTTCACTTGGACAGCAGCTCTCCTTCCAAGCAGCAGCCTCCAGAACCGCTCCAGGAGAAAAACAATGAAGAAGAAGATGAAGGATGGCTAGATAAAGTAGACTCTCCTTGGGGACAAATGGTACGTGTGGCAGAGGAGTTGCAAGGAACATCCTCTGCTGGTCGGGATCATGGGGGGTGAGGTTAGGTGTCTCGCGTTTCTATTCGTTGAGTGTCGTTTTCGTACTGATTTTAAATCAGTACTTTCGCTGTACAGTGAGGATTCACACGAGAGGATGCGTTTGAATTCTGCCTGCATCGTCCGAAATCAGAACTCGGGTGCAAACATGATGTCCGAGATGTTGTCCGCGTCGTCTGAATTCGTCTAGATTTCGAACATATTCAAACGCACAACGTCCGTCTCGTCCGAGATGTCGTCCGCATCATTCGAATTAGTTCAGAATTCAAACAGATTCAAACGCACTACATCCGCCTCGTCCGAAATCGTTTGGAGTCGTCCGAAAAGACCAAAAATCCCATTTTCTTCACATTTTCAACTAGATTTTCATCCGAATTAATTGCCACGAAATCACAAGTCGCCACTTAACATATATAGAGATGAGTTGTATCATGACATTTTATCTCCAAAGTTTGATTACATCGTTCAACAAAGAGATTTAGGATCGGGTTGTTACAACAACAACAACCTCATTATATTATTCCTTAGATTTCACTTCTCTCCACCAACGATGACTAGCCGACCCCTATAATATTCAGCTCCTCCTGGATGATTTCAAAGATGTTTTCAATACTTCACGCGGGCTACCACCTTTGCATCAACATGATCATGAAATTTTGCTTGTGGATGGTGCTAAACCTTTCTAGTTGCACCCATATCGCTACCCGTTCACACATAAGTCCAAAATTGAAAGGTTGGTCACAGAGATGTTAGAAGATGGAATAATCACGGTTAGTAATAGTCCATTCGCATCACTAGTTCTGCTAGTAAAGAAAAAGGATGGTCAATGGCGATTCTGCGTGGATTATCGTCAACTCAATGCCATCACGATTAAAGACAATTTTCTAATGCCACTGATCGACAGTCTAATAGATAAGTTACATGGTTCAATCGTATTTTCCAAGATCGACCTGTGGTCAGGTTATCACCAAAGTAGAGTTAAACAGACAAACTATTACAAAACGGCTTTTCAAACTCACCATGGTTTATATGAATTCAAAGTCATGCCGTTCGGCCTCACCAATGCTCCAGTAACCTTTCAGTCCTTAATGAATTCCATTTTTCAGCCTTACCTCAGAAAATTCATTCTTTTCTTCTTCGATGATATTTTGGTCTATAGTTGTAATTTGGAGGATCACTACTCCCATCTTCGTTCGGTTCTGCAACTGCTATGTGATAATACACCATTTGCAAAACTGAGTAAGTGTTTATTTGGCCAATCTAAGATAACTTATTTGGGGCACATTATTTCCTATCAGGGCATAGCACCAGGCCCCAACAAGATATCAACTATGATAGAATGGCCACGTTCGACTCATATTAAACACTTGCATGGGTTCCTCGGTCTAACGGGATATTATAGGAAGTTTTTCTGAGGTTATGGTAGTCTAGCCAAACCTCTGACGGACCTTCTTAAAAAGGGTACCTTTCATTGGTCTGATGAAGCTGATAACGCTTTCCAAGCTCTTAAAATGGCGATGTTGAGTGCTCTTGTTCTCGTGTTGTTGAACTTCTCTGAAAAATTTGTTATTGAAATAGATTTATGCTATGGCTGGATAGGTGCAGTACTTTGGCAAAATCATCATCTGATTGCCTTCATGAGCAAAGTTTTTAATTCCAGAAATCTAGTATATTCAATTTATGAAAAGGAGCTTCTCACTCTGGTCTCAGCAGCTCAACAATGACGCCAATACCTGGAAGGTGAATTTATAATTCAAACTGACCACCATTCTCTTAAGTTTTTGTTGGAACAGAGAATCACTACTCCATTACAGCAGAACTGGCTCACAAAGTTATTATTCAGCATAAAAAGGGAAGTATGAACAAAGTGGCAGATGCCCTTTCACACAGGGATTCTGATTCATTATCTTGTCAGTCACACACTGTGATTCAACTCGTCTGGATTCAAGAGGTTATTGATAGTTATCCTGAAGATCTGTGGTCTTCTGAGTTGATTAATAAGATTCTCATTCAACCGATGGAGGAAAAAGGCTTCACTTTTATCGACAACATTATCAGTTAAAAAGGCAAATTAGTATTGGGCGCTTCAGGTTTCATTCACCAGAAGGTACTTCAAGTCATTTGTGACTCACAGTCATGAGGGCACTCTGGTATTGAGGCCACTCTTCACAAGACCAAGCAATTCTTTTGGTGGTTAGGCATGTAGACAGGGGTTCTCAACATTGTGCTATAGTGTCATACTTACCAAAAATGCAAATATGAACACTGCTCTTACCCTGGATTGCTACAACCTCTACCAATTCCACATAAACCTTGGAGTCATATAGCAATGGACTTCATTGAAGATCTTCCACTGTCGGGTCAGGAAAATTGCCTTCTGGTTGTAATTGATAGATTCACGAAATACGACCACTTTATTGCCCTATCACACCCGTTTACTGCTATGGTTGTGGCAACAGTTTTCTTGGATAATATCTATAAATTGCACGGCCTACCTCAACTCATAGTCTCCGACAGGGACAAAACCTTCGTTTCTCAATTTTGGCAGTCTCTATTCAAATCGATTGGCACCCAGCTACGTTTATCGATAGCCAATCATCCAGAATCAGATGGGCAAACAGAGCGGCTTAATCAGTGTTTGGAGATGTACCTACGTTGTACGACGCACACACACCCCAATCAATGGTTTAAGTGCCTGCCTTTAGCAAAATGATGGTATAATACAACAGTTCAATTTGCGATACAAGTGACTCCATTTGAAGCTCTTTACTGTTTTCCTCTTCCACAATTAGCTTTGGGGCCATATATACAAACTGATATTGCTGTGTTGATTTTGTACTCTGTGATAGGTTCCACATGGATAGATTGCTCAAACAAAATATTACTTAAGCTCAAGCTCAAATGCAAAACTATGCTGACAAGGGTCGTACCGAAATACAATTCGATGTAGACGATTGAGTGTATCTCAAACTTCAACCTTACCGGCAAGTTTCGGTAGCGGATAGATAGACACAGAAGCTGGCTTCAAAATATTTTGGATCCTTTGAAATGTTACAACATATTGGACAGGTAGCTTACAAACTTGCCCTTCTAGAATTAGCTAGAATCCATCCGGTCATTCACGTTTCTCTGTTTAAAAAGCAAATTGGCTGTACACATGTCCCTTAACTCGCTTTGCCTTCGGAGTACACAAATAAAGAAAATAGATCACCTCAAGCTCTACTTCAGACTTGAGTCGTTAAAAAAGGGGACTTTCCGATTACGCAATGGTTAATTTTGTGGGAGGGTCATCCAATCTCAGATGCCACATGGGTAGACTTCTCACGCATTACAGCTGAATTTCCTTCATTTCAACCTTGGAGACAAGGTTTTTTTTAATGGGGGTGCCTGTTACGGTCATCGCAAGCAAAGCACAAGAAAGAGGGCAAAAGAGTAATACAACAAGCGTGCTACCCTGCTGAAATGGAAGACAATTAGGATAAAGAGAGTTTAAATACCATTTGTAAAGAGAAGTAGGATAGAGTAGTTTTGTTATCTATTTTTCCTCTTCTCCCGCTCTTCTAAATTTCCCTCCTCTCTGGATTCTGTTTTTCCTTTTTCCCGTTATCTGAGTTTTTTTTTTCTCCCAAACCGTTAGTTGTTATTGCTAAATTCAACAATACAAAATAAATCTTTCTATCAATTCACTTTTGTATTCTCTTGTCATAACAATAACCAATGTGATACGGTTTCATTGAAACATTTTTTCTTGGAATAATGAATAACGGATAGGAGGCCGCCATTGAAGCAGAGGAGAGAGAAACAGAGAAACGAAAGTGCAGAGGAAAGAAGCATTGTAGACCCTGAAAAGCACCATAGTTGTTTGAGCTGCTGTCGTGGCTGTGGCTGGAGCTATCTTCGCCATTACCGAGAAAGTCGGAGAGAAATTGATGAAGATGAACACGTCTGCTTAAAAATCCATCTTTTTTTTTTTTTAATCACTTTTTTCATCTAATTTCACGCTGTAGATGTAGAACTGCCTAAAAAATGTATGAGATCAATCAGAGCGATTGTCGAAAGAGATAATTATCGTCATTATTTAAGAGGAAGATATGAAAAATGCTGCAACAGATTGATACCGAAGCTGCTCTAATGTCTTAAATGGATTCCCTGAAATAGAAAAACAGAGATCAGGGACCAAATTCAATCCCCTGGTTCTATTAATCTTTCTTTCCCTTCCGGGTAACAATCCAAAACACTCAGAATACAGATCTAGAGAAAGAGAGCGGCTCATAATCTGAAAGGCATGGATGATGACATAGTAAAACTGCAGTTTGCAACATATATGAGCAGTTTAGCACCCCTTTACCCTCCATTAACGTGGTGAAAGCATTAGCAAATTTTCATCTCCAAAAGCCAAGAAAAGGAAAGTTATTTGAGTGACTTGGAGAGAAGGGTTAGATTTCAAATGGTAATCACTATATTATAAGCATCAAATTAATTGCATGGGTTATATATACAAATCAATGAAATCACCATAAAAATATAGATTTTCAAAATATGCCAACAAATCCTGAGCCATGATTGTGAACTTCTAGATCAAACAGTTTTCTCTTGATGGGAGACTCACAGGATAAATGCAACACAATATTTTGACACATGCACCATCACATTGAATATATAATTTGTCAGTATGAGTTTTAGTTCACCCCATCATTAAACTTCAGTCTATATACACATTAAAATTTCTTACTTTATTATATGGTTAAAATTCAATAACCTTACATTGTATTTGATCACTTTAATAAAATTGACTTTATAATATTTAGGGAAATTAACATTGCATACCTTATAGTTCGATGTCAATAACAAGTCAAACCTTGATAATTGTTTTTTCGTAACTAAAACCCTCAACTATGAAAAATTATCGTTAGCAACCTCGCTGTCACATTTTCCTTCCAAATCCATCGACTTTAACGCTTCGGTTTCGTTGACGCCACGAGTCGTCGAACGGAGCCAAAGAACGTCAAGAATCGGGCGACGAGAGGACGTCTGTTTTAAGCGAGGAGTCCAAATCCATCCTAACATTTTTGTTTTTCCTTGCTTGAAAAGTTTTTCCTTCACTGCCGATATCGTTTGTCGGCGTCGACTTTCAAAGTCGATGTTAGTCCTCCAAGAAAAATGAATTTAACTGTTAAATTCTACATTGAGATTAAAAAAAAAAATCGAAAATTTAAGAATTTCAAAGTTTTTCATTATAAAATAATAACTTTTGAAGCAAAGGACGTCCCTTATAGGTTAAGGGACGTACGTTATAAGTTAAAAGACGTCTTTTAACTTGTAACGGACGTCCTTTATACACTGAAGGACGTCCATTATACATTTAAAATTAATAAAAAATAATTTTATAAAAAATTAATTAAAATATTATAAATTTAGTCTTTTAATAACTTTTAATATTATATTGTCAATTAAATTACTATTTTGTCCCTATGAAAATTTGTTAGTAGTATTTTTACAGGGTCAAAACAATAATTTGATACAAGTGGCGGACAACAATATTAAATTGTCTACTAAATTACTAGTTTGTCCTTGTAAAAATA
Organism: Begonia loranthoides; assembly: GCA_022433065.1. NCBI lineage: Eukaryota > Viridiplantae > Streptophyta > Magnoliopsida > Cucurbitales > Begoniaceae > Begonia > Begonia loranthoides. Next base: position 46,087,641 of record CM039468.1, on the reverse strand, counting down.
CTACTCATGAATTTTTACAAGAACCAAACAGTAATTTAACCAAATATATAATATTAAAAATGATTAAAAGACTAAATTTATAATATTTTAATTATTGTTTTATAAAATTATTTATTATTAATTCTAAATGTATAATGGACATCTCTCAGCATATAAAGGACGTCTATTATAAGTTAAAAGACATTTTTTAGCCTATAAGAGACGTTTCTCAGCATATAAAGGACGTCCTTTATAGGTTAAAAGGTCTTTTAACCTTTAACGGACGTCCCTCAACTTATAAGGGACGTCCCTTACTTCAAAAGTCATCATTTTTTAGTGAAAAACTTCAAATTATTGAATCTTTGATTTTTTTTCCCAATCTTAAGGTAAAATTTAACAGTGAAATTCATTTTCCTGGGAGGACTAACATCGATTTAGAAGGTCAGCGCTGACGGACGAGATCAACACTGAGGGGAAAACTTTTTAAGTAAGGAAAAACGAAAATTTTATGATGGATTTGGACTCCTCGCTTAAAACGAATGTCCCTTGTCTCCCACTACTTGACGTTCTTTGGCTCTGTTCGATGGTTCGTGGTGTCAATGAAACCGAGGCGTTAAGGTCGACAGACTTAAATTGAAAACGTGACTGCGCAGTTGCCGGCAATAATTTTTCATAGTTAAGAGTTTTAATTGTTAAAAAAAGTTCTTCAAGATTTAACTTGTCATTGATGTCAAACGGTGGGATAGGCAGTGTTAATTTTCTTCAGATTTAATATACGATTATTATAATATATACGGATCAATCATATAATTGTTACAAAGTGAGAGTAATAGCCAGCCGGGTTTAGGTAATGTAGCCTGGTTTGTATGGGTCATTCGGAAGAAAATCCGGATTTGTGAAAAGAGAAAACAAAAGAGTTAATTCACTTTGGACTGCATCAAAGAGTATCTGAGTAGTGCACGTAAAAACACAAAGTCAAGAGTAAGGTAGGAGTGAAGCAATGAAAAAGTAGGAAGAGAGTAAAGCAAAAAAAGGAAGGAAGGTGCGAGAAAAATGAGACAAAGGCGGTGCCGCCTGGCGTGAGAAAGACAGTGGCATGAACCGACCACACTCTCTCTCCTACTTGACCATAAACATAGTTGATTAACCCAAAAGTGGAGTGGGCTCTCCTGCTTACAAGAATGTCGAATTAGTAGAATCAAAAGATGAAGCAGAGTGTGCAATCAAACTGAGGAGGGGTGACGCAAGTGATTACAGCATCAAAAGAAAAAGATATTTATTCATGTGCTTTTCTGAAATATCTTCAAAAGATTCCATCTCTCTTTCCTTTTCTTAAAGGCAATGAAATACGACGAGGGAGAAACACATAAAGAGATGATCATCAATTGATTCTCAAGTTGGATCTGCTACGCTGCCAACTTATTTACTGTTCCAACCATTGTTTTTTGAAGAAGAGAACGACTTTATGGTTAAGACGTGATCCGAAAGTTAATATTTGAATGCAATAATATAATAGGGTGGGATAAAAGAATGATTAGGTTTTAATACAACAAGCTTCCACTCTGTTCTGTCAGTGTCTAAGCCATTCACACTGGGTTTTCACCTTTCACAAGTAGCCAAATAGAAAAGAGAGGGATGCAAATTTCTACCCCAACCTCCACTTGTTGAAAGAAAATGGCATCAAGAAATTCATACACAGGAAGGCATGCGGGTTGTCACCCATCGCTCTCCACTATCTTTTTTTAACTCTCCCAATTCTACCCGACTGGGTCCCCCCCTCCATTATCATTCATGCTGTTTGTGGGGGAGGCTGATCCATTATTATCCATCTCAAAAGATTAACTTAGGGCAAAACAGAGATTTGAATTCAAAAGCCTCTTGCGCTAGATCTTCAAAACCACTTACTCAAGGGTGTGTGAATTTGGCTAAGAGATTTACAGCACAAGATCCAATTTTATTGGATCATTGACAGCTTCTCCATGGAATTTGATCATAAATCCAAAATGATTTATGAAAATTAGTACAAGCTCAATCACAGATCAAAATCTGTCCCTGCCAAACCTTTCAAGAACACTGAATCGATTGAAAAGGCCAGAGGAAACCTCAATGAAACAAAATAGTCAATGTTGCACAAAATGAAGTCAACCCAATTGTGCAAAGAAGTCAGCCCCACTGAATCCTCTCTAGTTCATTTTTCACTGTAACAATGGCGGTCTGGTGAAGATCCACTTCCTATCTTAATGCAATTCGTAAGACCTATTATTCTTCTTGTCCGAGAGCGACGCTAATTCGGAAAAACTGCTAACCCTAAAACCAATCTCCATGCACAACCCTAAAACAAATCATAGAAGTAGACAGTGACTTTACAAAGACTTTAAGAGAAAAACAAAACCTTTAAGCAAAAGAGAAGAATTTGGTAAAAACCCAAACTTCCACCACCGATGCAATATTTTCCGTTTTAGATTCGCACAACTTTGTTTCTAGTTTTCACCCCAAAGGGCCTTGTAATTGAACCTAGACTCACACAACTTTATCTATGGAATTCACTTCGAAAGACCTTGTACTAATTGAAACGTGATCTTACATATGAACCACTCACCTTAATTACACTATTAAGAACTACAATTTTTGAATTTTATATTTTTTTGAGTAAATTTTTTATTTTAATCAAAGTCAAATTATTTTGTATTGACCAAGTCTTTGTCACGTATTGTGGGTCTTTGGCTACATGTGAAGGGTCCAGTCAATTGTCAATTTGATTGTTTCTTATTCCCCTGCGGCCCAAAGCTATGGGATTATGTCTGGTAAGTTCATGTTTCGTCACCCTAGTTCCGAGTTTTGTCGGTAATTTTTGGGTTATAATTTAATAATTTTATTTAATATTTATAAAATATTCATTTATATTATATATATTAAATAAAATAATTAAAATTTCTTTTAATGGTAAGAAGGAAGGAGTGTTTCCTTCCTTCCTTCCTTCAATGTCGCCTTGCGGGTAAGAGAGTGGGGGAGAGAGAGTGATGAACCCAGTGGCGTAAAGAGGGTTTTCGACGTTAGAATCGTGTTCATGGCATCTCGATCTCTTTCCTTTGTGAAGAAACTACAGGTATGTCGATTTCTAACTCCATCTTTTCCATTTGAGTTTTCCGGTTGTGTTAGTCACAGATTTGAGCTTGGAAACTCGAATGCTTTGGATGTTTCTATGTTGTTGTGATAGAATTAGAGTTTATGCAGAAGTTAGGGCCGATTCGGGGCAAGAATTGGTGAGGAGTTTCCTTGCAGTTTTTGTGCTAGAAGGCTTTCCCCGATCAACCATTGGTTTGGTCTGGTCGACCATAGTTTTGGCTAAAGCCTCTCTATTAGAGAAGGCTTGTGCCAGTCAACCGCTTGTTGGGTTTTGTCGACTGGGAAATTGGCTGAGAGCCTCTGTTCGAGATGGCTTGAGTTCATTCCATTGCTTGTTGGGTCCGGTCGACTGCTTGTTGGGTTCGGTTGGCCATTGGAGTGTCTTGATGCGCATGTTCGCAGAAGCAGGGCCGTCCGCAGAAGCAAGGATGTGACGCCCGCAAAAACGTTGGGCATCCTCACTAAGTGTCAGTGCTGGATCTAGGTGTCCGTGCTGATTTCTAGGTTTGAGCGTCCACGGTAGGGGTCTGAGTGATTGTGATTGCCTTTTTGGGTCAGATTTCATCACTTAGTGTCGCACACTTCAACGAACTTCATGACCATGGTTTTTTCACTTTCCAGTTTGGGTTCCTATGTGGTTTTGGTTGACCACAGGATTAGTCGTCGATTGCTGTTTGCTCTTGGTTGATTGCAGTTGTGTCCCATTGACCATTGTTGAGTCTTGGGTGCCCATAAGTGTCACGACCCGAAGGTGGGCCTAACATAAATGCCATGTCAGGCGACCCAATCCTCGGAGATGAACAGATTGCTCAACCCAAAGTTAGGTTGTCAGATGAAGTTTTAATATAAAATTAAGTCCAAAATCCAAAACAAATGAGATAGGGTCCACAAAGTGATTAACAAGAATTAAAGATAACGTAAAAACAACAAAGAGAGATACACTGTGTAGGAAATGAAATCATTAAACATCATGACAAATTTAATAAAACGAATACAAAAAAGAAAAATCATCACTGAGAGCAACAGGGAGATGCCAAGAGGAAACCCAAGTCTGAGGTAACCGTACCTCAGACACCACACCAAACCTGCACAAATTAAACTTGGGATGAAGGAGTAGTTATGAAGAGTGACTAACCCAATGAGGGAATATATATTAAATGCAATGCATGTAAAAACTAATTTTATCTTCTTTTTTTTAAGAAAATCATGGTTTAATGCATCTTATGATCGTACATAGATTTTATAAATCACTTTTAAAATCTGTTCATCATTTTATTCAAAAACAAGCCCACAAACCATTGATGAGACTTTTTTGTAAAACGTATTGTATATGTAGACAATTATATCATAAAAATAAGTTTGCATTATTTTTCATTTAAAAACGTCCTCAGTGAAATAGGATGGTCATATGAGGACTCATCCAACACAGTATAGAAAAGCAGTCATCCCTCTATAAGCAGCACCTCATGAGTCTAAAGAAAAAGGTGTTTGTAGTTCGAACAACTAGCTACCTGTTAGATCCAAATCGACAAGAGCTTTCATCAAGTATAGCTTTATGACAACACATTTGTCCATCAAATGGAAAGGTACTAGGCCAACAGAACATAGCGACTAACAATCTTTCAATCCTTGTGACAAAATACCTTGTCCATGTTTAGGGATTCGAAACCCAAGGAGTGTGTCATCACCGCTCTATACCCATTTCACTTTATGGATTCAAAATCAAAGGATAAGTCGCAAATGTCTTATTACCCATTTTGCACGTGCACATAAATAATTTTCACACAGCAGAAGATACACGAGATAGCCTTATGATGCTTTAGTACCAAGATTACCCAAAGCATCAAAAGATCCTCTCAATTATGCAAATAGCAAAAGAATTAAATACCATGTACTATAAATTAAATATGAGAAAACATACGTACATACACGTAAAGACAGACATGTTGTCAAACAATCCCCATTAGATTTTCATATGTGGCAACCCATAAAATAGTAGTTTGAAAACCATGATGCAATGCAGTGCATAAAGTATAAAAATTCCTACCTTGATGATGATAAAAGAGCCCATCCAACCAACCTCATGTGCCGTCGAGAACAGGCAGCAAAACCAGGGATGTCGTCGAAACCTAAAACCAAACTGACGTCAAAACCCCAAAAGAACACTAAGAATGCAACAAGTGTCTTAAACCAAAAATCAAAACCAGACCGGAAGGACTAACACAAGACTTCTCTGCTTAGGTCAAGGAACGACAAGAACCCACATATTGAACCGAGAAGCCACACTAACAGGAAACGAGACATTGCTAACGAAGCTGAGTGATGTTCACTAAACTCAAACTCCACAAAACAAATAGTGCTGTCGACCAAGCACATCAACAGTGGTTGATCAGGCACTTCAACAACCAACTGAAAGACCCACTAGTTGACAAGACATGGCTACGGTCGACGATATACAATGCACCCGATCCGAACAACTCGGCAGTTGAAGAGACACAACTAGGGTCAATCAAACATGACCATGGTCAATAGGGACCACTCAGTGTCGATAAGACATGACAATGATCAATCGGGACCGCCCAGTAGTCAAAAAAACAAGAAAAAGATCAACCATGACCACCCAGTGTTGACAAGACACAACAACGGTCAACTGGAACCACCTAACAATCGATAAAACAAGACGACGGTCAACCAAGACCATGTAGTGTCGACAAGACACGAAGACAGTAAACCAAGACCTCACAACAGTCAACAAAACATGCTAGCGGCCATCTAAGACCCAACATCGGTTAACAAGACACAACCAACAATCGCCCAAGACTCAACAGGGAGTCAGCAGATTATAAAAATGGAAATTTGAGACTAAACAACGACCAATAGGAAAACGAAACACACCATTTAACTATTGACTGGACCTTTCACACGTGACCGAAGACCTACAACATGTGGTAAGGGCTTGATCAACACAAAAAAAATTTTGACTTAGGATAAAATGCAAAATTTACATAGAAAAATATAAAATCCAAAAATTTGCGGATTTTATAGCAAGAGTGTGTTTCCAATCGCTGCGAGGTCTCGGTTGACCTTCGTCATGTCTTATCAACGCTGAGTGGTCCTGGTTGACCATAGTTGTGCTTTGTCGACTGCATGTGTGTCTTTTACTGTTGCTTGCCTTCCACTTGACCCTAGTTGAGTTTCGTTGATTGCTGCTTTGTCCCTGGTGACTCCAGTCGTTCCCTATCAACACTGTGTCATCTCAGTTAACCATTGACGTGTCTTGTCGACACTGGGTGGTCTCAGTTGACTGTTGTTGAGTCTTGTCGATTGTTGGGTGGTCTCGGTTGACTGTCATCGTGTCTTGTCAACATTGGGTGGACTCGATTGACTGTAGTTGTGTTTGGTTGACTCCAGCTATGTGTCCTTGACTATTTAGTTATTCGGGTCAGGTGTGTCATATATTCGTTGACCGTAGGCATGTCTTGTCGATTGGTGGGTCTTTTGAGTCAATTCTTGATGTGCTTGGTTGGCTACACAGTGTGTTTCGTGGAGTTTGGGTTTAGTATTTTTCACTCAGCTTTGACAACCATGTTTGGTTTCCAGTCGGTGTGGATTCTTGGTTCAAGGTGAAGTTTTATGTCGCTCCTTGTGTTGAATCGAGAAGTCTTGTGTTAGTTATTCTGCTCTAGTTTCAAATTTCAGTTTGGGACTCTTGTTGTATTCTTAGGGTTGATTTGAGGTTTTGACGTTGGTTTGGTTTTAGGTTCCGATGGTGTCCCTAGGTTTGGTGCCTATTTCCAAAAGCACGTGCAGTTGGTCGACTAGGTTTCCGTTCTTATCGAGGTCTTTATCGCATTGCATTACATTACATCATAGTTTCTAAATTTTATTTTGTGGGCTGTCACATATGAAAATCCGATGAGAACTGTTCGACAACACATCAGCTTTTATACTACGTATAAACATAAGTTTTACGTGTTTACTTTATGTGCATGATATTTCATGATGTGTTATGATACTGATATGGGAGGATGAATCCTCTTGATATTTTGGATGGTCTCTATGTCAAAGTATCACGAGGCTATCTCGATACATCTTCTACTATATGAAGATGTTTTGTTTGTGTGGTGTGTGAAAATGGATAATAAGGCGATGTTGATGCGCTCTTTGAATTTCAAATCCCTAAAGTTGATCAAGGTGTATTTGATTGGGTTGTGTTGTCGTTGGCTGGTTCACCAGCAACCCCTATGAGGTTCTGAATCTTCAAATCGCACTAATAGTTCTTCCTATAAGCTCATGATGCATTGTCATCTTCGAACTGCCTCCTTTCTGTGTGATTGTATTGGAGGGCTCTTTCTGTGACCCTCCTTTTTTATAGACCATTCTTTTGACTTATGCCAATGATGTAGACTTATTTTACTATAGCTAACTAGGTATTCAGTGATATTTTGATGATAGCTTCATCAGTGGCTCATGAAACCTGTTTTGATTATAAATCATGTTTTAGAAATAATTTTTAATCCATGCACGAGTACAGTATTGCATTTGATCATAGTTTTGATGAGAACAGAGAAAATTGATTTTTCACATGCATTGCATTTAGTATAAGTTTTCTACTAAGTTAGTCACTCACCTCAACGACTCCTCCATCTCAAGTTTAAATTATAGTGGTCATGTATAGTGTTTGAGTTATGGTTACTTTGGGTTTGGTTTCCTTCTTAGGATTTCTTTGTTGTCCTTGGTGAAGATTTGTTTCTTTATTTAGTTTGTTAAGTTTTTCGTATGGTGTTGAATGATTTTATTTCTTGCATAATATTTTTCTCTTTGCTGTTATTACGCTATTTTTAATTCTTGTTGATCATTTTATGGACTTTGACATATTTATTTTGGGTTTTAGGCTTGATTTTATGTTAAAACTTTCGCTGACATCTTAGTCTTAAGCTAGGCGATTAAGTCTTTTTGAAAGTTAGGTCACCTGACCCAACGTTCGGTCCGCCTCAAGGCTGTAACAACACCCAAGCAATATGAAATTATACAGTCTCTGCTCTAAGCTAAGGTTTCACAATTTGACTTAATCTTGCTCCCAATTCACCATATCGAAAACTTTTAAAACTCTTTATAGAGTTTGTTTGTTTAGGATGCAAACATAATATAGTTCTAGAACAAAAATTGGAAAGTTCACGACCACCACATATGTAAAAAAAAAAAAACATATCCGCAATACCCTTTTGGGTCTGGCCAGAACAACATTCAGGTTGCTGAAACTCGGACTACCACCTCACGAATGATTAAAAGAAGAAGGAAAAAGATGTGTGAAGTGAAATTTGCTTCCCCTTAAAGTTTGTTCCTTTTGCTTTTTCTGATAAAGATGTTATGATTTAATACTACACAATATATTCCCATTATGGATTCCATACACATTGCTTTCACATTTTTCACTTTTTCTGGCTCACTTTTGGAGGAGGGGATGATCTGACGGTCTTCAAACCGTATGATTAGAGTTTATTGATTTAACCAACAAGAATAATCAAATAAACAAGGTTGTTTCTGTAATATCTTAGAATAATGGGGGCAAAGGTTCAACTATCATCTTTAAATACATCTCTTCTCCTACCACTCGCTAACCTTCCACTCAGAAAGACCACCTCTCTACTTAGATTGTAGCTGTAGCTGAGTAAGTTTCTGTGGACAGAAGAGGGAGAAAAAGAAGCCATGGGGAACTGTCTGGTTCATCAGCAAAATCTTATCAGAATTATGAAAACAGATGGAAAAATCATAGAATACAAATCACCGGTGAAAGCTTACCAGGTCTTGTCGGATTTTTCCGGCTTTTCTCTGTCGGAGAGTCTTCCAGTTTCGCAGTATGTCCAACCAGAAACCAAGCTGCTTTCCGGTCAACTCTATCACCTCGTACCTCTTCACTTTCCATCTCCAAAAGTAGGGAAGAGGGTCAGGTTTTTGATTCCCGAGGCGGAAGCTGAGCGAGAAAGTGGTGTGGTGAGAATTAAGCTTGTAATCACGAAAAAAGAATTGGAGACGATGCTGAAAAATGAAGTTTGTTCAGTTGATGAAATGGTTTCGCAGCTCCAAACTGAAGAGAATAGAGGTGCAGATGATGATAGTTTCAGAGATGACATTGAAGGTAAAGGATGGAGGCCTGCATTAGAAAGCATTCCTGAAGTAAACTAGAGAACTGTAATTTGAACTACAAAAGAGTAAAAAAAAAAGATATACAGTGATGATGTCGTTTCTCATCCAAAATGATTGGCAGAATGACCGAGTTTTTGACAACAGTTCTTCATAATTCGGAACAGGAAGGAAAAGAGGAAAAAGAATTTTAAAAAACTTTCATCAGATGAGTTCTAAAAATCTGTTTCTTGTTTTTGTTTAGGGGGGTTTCCCAAAAGGTTACTATGATTCAGTAAAACATCATGATTAGCATTAACGTCCATTATCATACAATCATGGTGGTTCTTCAATCACCCCCACTATGATCCAGTAGTGCCATTGTTACATAATATTAAATAATTCGTTAGTCAAATTGCTCATGGAAGATTACCTCAGCCTCAGGCTGCTGCAATCTGCAATTGGAGTGCACCTCATTTGAAAATTTAGGTTAGGTTCTTTCTCCCTTCACCCTCTGCCGTTCTTGTAAAAACATCTATCTCCGCATCATGATGGAGGAAATTACAGATGACCCGTGATTTGTGTCGAATGTTTGGACTGATTGTATTGAATCAAATTTATTTGGTATGATGATTTCTAAGCTGACAGTACCATGCGTAGGAAAGTGCAATATAGATTAACATACGAGCAACTATGAAAAATTACGGGGCCAAAAAGTGATGATCCAGGAAAGCCATAATGAAAAATACGCTAATTTTTTTTATTTAGTGTGTTTCAGGGATTATAATTTTATTTCAATTATAGATAATATTTGATAAGTTGCTTTTATTGTGTTTTAGGTGCGTGGCCATTTCTTCTTCCACAGATAAAACTTTGAGGGGAAAGAGCAGCATCTACTGACTTTCCCTTCAGAGCCGGTGGTTCCTTAGATTCAAGATTGGACCGAGAGAGTTGAGGGCTTTGGCGCCGGAAGAACAGGAGAAGAGAGAATCGGTGTTTTCCGGCCAGAACGCTTCATGTTCCGGCGGAACGTAGAATTCCATTACCGGCCGAAGAAACCACTTTCTGGGAGGCAAATATGGTGGTCAACAAGATTGCGAAATCCTTCTCAAAATCCAAGGTGATTCCTTTACCACCACAATCACTTCCCTCAATTTCAGACCCTTCTCTTCCGTTACATCCTCAAACCCCTCTAACTCCTCTTCCCACTCTCACTCTCTCAAACACTCACAACTACTGCCATAATCAACTCGTCCAATTTCTTAAAACCCATTTGAAACCACCCTTCAACCCTAATCAGCTCCTTCACTTCTTCAAATCGAAGCTTCATTACCATCCGAATTTCACTCTCTACGACTTCCACATCTTCAACTGGGCCGCCTCTATCGACTCCTTTCGCCACGATCACTCTACTTTCGAATGGATGGTTCGCACTCTCGCAGTCTCTGATCGCTTCGAAGAGTTGAATTCCCTCCTCCAGTTCTTGGCCTCCAATCCATGCCCGTGCTCCGATGGTATTTTTTCTTGCCCTCGAACTGAACCCATTTTTCGATTTGCCATTAATGCTTACTGTAGAGCTGGGAAATTGGATGATGCGGTTGTTGGTTTTGATCGTATGCGGAGATTCATTGATGGCAAGCCTAATGCAATTGTTTATAATGTTCTGATAAATGGGTTCGTGAAATGGGGAGGATTTGACAAAGCTTTGGGATTTTATGATAGGATGATTAAGGATCGAGTGAGGCCAGACGTATATACGTTCAACATTTTGATCAGTGGTTATTGTCGAAATTGGCAATTCGGATTAGCTTTAGAGATGTTCAAAGAAATGAAGGAGAAAGGTTGTAGTCCAAACGTGGTTAGTTTCAATACTCTGATCAAAGGGTTCTTAAGGGAGAGGAAGCTTGACGAAGGTATTGCAATGGCTTACGAGATGATCGAGCTTGGATGTAATTTTTCGAGGGTGACTTGTGAGATTTTGATCGATGGGCTTTGTAGAGAAGGTCGAACTCTCGAGGCATGTGAATTGTTGATCGATTTGTCCAACAAAGAAGTATTGCCAGCCGAGTATGATTATTTTGGTTTTGTCGAGGCAGTCTGTAGGAAAGGAAATGTTGGAAAAGCGTTAGAGGTTGTGGATGAGGTATGGAGGAAAGGAAACATTCCTAGCTTGATTTCTTGTACGACTCTAGTCGAAGGATTGAGAAGGGTAGGCAGATTGGACGAGGCTTTTTTACTGACAGAGAAGATGCTCAAGGAAGGAATGGTTCCTGATCTAGTGACCTTCAATGGTCTTCTTCGAGATCTCTGCAACGGAGGAAGGACAGTCGACTCTAACCGTTTAAGGCTGTTGGCTTCGAGTCAAGGTCTGGTCCCAGATAGCAAGACTTATTACTTTTTGGTTCATGGTTATATTAAAGAGGGAAACAAGAAAGAAGGTGAAAGATTGGTGGATGAAATGTTGGAGGAGGAGTGCATACCCGATATAGCTACATACAACAGCATCATGGATGCACTGTCAAACAAGTAGAATCTTTCCGACTTCTGGTTTCTTAATAGATGATGAGGAGGAAGACCCGGATAAATGATGGAGAGATAGATTCCGTGTCTGAACAACTGAGGGCTCCTCCTCCATCAATCCAAGGTTGGGGTCTTCAATTGTTTGAAGAGCGAGAGTGAAAAATGCTAGCCTGACAATGTAGTGGAAGAGATATGTGTAGTACGTATGAGATGTGGAGCCAAATGAGGGCAGAAGACTGAACTGGGAAAGCAGCATTGATTAGCCTATCGTCTTCAGGTAAACCAATCTGAATCTGTTTTCAAACATATAATTTTTGTCTGCTTGTGGTTGAAGCAACATTTCTGTAGAATTCTGTGTGTTTCGTCACTGCAATTGAGAAAAACCTTGTAACATCCTGTTAGGCTCGGCCCATATTTCTTGGGCTGAGTATAAAAGGGGGTTTTCATGAAACCCTAGAGTGAGAGAGAAAGAAAGTGAGAGAGAAGAAGAAAATACATATTCGGATTTTTAGCCGGCAGTTTCAGAAAAGTTCAGTTTGCCGGAGTTTGGACAGTTGGATCGGCGTGAAACTTTGACAGCGGGTTCGTGACTTCCTAGGCATCAATCTGAACGGTGGAGATCGTCGTCTGAGCTCTCCAAGGCAACAGGTTAGGGTAAAAACGAGACTGCACTTTCGGTAACCTTAGGTTTATTCTCTCTTACGGTTTTTTGTTATCTTCCAAGATTAGATTGTTCAATCTTGATGATTATTGTATGCCTCTAGTTTGTTGAACTAGAGAGAACTTTTGTGTATCCATTATTATTGTTATAGTGGAAGGTTTGATTAAGCGGCATACGGGTCCCGTGATTTTTACCCAATTTGGGGTTATCCACGCTAAAAATTGGTATTGTTAATCTTGTTAATTTTGTTGGTTTGCTTTACCTATTTGATTGCACAAAGAGAGAAAAAGGTATTTTTATTCTGCTGCGTATTTGGGTTCTTTTTTTCAACAAGTGGTATTAGAGGGCCAGGTTGAATTGGTGGTTATTCTTATGTTTTTCAAATGGAAGAGTCAAGTAATAGTAGCAATACTATGATTAAGCTCACAACTATCAATTACTCGATATGGAAGTCGCGAATGGAAGATCTATTATGTTGTCTTGATTATGAAGACACATTTTTGGGGGATGAGGGCAAACCAAACGAGATGTCAGAAAAGGATTGGGTCAAGATGAACAGAAAAGCAGTTGGCAAAATTCGACAGTGGGTTGATAATAATGTTTATCAGCATGTTGCCAATGAGACAAACGCCAGCAAAGTTTGGAAGACTCTAAGGGAGTTGTATGAAAAGAAGAATGCACAGAATAAGGCTTTTCTTTTCAGGAAATTGATGTATCTTCGATACACATATGGTACTCCAGTTTCTGATCACTTGAATGTTTTTTAGGGAATTCTAAATCAGCTGGCAGCACTTGACATGAAGCTAGATGATGAGATACATGTTTTATGTCTGATTAGTTCGCTGCATGATAGTTGGGAAACTCTTGTTGTTTCTCTTAACAATTTCGCTCTAGATGATGTTCTCACCTTGAAGATGGTGAAAGAAAGTATGTTGAATGAAGAAAACAGAAGAAAAGAGCGAGGGCTAACTGCACAAAGTCAGGTGCTAGTTTCAAAGAGACAAGATAAAAGCAAGAGTAGAAATTAGAAGAACCATGACAGTAATCATAGATCACGAAGGAAGTCTCAGACAAGGAATGACTTCAGATGTTTCTATTGTGACAAGCCAGGGCACAAGAAATCTCAATGCAGAAAATGGTTGAGAGAACAAAAACATGATCAGAAAGATAAAGAGAAAATTGATGATGACAATACTACTGCAGCTGTAGATGGAGATGTGACTAGTATTTGCGATGATAGCTGTATTAACCTCACACAGCAAGATCCTTGTTGGGTAGTAGATTCTGGTACTCCATACCATGTTGCTTCTCAGCGTGATGTATTTTCTATTTATAGTGTTGGTGAGTTTGATCATGTGAAGATGGGAAACAATGCAGAGTGCAGGATAGTAGGCATGGGTGATGTCTTCATGAATACTGATGCCGGATGTCGATTGCGTCTGAAGAATGTGAGGCATGTTCCTGATATCCGTCTAAATTTGATCTCCACTGGTATACTTGATGACGAGGGATACCATAGCCACTTTGGTGAAAGTAAATGGAAGCTCACTAAGGGGTCATTGGTGGTTGCCAGAGGAAAGAAACAGAATTCTCTTTATTTGGTGCAGGCTACTTCTTATAGGGGAGAAGTGAATACAGTTGAGGACTCGTCTACTCAACTATGGCATATGAGGCTTGGACACATGAGTCAGAAAGGTATTCAGAAGCTTTCTCAGAACCAGATAGTTCCTGGTTTGAAGTTTACAGAGCTAGAGGTATGCACTCATTGTTTAGTTGGTAAACAACATAGTGTATCCTTTAAAAGCTTGCCTCCGATGAGAAAACCAAATGTGTTAGATTTGGTGCATACAGATATTTGCTCTATGGATACTATGAGTCTTGGTGGTGCTCGTTATTATATTACCTTTATTGATGATCATTCTAGAAAGGTATGGGTCTATGCTTTGAAGACTAAAGATCAAGTTTTAGGGTTCTTCAAAATTTTCAAGGTGTTAGTTGAGAGGGAAACTGGCAAGAAACTGAAATGTATTCGCTCGGATAATGGTGGTGAATACAGAGGGCCATTTGAGGAGTACTGTAGAACTCATGGGATCAAGTTTAGAAAAACAGAGTCAAAAACACCCCAGCACAATGGAGTTGCAGAGAGAATGAACTGCACGATTAATGACAGGATCCGTTGTATGCTCTCTCATGCAAAACTGCCGAAACCCTATTGAGGGGAGGTAATGAGTTTAGCGGTTGACTTTATAAATCTTTCGCCGTCAGTTCCTTTGAATCATGATATACCTCAAAGGGTGTGGTCAAGGAAAGATGTTTTGTATGGGCACTTAAGAGTTTTTGGCTGCAGGGCATTTGTGCATGTCCCTAAAGATGAGAGATCTAAACTTGACAGTGAAACGAGACAGTGTATTTTCATTGGGTACAGTCATAAGGAGTCTGGGTACAGATTTTGTGATCCGATTAACAAGAAAGTTATAAGAAGTAGAGATGCAGTCCTTTTGGAAGACCAAACCATTGCAGACTTTGATGGGACAGAGAAGCTAGAGTCTAGCAATGAAGAGCAAGTTGATGCAGGTATGGTTCGTCCACCTACAGTGCCTGATAATAGAGATATACAGACAGATGATCCTCTTCCAGTTGATAATGAATCAATTGAAGAAAACCCAATAGAGCCACCGGTTGAGCCTCAGTTGAGAAGATCCAACAGAGACAAGGAGCCTTCTAGAAGATATTCTACCAGTGATTATGTGTTACTCACTGAAGGGGGAGAACCAGAGACTTATGAAGAGGTTCTTTCAGATGAGAAGAAAAACGAGTGGTTGTATACAATGCAAGATGAGATAAAGTCCTTGCATGAGAACAACACTCATGACTTGGTGAAACTACCGAAGGGTAAGAGAGCTTTGAAAAACAAGCAGATGTTCATATTGAAGTCAGATGAGAACAACTTGTAGCCTAGGTATAAGGCAAGAATAGTTGTGAAAGGATTCAGTCACACAAAAGGTATGACTATGATAAGAATGGATCTGACACGATGATGAAAACTTTGCCTCAAGAGAAACTTAAACCTTGCAGGCAGAAAGCGGGCGCGCTCGATCCCGATATATGAGGCGAGGGGGAGATTTGTTAGGCTCGGCCCATATTTCTTGGGCTGAGTATAAAAGGGGGTTTTAATGAAACCCTAGAGTGAGAGAGAAAGAAAGTGAGAGGGAAGAAGAAAATACAGATTCGGATTTTTGGCCTGCAGTTTCAGAAAAGTTCAGTTTGCCGGAGTTTGGACCGTTGGATCGGCGTGAAACTTTGACAGCAGGTTCGTGACTTCCTGGGCATCAATCTGAACGGTGGAGATTGTCGTATGAGCTCTCCAAGGCAGCAGGTTAGGGTAAAAACGGGACTGCACTTTCGGTAACCCTAGATTTATCCTCTCTTACAGTTTTTTGTTATCTTCCAAGATTAGATTGTTCAATCTTGATGATTATTGTATGTCTTTAGTTTGTTGAACTAGAAAGAACTTTGGTGTATCCATTATTATTGTTATAGTAGAAGGTTTGACTAAGCGGCCTACGGGTCCCGTGATTTTTACCCAATTTGGGGTTTTTCACGCTAAAAATTGGTGTTGTTAATTTCGTTAATTTTGTTTGTTTGTTTTACCTATTTGATTGCACAAAGAGAGAAAAATGTATTTTTATTTCGCTGCGTATTTGGGTTCTTTTTCTCAACACATCCCACTGACACAAGCAGAACCCACGAGAGCTCGCTTCCCCAATTGCATTCCTCCCACAATTTCAAAGAACGAAGTAAACGCCATAGCTAACGCATAACTATCTTAGCACCAGAACAAAGTTTAGGATTTATATAATCATGAATCAGAGACATAATGCAAAATTTAAATCGCAAATCGTACTCCAAATGAATTCAAAGGGGGGATGAGATGAGAGAGGGTCAATTTCAGCTTATCAAGGACGCAATGAAAGCGTTTGATGAAATGTTTGAGAGAGAGAGGGCCTCCGACTACCGTCTACCGTCTACCTACGTGATTGAGAAATATGGTTTTGTTCGGATATGCTTATAGTTTAGCTATTTACGGAAAGACTCCATATTTATTATATATTTCAAGATTAATTTCTTGTACCTCTATCTCGTCTATGGAGGCACGTGGTCGACACGATCTTGGACGAGTAGGACCTTGTTTCGTTCGATCCTGAAACTTTGGAGCCCTGCTGTTCCAGGTTACAGAAAACGAAGCTGGAGAAAGTGTCGAGCGATGATTCTCTGAGGCTAAAAGAGAGTTTGATCTTTAAGCATGGCTTCTAGATCGCATATTCAGCGGCTAACGTTGTTCTTCGCTGCTCGAATCCGGCAGAATCACCGGCTTCTTAGCTTTTCTTCCTCATCATCGACTCTTCACGAAGTTCCTTCTCCTTCGCTCGATTCCCTTCACATGACTGACAATTGCGTTCGGGTTTCGCTCTCTCTCTCTGATTTAGGGTTTTTTTTTTTTTAATTATTCTCTTTGCGTTTACTTTTCTTCTTCTCCCCCTCGTTCTCGTGTGCAATTTCTCTAGCTGCCTGAATAGGAGTGACTGGTTAATCTTTTTTTTTGTTTGATTGAGAAAGAAATTTAATAAAATGAAGATAGGAAATTTTCATTTTCAGAAAATGTCCTCCGTTTCTGTATTTCAATCAGAACCTTCAAGAGATGCTCCCGTCCAGGAAAGTTCTTTGCGGAAATATAGAGAACCCCTTCTTTATAACCCAATTTTCTTCTTAATTAAATTTCTGGGTTTCTAGTTTTTGCTATAAGAACAGGAGCTTGGCATCTGTAATCGTCATAAACGAAAACTGATCGCCATGCTCGTCCGGTTTATTCTTTTTTCTTAATTGGACTTTTCGCATTCTTGAAGTGGCGAGATTCATGATTTCTGCAGATTTAATTCATATGAAATGTTTCATTTCCTTGTCCAAATTGTGGTGATTTTCTATTGACTCTAGGAATATCTTTCAGAGAATGAAAGAATTGCAAGCCAGTGAAACATCCATGAAGGAGAAGATGCTGCGACTAAGTGTTGAAACAGGAGGGTGTTCTGGATTTCAATACGTGTTCGATTTGGATGAGAAAACCAATCCAGATGATAGGTATTTCCTTGTTCATGATGTGGTCATTTGCTGCTTCAATATCTGCTCATTGATTGTGCTACTTTTTATTCTATCTATTCTCTTTCCTAGAGTTTTTGAGAAGGAAGGCATTAAATTGGTGGTAGATGATATCTCATATGATTTCATAAAAGGTGCTACAATTGATTACGTCAAGGAGCTTATTCGATCCGCATTTGTTGTGAGTTAACTCATGGAACTAGTTTCTTGTTCATAAAATTAAATTATCCAAAACAAATCTAAGTAAACTTTAGTTTAGATCTACGCCTTATCAACCCTGTATTTGTTTATTGTTTTTTGAGTCGTGTGTTTGAAAAAAAGAAAACTAGATTGGCTGGCATATCAGAACTGAACACTCACAACATAAACTTTACATACATTGATAATTTTTCAACAATGTAGCGGACACATGAGGCTATTCAGTTTGTGAGCTAAGTTGTCTCCTTGGATTGAACTTGAGGAATTGTTTTTATATTTTTAATTGAAACGGGTTATTAAAAGGTTGAAGTTCGAAGAAGAAGACCCGAGTTTGCAGCCATTTTGGATTAAACTCTTAAATCTACTCATTCATAAACTGTATTCTTGTGTGATGACTTTTAGGTGACTACAAATCCCAGCGCAGTGGGTGGATGCAGTTGCAAAAGTTCTTTCATGGTGAAACAGTGATGTTTGCAAAGTTCCATTCTTGCAGCTGAGAGGTGATCAGAATTTGATACAGAGAGGATCATATCTTCAATCATCGTTTATATAATTCATTTAATAGAGATGGAGATTGTTGTCTTATCTCAAAATACTTCTTACTCTACGGTTTGGACGTAAACCACTCTCATATAACTGAGTACAGAATACATTAACTTAGGGAGAGATTTGTGTACCTTTGATAAACCTTTTTGACTGATAAATGTATCATGGGTGGGCGGAATGGAAGTATACTACCATGTCAAATTAAGATTCTGTGTTAAGAGATTGATGATGTTCATGGCCCCTTCAGCTGCTACTTTCATTGAGAAAATTGAGACATGTCAAATTATCGGTTGTGCCACGGTTCCCCTAAACCTTTATTTTTAATTTTATTTGTTTAATTCAAAATTTTGACTTATGTACGGTTTTGTCACTACGTCGGCTATTTAATTACACTAAAATAAGAGGTAAACATTGATTTATAGCATACTCCATCAAAAGTGTGATTTTCTCACCTGCTATGGATCCCATGCTACCCCCCATAAATTGAAAAATCATAACCCCAGTTGCTACAGGAATACCGTTCAATTTACTTGTGCATGTTTGAACAGATTCAGTCAATTTTGTCTTTCTTTGATAAGAATCAATACGATTTTTATAAGGTTCCTCTTCCGAGTGAAATTCAATGAGATCTAGAGTGACCATGTCTTCATCCATAGGAGTCCAAGTACTTGGTCGATCGAAAGGTCGATTCTATCTTAGCTCTTTATTTTCAAATGATATCCACATTGTT
Organism: Begonia loranthoides; assembly: GCA_022433065.1. NCBI lineage: Eukaryota > Viridiplantae > Streptophyta > Magnoliopsida > Cucurbitales > Begoniaceae > Begonia > Begonia loranthoides. Next base: position 46,068,604 of record CM039468.1, on the reverse strand, counting down.
CACCACTATTCATTGTTTATTTCAAAATTTTTTACAGTTTAATCCATAACAATTTTGGCATTGAACCCACAAATGCCTGGATTTTTTAGTAACATCTAGATCATCAGAACTTTCTGTATTTTTAAGGGTTTTATTTAAGGTAGTTGAGTTTTAATTATTAAAATTGAAGAATTAAAGGTTTCTCTTTAGTGATTTTTTGCGTTTTCCCTCTCGGATTCGTTTATCTTATCATTCAAGAGTGGTGAGTTTAAGTGTGACAATTTAATAGAATCTCCGTTTAACCTATTTTTGTGTTAGAACGAGAGTGAGTTCCCATATTTCACCATCGTTCCTATTTCATTTGTTTAATTATGTTATTTTGTTGTTTCCTTACATTGGAACATAGCTCAGACTTATTGTAAAGTTGTGTAATCTTCCAAATTATCAAGTTAGAGACTTTTCTTTGTTGAAGATCACCTTGAAATAAAAAGCTATGATTTTTTCGCAGTTTCTGATCGACCTGCATCGTTTTGGTCATATATCGGTCGTCCCTTGGAATTTGCCTGCAAAATTTTTTAGGGGTTTTTCATCACTCATTCCTTGAGATTATGTCAAAAATTTGTGCTGGAATTCATCGATTAGAGTTGTTTTCGTTGTTGTCAAAGTTTTCTCAAAAAATCTGTGAAACTCCAAACTACGGTTATCTGCACGCTTTCAAAACCTTATCGTTAGCGCATTATTTGTGTTGAGAATCAAAAACAAAACGAAAAAAGAAAACTACTGAAGTAGGGATATCACTATTTACATGGAAAACCCTAACGAAGAAAAACTACGAGCAGAAGAAAAATTCACTAATAAGAAATCAAGGTACAATAAATTTTGTGACTCAAGCATCAATATATAGAGAAAATAAATAACCCTAATATTAAATATGGGCCCGACCCAACCAAACTAGAATTCAGGTCACAACCGAACTTTAACAATCTCCACCTTGACACGAATTCCACATGAGAGATCCAATGGAGGATTCTAGGCCCACCCCAAAATGAATCTAGAACACTGAACTCTAACAATCTTCATCTTCAAAGAAATTCCAATGCAAGACAAACGATTTGCAAAACCCCAACAAAAAATAATCTCATATTCCACATAGGCCCCTGCTGGGCTAACTCAATATCTGATATCAATCAAGTTTAAGCTCTGCTTAAACTTGATAGACACACTCAGGAAGAAATCACATCTTTTCTATGGTACCACCAAATTATCAAAAATGTCGGAATGAACTGCATGTGAATATGTTGAAGATCTCCCACTGGAATCAATACTCTCGAACACACTCAATGCATATTCCACTGAATTAGTTTCACCATATCGTCGTGGAGCTTTATCCTTTCTTTTGGTTCTACCTTTGACGATAGCACTCTGACATGAAACTGAAACTGGTAACGATGTAGTGACCGAATCACCCTAAATATCTATAATAAGCTGACATATCGGCTTTGATGTAGATTCAGAACCTAACTTGAACTTCACTTAATAACCTAATTTCCTCCAAGTCTTCTCCAAAAAACATTTAGAAGGTGAATTCACAAACTTTTCAGTCTTATTACCCGTCACTGTAGAACCATGTAACACATGCAAATTTGCAGAGCTTATGTGTCTCTTTAACTTGATAAAAGCACTCCTATTGATCTTTATACCTCCACCTATAATAGTGAACTTGTACCCTTTCGAATCAAGAGTACTCAACGAGATCAGATTATTTTTAAATCGGGAACATGTCAAACATTACCTAGTGTCCTCACAACTTCATCAAACATTTTGATTCTAATGGTACCAATACCAGCTATCTTGCAAGGTGTGTTATTACTCATTAACATAGCACCTCTTGAAACGGTTTCATATGTCGAAAATCAATCCTGGTTGTAACACATATGAAACAAACAAGCTGAATATAGAATCCAATCTTTGGCTTTGAGTTTCCCTTTGACACAATTAGAAGATCTCTATCACTGTAGTTTTCTTTTTATGTGACAACAATTTCACCAGACGTCATCGATTATTTTCCTTTCTCAACAACTCTATTTATTTCATTCTGCAATTTACGTCATTCAGCTTTAATGTGCCATTTTTTCTGACCGAAGTAACAGATTCTTTCACCGTCCCTTGACTTTGATCTACCTTTCGAATTCTAAACATTTTCACTGACTTTGTTGTTTGACTCTCTTGTTCTACCCCGAACGATAAGTCTCTCACCTCAAAACTCGGATCCAACAATAATCTGCTTTATCCTTTCTTTTGATAACAAATAACCATAAACATCTTCCAAAGTTAGACTTTCTTTACTGTATAAAATCATATCTCTGAAAGTACCATATGAAGCAGGTAACGAGCATAGTAAAATCAACCCAAAATCCTCATTATCGTACTTTCATCCCATAGTCTCCAAATCTGAAACTAACTCTTTGAATGCGGTCAAATGTTCTTCAATAAAACCTCCTTCGATCAACTGATGAGAATAAAGTCTTTGTTTCAAATGCAACTTGTCAGTCAGAATTTTCCTCATACACAACTGCTCTAATTTGAACTATAACTCAATGGCAAATTTCTCATTTAAAACATCTTGCAAAATCTGATTTGACAAATGCAGATGTATCAAAGATATGATTTTTCGATCCTTTCGAAGTTTCTCCTCTTCACTCCAAGCCGTAGACATTTTATTGAGCTCTAATAACGTGTCGTCTCATCTGTGTGAGAACATCTCTCATCTTCAACTGCCATAAATAAAATCTTGTATTCTGATCAAATAACAAAATATTAAATTTCAACGAAATCATATTCCCCAAAAATTTCAGAAATTTTCCTAAAAATATCTAACCCTAAAATATATGACTTCAAAAAATTTGATCCCCAATAATATCAATATCTGAACAAAATAAACTCCACTGTTAGAATAATTCGCCCAAAAAATTCACCAATGTCAACCACAATTAAATCCAAGAAATTCCAAAGCTCAACCAAATTTTCAGAGTAATAAAACTTCAATCTTTACTCGAACTGTCATTGTTTCGCCAGCAAGGAGATCGGTCCCATTGACGCAGCAAACTCTGCGTTCGGCGACGTAGAGGCAGAGATGAGGCAGTGACGTTTGAACTGGCGGACGGCGGGTTCGCGACGATCGGTGCTTGGATGGTCGGTGGACGCACGACAGCAGGAGGTTCCACTCTTGGTCTTCGGCCGATAGTGGCGCTTGACCGACAGCGTAGCAGCTTCTTCATTGCTCTGTTCTTAGGCGACGGACGGCAGCAACGGGCGCAGTCCGGGCGACAGGTCCTCATTTCTGGGGAGGAAGACGACATGGGTAGACTTTGGCAAGGAAACCGAGCGACGATCTGCGGTTTCTAAAGACGGAGGACATCTTCCTCTGTTTTGTCCTTCGTTCTCCTTCGTTGCTGGAGAACAAAGAAGACAATAAAAATTGTTTTATTTTCTAGGAATCCTCGCGGGCAGAGAACTATTGAAGAAGAGGAAATGGCGGGCAGTGGAGAAACAAAAAGGGGAATTCCTTTTTTTTTTTTTTTTCTAAATTACAATTTACAAAAATTGAAAACTCCAAAAAAAAAAAAAAAAAAGTTCAATTCCAGTAACAAAACTCTTAACTTTCTCTAATACTAATTGTTGAAAATTAGTACAGAGAATTTCAATCAAGATCTGATACCAATTGTTGATAATCGAACTTGAAAAGGAAAAAAGAAATTGCGAAAGCGGAGACACCAATATTTACGTGAAAAACCATAACGAGAAAAAATCACGTGCAAAGAAGAAATTCACTAACAAGAAATCATGGTACAATGAATTTTGCGACTCAAACATCAATATATAGAGAAAATGAATAACCATAATATTGAATATGAGCCTGACACGACCCAACTAGGATTCGAGTCACAACCGAATTCTAACAATTTGGTATCAGAGCTTGAAGTTATTTTCTGTGGAATTCTATTTGTTTTTATTTGAGATTTAAATTTGCAATGACTTATCAATATAGTGCATGCAATGGATGTGTTACATAGACTCAATTTAGTTCATTTGTTGAGCAAGTAAACAAGATCATTCAACAATAGTCAAATTTCTTATCAGATGAGTTGGAAGTGCATCCACCTTTGAAGGAATGAAGGAGATGAAGTTTTGAGCCCTATGATGGCAGTATCTCACCAAATCCCTAAGGTGTCAAAAAATTAGTAGACAACACAAACCTATTAAGTCAGTGTTTCAGCTTGCTAATTTTGGGAATGATTTATTAAACAAGAATTGGAGTATATATGATTTAAAGAAATGAGAGTCAATGAAAGAAAAAGATATGGAAGTTGAAATTACTTATCCTTAAGAAGGGTCTTTACTCATAATAGAATCGGACTCTCAAGAATTATATGTTGTGGAGGAAGTTCCTTCAAGTGAAGAAACAATCATGACGGTTTGTAATGAGGTTAAAAATGCTTCTTGGCATTTACTCATGAAGAAGAAAGTGAAGAAAAGACTCTCTTGCCAAATCCAATATTGAATTTGGAAATCATTAATTCATCTTTGCATATTCTTATAGAATTGGAGAATGCACCGCACAATACTTCTCTAGTGATGGTAAAAAGAGAACCATTACTTTTGTCGAGATTTCGAAATGAGATTAAAGAACGAAAAGGACAACCAAAGCATGACAAAAATTCAACGGAACTTGTTAGTATGATTCCGAAAGACTTTTCGAATGGTTTGTCATTGTCAACTAAATTTAGTGATGAATTCTTACAAGACTGTCGCAATGACTTATAATCAATTTTTTTTGGAGTCGAGCTCTCTTGGCAATACAAAGGAAAGAAGTTCAAGTTCACAAATTAGAATTTTTGTTTTGAAGATTTCACTATTATGATGCATCATTTCCAAAGACAATCAGAACAGTTTGAGAGGAAATTAATGTTGCATCGAGTAAACAATTTTCACCCATTTGATATAGGTGGCAAGCTTGGAAAAGAAGTAGAAGTTAAAACACCTATGGATTTGAGGTCAAATCCTTCTGGACTCCAGAAGGATGATGTGTCACGCGCCTTGCCCTAACTTTTAATTTAATTTTAATTATTTAATTCGAAACTTTGACTTATTTACGATTTTACTATTATGTTGGTTATTTAGAGTTTTGTTTAGAAGAATTGAGTTTTGATTATTAAAATTGAAAAATTAAAGGTTTTTCTCTAATGGGTTGTGACTCGTGCAATCATTTATCTTATCATTTAAGAGTAGTGAGCTTGAGTGTGACAGTTTAGTGGAATCTCGGTCAAACGTATTTTTAGGTTAGAATGAGAGCAAGTTTCCATAATTTACCATCGTTTCTTATTTTGTTTGTTTAATTCCGTTATTTCATTGTTTCCTGACATTGAAACGTGAATTTTGAAGAATTTGGAAGGGACTTTTTTTCGTTGAAAATCACCTTGGAATAGAAAGTTGTAATTTTTTTCACAATTTCTGATCAACCTGCACTATTTTAGTTATATCTTGGCCGTCCCTTGGAATTTGCCCATAAAATTTGGAGAAAATTCCTTGAGATTGTGTCAAAAAATCAGAGTTGTTTTCGTTGTTGTCAAAATTTTCCCAAAAATTCTATGAATGCGGTTGTCCACATGTTTTCACAACCCTACCGTTAGTGTCATTATCTTTGTCTTTACCAATCAAATAATCAAATAAAGGGTGAGCTATTTATAGACTTAGGCAGTGAGGATAATGGCACATGAAGTGGGTGGCACTCTCAAATCTGATCTGAAACTAAGAATGTAGTCATTTGAAAACAAGTTCCATCAAAGCTAACAAATTACCAAGTTGCATGCCACGATGCTTAGTTTGAAACTTATTTAAAAAAAATACAAATGGAAGACTAGTTTTTTTCTCCATGATCCGCATGGATAAGATGCTTGACTGAGAAAAAGATCAGGAACTCATTCTTCTGCTGGCCTTTGCCCCAAAACTGGAATGTCTTCGTACCGTTTCTGCAAAAAAAGACACAAGGGAAAGTTAAATTCCAACTACAATGGGTTCCCGTCGTATTATTTCAGTTGCATAATGAACCATTTCTTGATAATCAAATCGTTGATTGCTTCAAAGAGATTTGCAAGCTCACATGATGGAGAATATAAAAATTTAAACCAACCATCGTATCAATTATATAACAAAAGAAAAAATAGGATGAACTCAGGTAAAATAATCAATATGACAGAGAAAGAAAAAGTAAACGACAGAAGAAATGAGAGATATTATGTACAGGACTTTCCATGTTAACAATTTAAAAACATTTTAGAAGAAGATTAATTTACTTCATATATCGCAACTTATATGTTTCAAAAGAATGACTTCATCTAAAGCTCCATACCAATAGTGAAGATGGCATTTTCAAAAAGTCAGTAGCTTTGAGAAAATTTACAGTAAAAGGTCGGTTGGTTTAGAACAACGTTCTAACATTTTTTGTACACAATTCCCTAACTGATGACAAATAGAATGAATTAAGGGAATGGACATAGCGTGACAGAACTTGAACTCCTAAACAGTTCAAGACTTGAGCTTGGAGAAGAAGCAAAGCCCATCAGGAAATGTAATAGAGGCATTTCAGAATATGAAAAATAATAATAATAAAGCACAGTTCTGGAATCATGGCAAATTAAAAACCAGAACAGTTTCAATCTAGCTTATTGATACCAGGTAAGCTACAAGTAGCAGATATTCAGTGTAGTAGATGGCAAAATATTTGAATAGTAGAAGGGAAGATGGTAAATAAAAAAAATGAAGAATGAGTTACCCCAACATTGTTGTGTTCCCATAGCTTTCGCACTCCATAATCCACAGCCTGTCAGCAAAAAAAACACCAAAACATTGAAAAGATTTAATCTTACTACTTCAAAATCACATCCCTACCTATCCCACACTCAAATGAAAGATTATTTTTCAATTGAAAAGTAAAGGTTAAATGACAAACCAAATATATGAAATGGGGGGTGAGTTACAAAAGAAACCACTCGACACCTCCAAAGGCTAAAACAAAATTCCTAGAGCTTATATAACCTGGATGCAGCAGTGTGCACTATAGGACATCATAAAATATCCAAAATAGTTTCAATAGATCGAGAGAAAAACAGCACATGATCGCAATCAACCCATAAACTTTTGAGCAACACATAAATAGTGGTTGTCCTTGCAGCCAACTTTGTAATAGGAACCAAAACTCGCTGTTTATTGATTAATAAATAAAAAAGAAAATTGTTTTAATCCTTTTGAATCTTGGAATTCCATTGCTAAGCATAATCATTGTTTTCATCTCAAATCCCTTTTTACTTCATATTACATAATAAGGATAATCACACGCTTCATTTTACTTTTTACAACCAATTTTCTTAAACAATCCGCTCATCACAGCAATCACGTATTAAGCAAAACATAAAAAAAAACAATAGCGATCTTACAGAATGAACGCAGAAGACATTTAAATTTTGTAGCCAACTTAACAGCTGTCTAATAAAGTTCATGTAACTACGATTGCAAAAAGATCCACCAAAAAGATTCATTGTATTCTACTATGTCTTCCACCAATTCGTTAAGAAAAACTAAAATTACGAAGAAGATAAAATCTAATCCTTACGCGTTCGCCAAAGAAAGCGCCAGCTATGATGAAGGTAACATAAACGGAGTTCCGGCGCATGATGACCCTGTATAGCCCTTCAAAGACGCCACCACCATGTCTTCTTGCCGCAGAATCCATGATTGATTAGTTGTGTCCCTTTCCCTTTCGATCCGAGGCTTAGGGCTTGCAGGCTCTTACGACTTTGTATACAGGTGAAAGAAAATTCTCCCCCTCGACGACACAAATTGGAACTCATTCGTTTTCAAGCGGACCGCCAATTAACCGGTTCGGTTAGATTTGGTTTTCATGGCCGGGATTGGGCCGCGAATATCCAGGATTGATAATTATATAGTGCAGCTTTTGGAATTAGACATTAAATTAATAGATAAATTGCAACATAGTCATTCCCACAACCCGAAGGCGGTCCTAACAAAAACGTCTGGTTAAATGACTATATTTTTGGAGAGAACCCAACTATTCAGCTCAAGGCTAGGTTGTTAGCAAAAGGTTTAATATGATTTCAATCACGGATCTAAATAATTGGGCTCAGATCCTATAGCAATCACAAGAATAATAATAGTGCATAAAATAAATAGAAATTTAAAACATTGTGCAATAAGTCCTGACCATTTCGAATAGCATTACACAAATATAAATAAATTAACCTTCACTAGAAAATAAGACTAAAAACATTTTGAAGAAAAAAACGACGGAAAAACCTTATAGTCACGACGCTCCTAGCCGTTCTTGTCCTTATCTAAAAGGAGAAGAGGTCATTTGAGGTGAGTGACTAACTCAGTAGGTAAGTTATACTAAATGTAATGTATATAAAATTGGTTTTACCTTTGTTTCAAAAACCATGATCAATTCTTTTTTTTTTTTTTTATCGAGCCGTGCATGGATTTTTAAAAATCATTCAAAATCTCTTCACCAGTTTAACTAAAAACATGTTTCTCAAGCCATTAATGAGACAATTATCAAATTATATTGTATACATAGACAACTGTATTAAACATACGCTTACATTGCTTTTGGTTTTAAAGAAAACACCATCTTAGTGAAAAGAAGGGTCACTCAATGGACCTCTCTGGCACATCAACATAGAAAAGAGGAGATCCAAAGATAAGGCAGACCTTTTGAGATAGAAAGAATAAAAGTGATGAATATCTGAAGACTCGGCAATGTCATATGAATGGCCAGCAATCCGAAAACCAGGCAGTGACACCACTAGTAAAATTGAGTACCAAATAAGGTTGCCGACGATGGATTACTCAGCTACTAACCACCCGTTAGATTCAATTTGCATTGGGTGTCAGCGAACGTAGCTCTACGACAACACAACCGTCTATCAAATGAAAAGGTTATTAGGTGAGTAAAACATAGCGATGACACAACGTTCAATCCATGTGACAAAATTGTAATACCCCATATTTTCGTAGTGTTAAGCATAAGACTAAAATGATGATTTTGAGGTTAATAGGGGTTGAACTGGATGATTAAGGTATTGGTCAAGGGAAAATGTATTTGGATAGTGAATTATAATTTCGAGTTGTTTACATTTTTAAAGATAATGAGGTTGTTGATGATTATTGGAGTTGGTTAGAGATTTATTTAAAGATAATTAGAGTTAAAAGGGAATGATATTAAAAGTAAAGTAAAAGACTTAATGATGTATATTAAGAGATGTGGTGAAGTAGTGGTTTATGTTGTGTTAAAGGATATATATATAAATTTGTTGAAGAAATAGCAGGAAGGTCAATCATCACAATGGAGAGGTCGATCTTTGTTGGAGTGAAACATTACAGTGGCGAGCAATTATTGAAGCGATCGATCATCAACTGGAGATTGATCTACTGGTTCCAAAGGAAAAATATTACAGAGAGCAGCGATATTTGAAGCGGTCGATTGTCTTCTAAGAAGGTGATCGACGAGTAATTCTCTGAATAGTGAAAATCAAGGATTTGCGGTCGATGACGAGAAGAAGTTAATAGACTGACATTCACGAATTTTACACAGAAACGCTTTCTAGACTTTTGGCGATCGATAACCCGAAGAGTTTGATCTACCAAAACGCACATCATCGGACAAAACTTTGTAACCGTCATCTAGAAATCGAGGGGATGCTGGGATAACAAATCATCATGACTTATCGTGTCTCTCTGTGATGTTATAAGCTTGGTGGAAAGGAGTTTCGACAGAGAGAAAAAGGAGAGAAATCGTCTGGCTTTCAAGAGAGTCATTCCTGTGCTTTAGTTTTCTAGAATGTTTGAGAGAGAAAATGGAAAAGTAAAGAGGGAGAGTTTTCTGGTGTGCTCTTAGGAGAAACAGAAAGGAAAATCGTCCGATGATCTAGGAAGGAAGCTCTTGCATTTTTTTGGTATTTTGGAGAGAGAGAAGTTTTCTGTAGATGGAGATAGTGTTGTGTTGATAACTGAGTGTGCAAAAATAAAGGCAAGGAGAAGAATTTCTAGAAAAGAGAGAAGCCGTGAAGGAATAAAAAGGGAGTGTCTTCATCTGAGAAGTGATCTGAGAAGGCAAAAGTTCGCAAAGAGAGAGAGAAGAGAGTGGAGAGCTTCTGGGAGAATAGGAGATGTCCAGAGAGAAGAATGAAACTGTGAGATTTCTTCATTCAATTTCTCCAAGGAACAAGGTAAGAAGTTTTGTATGTGTTTTGCCCAAAAAAACCTACATCACAAGAGTTAGGGGTATCCCGAGAGATGCTTGTTTTGATGTTCTTGTTGCTGTTGGTTTAAGATCATGTTATTAAGATTATATTATTCTACTCATTGATAAAGTTTATTGAAGATAGGTCATGTTCCATTGAATCAGTATCCTGTTATTTAAGAATTAATCTATACTATGAGGGTTAATAAGAGATTATTAGATTAAGGACTGAATGTTGATGTTATTCCTTTGAAGTACTCTTCGACGTGTTGAGGAGTTTATATATGTAGTTTGGATTACTCTTTACTGCAAGTTGATATGATGCTTGATAGTGGTAGGTGATAGGAATAGGCTTTGAACTGTTATGCCTATAAGGATGTCAATCCCTGTAATCTCCCGCAATTAGAATAAAGTACCTGTATGAGCTTCTATTGATTAGTGCTCCTTATGTTATTCCCCGCTTCTCCTTAGAGACATTATATTACTAAGGATAAAATAGTTAGTTTATAAGTCTTCCATGACGCTTGATAAAATATTGTTTCTATATGTCTACTGTTTTGATAAGGATAGTATCAGGTGATTTGGATTGCTCTCTTGTGTAAGTAGATATGTTGATAGACCAAGTGCAGTTAATCGTATCATTGTTCAAGGATGATAGTTTAATTTCCTTATTGATCATGCTTTGAGATTGTTTGACTGTATATTAAAATATGCTAGATGTAGTGTGGTTGAAAGAGAATAGGTTGTGATCATGTTTTATTTGAGAGATGTATTGTTTGTTGCTTTGTTTAACTATTTTGGTAACATACTAGAATATGATAGGTTGTGATCATGCTATAATTTGGAGATGTATTGTTGTTTGTTGGTTGATGATTGGATTGTTAGATCTAAGTTGTGATTCTATTGTCGATCGAGGATGTAGTGATTGTGTGCATTCATGTATCATTGTTTTCAAAAATGTAAATGGATTTCTCATGTATAAGTGTAACTTAAAAGCTACATGTTAAAGAGTACAAAAGGAATAGCTTAAGTTTGTTAGTTTGTTTTTGATTGATATTGAGACAGACGAGCTAGCGGTTAGTAAGGCCATTTAAGCGTTGATGCGCATGACTGCTAGTGCATTCTCGATTGATGTCAGAACTGATTCTTGTGCATTGATGTGTACAATCGCTAGCAAAGCTTTTGGTTAATGCCGGAGCTGCTTACCGGAGGTGATGGGGTCGTTGTGCATGGAGTTGCGCAATAGCTAACATGTGGTTCGATTGATGGCGAGCCTTTATCAGGAGACGTTATACATGGATGTGTATAGTAGTTAATAAGTCTTCGATTGATGTTAAGACAGTGTGCATGGATGTGCACGGAAAAGAAAGAAAGAAAAGGGTTTAAGTTCATCATGATGGAATAAGTTCACTATCATAATACAAGTTCACAGTTGCGATATAAGTTTACCGATCTGGTTTAAGTTTACTAGTAAGGTACAAGTTCACCGCCATAACACATGTTCACTGATATAGTATAAAGTTCATTGTGATTGAAGTTCATAACAATTTTTATAAATAAACGAGTTCAAGTTCACTATTATAGTATAAAGTTTATCACTGTTTTTATAAAGGAAAAAGAAATTGAATTTAAATGGTTTTATAATGTACATGTTCATTATGCATTGTACTTCTTACTAAGCATTAGACTCATAGTTTAAGTCTTGTGATGTAGATATGCATGATATCGAGGATAGGAGTAGTTGATGAAGCATTTGTGCGTTGTGGACTCGGTGGCTTGCTAGGCTAAAGGCTTAAAAAGGAAAAAAAATTAATGGTTTTATAAATGTAATAGTTTTGTAAAATATTCTTTGCTTTAAGTTATGAAATAATTTCAGATTTTCAATGTTTTAACGAAAGAGAATTTAATTATGCATCTCTTTATTTTAAGTTCCAAATGTTTTTGTAAGAAAAGTCTTCCGCTGTATTTTATAAAGGATAAATGTCTTTTAAATTATAAGTTTTAAATTGTAAGAAAAAGCTGAGATGTTACAAAAATACTCTGATTAGATTTAGGGATTCGAAATCCAAGGAGCGCGTCATCACCGTTGTGATGATCCGGATTAAGGATTTATCCTAATAATCATACTTATCATAATTAAACATAATTAGTGATAATTAGTCATATAATGTCCTGAATGTTTTGGTCATATTAAGCTTAGGATGAGGATAATAATATTTGATGATTATTGGAGATTTATAGGATGATTTTAGTATAGAGATATGATTTATGGTTTTTGGTTGTTGAAAGTATGAATTTTCTATGTTTTAGAAGGGTTAGCAAGGGAGTGGTCGATCATGGGTATGGTTTAATTGACCATTGTGTGTGTAGACGGAAATAATGGAGTTCTCTGTTGAAGTTGTGGTTGTTCAAATGGATGAGCGGTCGCTCACCTTTTAAACAGATTCAATAGAATCAAATTAAGGATTTTGGATGGTCGATCAGTGAACGACTGAGTTCTGAAGAAGAATTGTGAAGTTTAGGGATTTTCGGTCGATCATAAGGGATTTACGATCGGTCTTGGTCAATATAGATTGTAAATGTTGGATTTGTGGTTTACCGATTGTGAGTTGATGATCAACCGGTTAATAGGGGAGGGGTCGATCATGGGTATGGTTTTATCAACCACTCTGTGTGTGTGTAGATGGAAAGAATAGAGTTCTCTGTTGAAGTTGTGGTCGTTCAAATGGATGAGGGTCATTCACCTTCTAGACAGATTCAACAGATTCAAAATTAAGGATTTTGGATGATCGATTGGTGAACGACTGAGTTCTGAAGAAGAATTGTGAAGTTTAGGGATTTTTGGTCGATCATAAAGGATTTGCGGTCGGTCTTGGTTAGTACAGATTGTAAATGTTGGATTTATGGTCGATCGGTTGTGAGTTGGTGATCAACCGATTTTCTGAGAAAACGTACAGAGTGTGTTCTTAAGTTGTTTTGCTGTTGATCATTCAAAGGAATTGATCGACCGGTAATGAGAGGAGTCGCTAGGAATATGCTGTGGTGCTATATTTTTATTGAATAATTGATAGATTAGTCATCACCAAAGCAATACAGGGACGCCACTTCCTGCTTGTTAAGGTTGAAAAAGGAGATTTAGTTTATATAGGAGGAAGACTTAAGGGAAATAAAAGGGAATCGTGAGAAAGAAAAGGAAGGTCTGGGAGAAAAGGAGAGAAAACTGTGAGAGCTTGAGAAAGGGAGAAGGTGAATTCCGTAAGAAGGAAGAAGGGAAAGAAAGAGAAAGGAACCAAGGGAAAGAAGATTTTAAGAGAAGAGAGGGGAAATATTGAGATAGTAGAAGAGGTGTCCAAGGGAGGAAGAAGAAGAACGAGAAGGAGAAGCTTGAAGAGGGAACCCTAGAAAGTCTATACCTCCTAACTTCTCCAAGGAAAAAGGTAAGAAATAGATGTATGTGTTTTTCCTTCATGGGAAGAGTTAGGGTTTTCTTATGCTTTGATGATATGTTGTTTGATGTGGTGCTTGATAGATTAAGTGTAATTGATCATATTGTTGCTCAAGGATTTGACGCTTTGATGCTTGGGTTCGTTAGATGTAAGTCTTAATCACATTGTTGCTCAATGATGTATTGTTTAATGATTGTTTGATGCTTTGATGTTCATACTTTGAGGATACGTTGATGATATGCTAGATTTTATTAAGTTGTATGTTGCTCATACATCATGATTTTGAAATGGAAATTGATATGATAAGAAAATAAATGTAAATAGACGTGATGGGGTATGAGTTCTTGAGCTGACCACCTTGGTGTGTGCTACGGGATGGCCGCCTTGTGCGAGTGCCACTCTTCCTTGTACGTAATACCTCTAGCGCCTGAATGGGTAACTGGAACTAAACAAAAATGATAAATGGGTGCTCATCCATGTTAGCCTTTTTGTTAGGCTTAGTTTTATTTTGATGATAACCAAATGGTTTAATTTAATGAAAATAATAAGTTGGTTAATTGTGTTTTTATTGATAATGTTTCAATGTTTTATTCAATATATTTATACTCAAATCTATTAATAATACCCATATTGAGGGTATTAAAATGTGCTAACATGTTTATTTGAGTCCATGTAGTGTATCATGTCATTTTGGGACTCAATATAGTTCAGGGTTGAACTTGCCTTACTGATCAGTGAGGACACGGACGCAGCGGACGATGCGGACGTTGGATTTTGCGTCCGATTTGCCTCTGTCCAATTCAGTGAGAAAAGCGGACGATGGTTGCAGACGATGCGGACGTGAAATGGCGTCTGCAGCTCTTCAGATATGCGGACGGGAAAAAGGAGAAGAGGACGCTGCTTTGGCGTCTCCAACATTTCTGTGAAGACGCGGACGATGCGGACGCAAAGCAGAGGCGTCTGATATGACTCTGCCATTTTCTGGATGTGAAGCAGACAATGTATGTGGACGCTGCGAACGATGAGAATGGCGTCCGCAAATGCCCAGATTTTTGCACAACGGCTATATTTTCAACGGGAAAATTCCAACGGTCATGCGGACGATAGATGCGGACACTAAGGACGTCCGGAAGTGGCAGTGGCAGTGTCTATAAATGTGGGTTCATTCAAAGCTCTCAACAACTAACGATCGAATATTTGAGGAGAAGCTCTGCCAAAATCAATATTCGAATACTACTCACTGTGAGCTATTTAATTGTATATCCAATTCTCCCTATTCCGAATTTGCGAGTTATATTTGGGAGAATTCGGATTAGCTAGATTGCCGTTTAAATTTTCGAATCATATATTGTGCTTGATTGTAAAGGGTGATTCCCTTAGAATTCATCACACTTGGGTAACGCTCTGCAATAGTCAAATATTGGGTGACGCCCTGCAATAGTCAAGTTTAGGGTGACGTCCTATAAAAGTCAAAGGTTGACGACCTTAGAATTAGTCAAGGGTGACGCCCCATTTAATAGTCAATTTGTAAACGGTTTGATTGGCACCCGTAAGCCAATTATTTAGTATATCTCCAAGTGAAACTTGGAGCGCGGACGTAGGCGAGTTTGCCGAACCGCGTAAACAAATATTGTGTGCATTTCTCTAACCCTTACTCTTTAATTTACGCATTTAATTTGATTGTATATTTAATCGTATTCGATAAATCACTTCGGGATATAGAGAATTTAAATTATCTCACAAAATTATTAGAAACGCTATATTCACCCCCCTACAGGCGTATATCGATCCTACAATTGATATCAGAGCAGGTGATTTAAATTTTTGTGTGATATTGTGTTGCTTGCACACATTGCTATAAATTGTTGAAATTTATTTGAATATCATTGATTTGAAATTACATATATATATATATACACACTATGAACTCCAACATGTATGAATTAGGTCAATGTACATCTACACCTCCACACTTTGATGGTTGTAATTATTTGTATTGGAAATGTAGAATGCAAATATTTATACAATCTATTGATTTCTTTTTATGGAAAATCATTGAAAATGGAATATCTCTTCCTAGACCAACTTGTGAATTCAATGATTTAGATAAACGGAATTGGAACTTAAATGCTCAAGTAATGAATATTTTGTATAGTGCCTTAAGTAAGCATGAATTTGATAAAGTTCAATCTTGTGTTAGTGCATATGATATTTGGAAATCTCTTGAGTTAACACATGTAGGAACAAATCAAAAGATTGAAAGTGGAGAAAACTCATCCTCCGAAAAAGAGGAGAAAGTGGCCAATACATGCTTCATGGCCAATGAAGAAATTGAGGTAACAAACTCTTCTAGCAATTCAAATTCTAGTAGTGATGATAATGGTGATTTAGTAAATGAATTGCTAGAAAGTTTGGATGCATTAAAAGGTAGAAATAAATCATTGAAAAAAAAAAATGACAATTTGATGAAAAAACATACTATTTTGAATAAATCTCTTGAGGATCAAATTGTAGAATTAAAAAGCATGATTGATGTTTCTAATGCTTCCTTTAAATCTCTTGAGCATGCTAGTAGTAATTTAAATGTGTTAAATGATAAATTGAAATCTACTATTAACTCACATGAATATGAAATTGACTCATTGAATGTTAAGAATTGTGATTTAATTGCTATTATTAATTGTCATAAGCATGAAATTTGTGATTTGAAAAATAGAAATGATGAATTGAATATTTATATCAAATCACGTGAAAATGAGATTCAATCATTGGATGCTAAATATAAATCTACTTTGGATGCTAATGCTAAAATTGAATCTCTTGCGATTAATATTTGTGAATTAAAAGCAAAGAATGATGATTTGAACTCTATAGTGCTTAAATTCACAAATGAGAGCAAAAATTTAAATATGCTCTTAGGTTCGCAAAGGGTTACATTCGATAAAGCCGGAATTGGCTATGAACCTTTTGCAAAGAAAAAGAATTACACGAATCTATTTGTTAGTTCATCAATTTGTAATTCTTGCAATTGTGTTGGACATAAATCATTTTGTTGTTCCTTAAAATTAAATACTAATGTGAAATCAACTTTTAATTCTAAAGTTGCTTATTTTTTGAATGTGAATTTTAAATCTAAGTCTAATTTAAATTCTAAATCCAATCTAAATTCTAAATTTGTGTGGGTTCCTAAAGGAACCAAACCTATAACAAATGGACCCAAAATGGCTTGGGTACCAAAATTTGCAAAATAATTTTTGTTGTAGGTTAGAGATTCTAAATGGATTTGGATACTTTAATATCCAATACAAAAGAGGAGAAGCTTCAAGGAATGCCTCAAATGAGGAAAATTAAAATAAACATCTTAGAGGTACACAATCTTTTTGTTATAATTGAATTTAAGTGTGGAATTTGATTTGGATTAGTATTTAGAGTTTGATGGATTAGAATGGATTATATTATTGATTGATTCAATCTTTATTTTTCTTGGGATTAAAGCATAGATTGATTCAATTCTATTGTTCTATTCTTTATTTGGGATTGAAAGTGTTTTAACGTTGATTAGTACATAATCTTCTTGGATTAATTGTTAGCTTTAATCTTTTTGTATATATAGGTTGAAATATGTTTCATTTATTCAACTAGTATTTGATGAATGGTTCCAACAATTATATTCTAAATTGCATATTTTTTTAAAAAGTGTTAGATGTTTAATTTTATTGATTTAGGATTGCATTAAGATAAATTGATTGTCTTTGGAGTGAATAGATAGATATCATAGGTCTTAAATTTGATTATTTCTTCATTTGATATCTAGGAATTGAGATGCCATTATTCCTTCAATTTATATTTTGATGGTTTGCATTCCAACAACCTAGTCTCTAAATTGAACATGCTAGTGCAAATTTTGGATTGTTGGATACTAAGTTGGATTCTAAGTTAGATTATTGTTTGAAATAAATTGCTTTATATTTTTGAGAATGTACTTCTCCCATGAATTAAAATGAACTAGATATAAGGGGAGAAGAGTAGGATATTTGTTAATAATGGTGTTTTGTTGATTTCTCCATTGGATTGAACTTGAATAATGAAATAGGGGGA
>CM039468.1:46031390-46050452 GCA_022433065.1 Begonia loranthoides | reverse complement strand
TTAGTTTTATTTTGATGATGACCAAATGGTTTAATTTAATGAAAATAATAAGTTGGTTAATTGCGTTTTTATTAATAATGTTTTCAATGTTTTATTCAATATATTTATACTCAAATCTATCAATAATACCCATATTGAGGGTATTAAAATGTGCTAACATGTTTATTTGAGTCCATGTACTGTATCATGTCATTTTGGGACTCAATATAGTTCAGGGTTGAACTTGCCCTACTGATTAGTGACTATGCGGACGCAGCGGACGATGCGGACGCAGCGGATGATTTGCCTCTGTCCAATTCAGTGAGAAAAGCGGACGATGGTCGCCGACGATACAGACGTGAAATGGTGTCTGCAGCTCTTCAGATGTACAGATGGGACAAGGAGAAGAAGACGCTGCTTTGGCGTCCCCAACATTTCTGTGAAGACGCGGATGATGCGGACGCAAAGCAGAGGCGTCCGATATGACTCTGTCATTTTCTGGATGTGAAGTGGACGATGTATGCGGACGCTGCGGACGATGAGAATGGCGTCCGCAAATGCCCAGATTTCTACACAACGGCTATATTTTCAACGGAAAAATTCCAACGGTCATGCGGACGATAGATGCGGACGTTGAGGATTTCCGGAAGCGGCAGTGGCAGTGTCTATAAATGTGGGTTCATTCAAAGCTCTCAACAACTAACGATCGAATATTCGAGGTGAAGCTTTGCCAAAATCAATATTCGAATACTACTCACTGTGAGCTATTTAATTGTATATCCAATTCTCCCTATTCCGAATTTGCGAGTTATATTTGGGAGAATTCGGATTAGCTAGATTGCGGTTTAAATTTCTGAATCATATATTGTGCTTGATTGTAAAGGGTGATTCCCTTAGAATTCATCACACTTGGGTGACGCTCAGCAATAGTCAAATGTTGGGTGACGCCCCGCAATAGTCAAGTTTAGGGTGACGTCCTATAAAAGTCAAAGGTTGACGACCTTAGAATTAGTTAAAGGTGACGCCCCGTTTAATAGTCAATTTGTAAACGGTTTTATTGGCACCCATAAGCCAATTATTTAGTATATCTCCAAGTGAAACTTGGAGCGCGGACGTAGGCGAGTTTGCCGAACCGCGTAAACAAATATTGTGTGCATTTCTCTAACCCTTACTCTTTAATTTACGCATTTAATGTGATTGCATATTTAATCGTATTCGATAAATCACTTAAGGATTTAGAGAATTTAAATATCGCACGAAAGTATTAGAAACGCTATATTCACGCCCCCCCCCCCTCCTCACCCCTCCCTCTATAGGAGTATATCGATCCTACAATCCATACCAGTGGACTGTTTTTGGGCTAGTGGTATGAGACGCTAGCCTAAGAACAAGTTCATGTGGGCCGAATTCACCAAAAGCGGACAACATTCATTTGGGCTAAATGATTACTCATTGTATCATTAAATGTAAATGAAGTGAACTCAATGAACCTAAAAGGGCGTTGGGAGTGAGGGAGATCAATGAAGGTCCTATTTGGTAACACCTCTAATGGATGTAGCTCATCCCATGTTAGGATTGAGTGACTGTTAAGTCCAACATGGACCATAGGATGTATCTTTTCTCATGAAGTCCAACGTTTGAACTAATAAGTGAAATGTAAACTGAATGACAGAAAAAATGTGTTTTTTCTAGAACGGAAATTGCATATGTTTTGTAAAAGTTAAGTAGCATGAGCATTACATATTTTCTATCTCTTACTGAGCGTTAGACTCATAGTATAAGTCTTGTGATGTAGGTATGCACGATAGTGAGAAGAGAAGCAGTTGATGGAGGATTTACGCGTTGTGGATCTTGTGGCTGGCTAGGCTAAAGATTGAAAGAAAAATGCAAAGAGTTTTAAATATAAGTCATGTTTTTTTGTAAAGATGTTTGATTTGTAAAATGAAAAGAATTTTATCTACGACGTTTCATTTTATTCCATTTAGTTTCAAATGAAAAGTCTTCCGCTGTACCACGTTTTATAAAAGAAAATGTGCTTTGACTTTTGATGTTTTTCAAGTGTACAAAAATCGGGTGGTTACAAGTCATGAAATGACTTTGAAGAAAAAATTGACCATTTAATTGAGGGTATTTTTTTAAAACAAAAAATAGGTATAATAATAGATACCTTATAGAATGAAATGTTGATGAGATTAGGTCAATTGGATTTGTGCTCATTAAGATATAAATTTATGCACGAAAGCTAATAAATGTGTTATAGATGAGCATAGTCACTGCTTGTGGCTAATTGAAGAGGTTTGTGATTAGTAATTCAAACCATTTTAAGGTTACAAAAATAGACACATAAATGAAGTGTATGATTTTAGATAGAAAGGATTTAGATATATGCAATAAAAGTTATGCATATTTGAAGTTGGATAAGTCTAAAATTGCAGTGTTTTGGGAAATATCATTAAATGAGACTAAGTGTGTGATTAAGGTGTAATTAGTGGATAATTAAGGTTAATTAATCATAATTAATTATGTTAATAATGAGGATTAGCTTAGAACTAAGTGATATTGATTAGTTTAAGCTAAGAGTTGTTAAGAATAATTAACCATGGTATTTTTGTAAATATCCATGGATGAAATGGTAAAATGATAAAATTTGAAGGACAAAATAGATAAAAATATAATTTTACCCTAAGATCTCTCTAGAAAGGATGAGAAATGGCTAAGACTTAGACATTTTATTGCTGAAACCATGAGAGAGAGAGAGAGAGAGAGAGAGAGAGAGAGAGAGAGAGAGAGAGAAGAGAAGAAAAATGAATTGACCTTCAAGGTTTCAAGAGAAAGTGTTCCTCTGTTCAAGAGGATCCTTTTGAGCCTGAAATCAAGGGGAGAAAATGAATAATTAAGTGATCTTCAAGAGGTAAAAATCCTAAGTAAGTATTTTCTAAACTATGTTAAATATTGTATAGTTTAGGTGAAAAAAATGATAGGTTGAAAATTATAATTGAAGTTATGGAATTACATGTTGGTATCTATGGCAGATTTGATTGAAGTTTAGAAGTAAAGCTTAAATATAAACATGAATGGATGTATATTTTGATGGCTTGAAATTCTATTCACATAGAATTCATATTTAAAATGAATTGAAGAAGATGAATAAATACTCTTGGATAAATGAGATTATTCATTGATGTCATGAATAAATGAAGTGGAAATATCTATTTGATGGATAAATTATGGGTATATTGGATTATTATCATGACATTTGATCAATTAAAGTTATGTGTGTAATTATCATATAAATGGAAAAACATTAAGAAAGTGTTATGCTTAATGGGTTTAAATACATTAAAATGTATATTTGAAAGATTATATAATGTGATAGTAATCTTAGAATGCTTTAGTGTTTGTTTTGGCATGAAAGTATGCTAGAAATTGTGTGCATTGAGAAATGTATTCGGGAGTGGATGACTTGCCTATGGGGTTGAACACCCGCAAGTGAGAAAAATGTTATTCTATAAAGAATACGGTCGATCGAGCTCTAGAAATAACACGGAATCGGTCAATCAAGGGTGGACGACCGAATGTAGGAGTTGAAACTGTATAAATTGCTATCGACTGGTATTAAGGAGCAGTCGACTGGAACTTAGTAAAATGCCTTGAGAACGAACGACTTGTTTTTGGGGCGGACGTCTAGAAAATTTACAGTGTGTCGAGCTTTAGAAGTGTAGTCGTGAGCGGTCAATCAGAGTCCTGAAGAAGACAACTGAGAACCTATGTTTTGTCCTTAAAATGTGTTAGAGTGGACGACTACAGATGATGTGTGGATGACCACAGATGAGGTACAAACATCTAGAACCTATAGTTTCAAGACGTTTTTTTTAGATTTTAACCTAATTGTTTAATCATTGCATAAAACTTTTCGAGAGAGTATTGAGATATAGATAGAACATATTTAGATAAATTTATGACATCATTTCATACATTATTCGTGTAAGTTTAATAACAAGATTGCATGATTCATGCACATGCATTATTAATATGTATTATATGCATTGAATGTATGCATAGTGATGATACCAAATCATGCATAATGAAATATTTATACGTATGAAAAATATTATCTTGATAGTGTTATTGGTTACAGAGGAACTCAATATACCTCGCTAAGCTATGTATTGTGTGACATATGTAAAGTGAGAAATAGAAGAGGAGTGACTATAGGTCCCCCTTAGATTGCAAGTCCCTAGCCCTATATTCATGGACATATCTATTAAAGACAGTAGCCAATATGGTAGATGTCGCAACCTAACCCCTGATCCCCTAAAAAACTACGCTGCAAATCGAATTCTTCGCCCAGAGAATGATCACACAACTCACAAATCGCAGCAGAAGCTGATCATAACACACATGCACTTGCACAAGTGGGCCACATAAATATAAAATTCACCCAAACAGGAAAGTTGTACACTTCTTATTTATTTACAAAATTGTATCCAAATTTATTTTATAAATATGGACCGAATTAAATCTATATACATCAAAATAAAAGTCTGAATCATACTACTGAGTCTATGTTGTGCTAATCATCCGTCCAACTTATCTTTACCTTTTAGTCATTAAGCTGCTACCACTTATTCCTGAAAAATATAGTAAATAGAATTGTGAGCTTTATGATAAGGATTCTTTGTTCAGAGAACGACATAAGTGCATGATTACTCAGATTGAAGTATGATAATGTATGATTACATCATCCCAGTATCCTTACAAAGGGTAATAATACAAGTAATCACAATGTAATTTATCATAATTCAGCCTAAGTAAAATTTTTTTTTTATTTAATATGTACACTAAAACCACTAGGTGATTTCATTTTTTATAACAATCACATTTTTATCTCAACATATATTTGTGAGATCGAAATAACCTAAGAGGGGGTGAATTAGCTTTTTAAAACTTTTACTGAGTGATTAATATAGCCAAATTGATTAAGTTACTTCAAGATATTTAGACACAAATTCAATGGCTAATCAAAGCAATAACAAAATGCAGTAAAGAGATGAGGGTAAGAGATATGCAACTGAGTTGTTAACACATTACGTTAACAATCTCCCCATTTTTTTATGATTACTATACTTTCTAAGTTGTTTAATACTCCCCCTTAGTATGAGCATATAAAATCGCTTGTTTTTCAATTTTAAACTCTCTCCCTTAGTTTATGCATAAAGCAACTTTCCTCTCCCCCTTGACTTACTCAAAACAACTCAAAACTCTCCTCTCCCCCATAGGCATTATAAAAAAATTCATAATTTGAGAAAAAAATATGCAGAAATTGAGAAATTTTAGAAAACTTTTGGCAGAGTCTCCTTTGTTTTCACACTCCCCTTTATGCTCTGAAAAACAATTTACTAAGAACAAACAATATTATCAAGTTTTAAGTATTCAAAATCAGGAATATCTAAAGCAATGAAGATATGCAATTCAAAATAATATCGAAATCAAGAATGACAAAAATGAAACGATATGAGAGATAGTTATCAAACCATCAAAACAACTATAAGTGTATCAAACAACAAAGTATCCAAAATAACTAAGAAGTATCATAATCTAAGAGTCGAACAGAGAGATGTCAGGATGTGCTATATCGAATGGCTGAGCATCTAATGGAACCTCAAGTTGGGCAGATGGAGTCAGACGTATTTCTGTGAACATACTCTCCCAATGAGCATGGGTGAGCTCATCAATCTATAGAACATTAATATTGTCCTCTCTTAATCTTCAGAAACGTCTGGATGAATGGTAGTTAATGAGAATAATGTGGAGAGTTGTTAACAGACGTAAAAAGGAGTGACTGTCATCTTTATGTGTCTGGATTTAATGGATGAGTCCAGTAGCCTTCCATCTTCAAGTGAGACACTGAGAAGACGATGTTGGTTGTCTATAAATAGAAGAGAAGAGAGAGCAAGGTGGGACAAAAGAGAAAATACATGCGGAAGCTCTACCAAAGTTTTGATGTTCTGGATGAGAAGTGAGTTATCGTGAGGTTCTGGAATTGTGAGAACAAAGAGAGAGAATGAGCTGCAAGAGTCTTCTTCTTTGGAGTATTTCAAATGGAGAAAGAGAAGAGTTAAAGGACGTTGAGGAGTTGGACAACGATGGAGAGCCTCTGGCAATATGGTTTGAGTGAGGAGGAGAGTCTGCAACCGTGAAATGGTTCTAGGAATTCTGAAAGGAGAGAGAGAGAGAGAGAGTGATGTTATATTCTGGAAAGTGAAAGAGTAGTCTATGTTGTTGTTGGAGGAAATTATGAGAAGGTTGGCGTGAAGGAGCTGCTATGTTTTGGAATTTTGAAAGACTAGAGAGAGAGGAACAGACAAGTTGCATGGAGGCAGTGAAGAGTAGGTCAGGGTGATGTTCTACCGTGATGACGAAGTTATGACCATGGACGTAGTGCGATAGTTCTGTGAAGCACGTGAGTCGGTGAAGGAGAAACTTTCAGTGGTAATACATTAAAGCTATGGATTTCAGGTACAAAATAATGCTTGTATTTTGTCCGAAAGGACCTACATCGTAGGAGTAGGATTTTTGTGCAAATTGCTATGTTAGTTTTTAATGATGGATTATCTGGTTGGGTTATATATTACTACGTTAGTTTACTAATAGTTATGATGGAAACGCTTTTCTAAGATAATGGTTAATGATATAGGAAAATTAGGATAGGTCCTAAATTATATTTAAATGGTGGATATCATAGGATAATGCTTATACTGTTTAAGACTCAGTTAGAAATAGTATGTAAAGGATAGAGAAATTGATATATGACATTGTAGTGTAATAGGAACGTGTTTAATGTTAATGTCATAGTTGAATTATGGTATTATTGTTAATTGTTTATAGTATTGTTTGCAATATATGAACTGTTGTGTGTGATAATCATGTAAATATGTTAATAGAATGTACGTCATGTATTGCATGAGCTAATAATGAAGATAAGAATGATGTTTCTACGTGGGTTCAAAAATTGAAGAGGTTGCTCACACATAGAAACTGCTCGTTTGAGTAAGTTCGGAAACTGAAGAGGTTGCTCTAACCTAAAGGAAAAATGGTAAACGGTAACATATGTAAATGTAGGTGGGTTCGTTTTTACTGAGTTTGGAGACTGAAGAGGTTGTTCTCATGTAAAAACGAATTTAAGTAGTGAGTTCGAAAACTGAAGAGGTTACTCTCACTCAGCTTACAACGGTATGTGATACTAAAGCATATAGAATGGTCATAGAGATTATAGTTGCATGTCATGATTATATTTCTTGCTGGGCAATAAGCTCATTATTCGTCCTGTGATGTAGGTATGCAAAGGATCAAAGATAGTAGCAGTTGATGAGGCATTTATGCGCTGCGGGCTTGGAGGCTGGTTAGGCTAAAAAGTTTTAAGAAGAAATGTAAATGTTGAAAAGAATGACTTTGTTATGGTGGTTTGTTACATTAAGTAGATTTTGAAATGATGTTAAATGATTTTAGTATTCAAAATACAAGTCTTTCCCTGTTGCAATGTTTTAAAGTTTTACTGTACGAAATGTTTTAAGTGATAAATGGTTTAACAAAAAGGAATTTATTTATAAAATTCTTATTTAAGTTAGTTTTCAAATGAAAAATCTTCCGCTGTGATTTTAAAAGAAAAAGTTTTTGACAATCATGAGTTTTAAATTGAAAGAATAAACGGGATGTTACAATATGGGGGGTACAGGAAATGATGCGGTCAGTGTGTCAGGCATAAGGATGTCCTCATCGTCCACTAGGAGGTTCGGCTGGGTTGTAGAAGATGATGCACCCATCAAACCTTTAGTAACCCATGGCCCTTCCTCGTTAAGGGAAAAACCCATCCGAGCAAGCGAATGGATGGAATAAACATCCAATGCATGAATGGTCATAGATGACTCAGAGGAAGGTATGGAGATATGCTGTCTTCAGAAGATATTTGTTAGGAGAAGGTTGACAGGCAGCGACTTCAAGGTGCTCTGAGCAACCTCAATCATATATTTCAGAATAATGTGTCCAACGTTGAATTGTGCTCGGCTGTAAATCCTCATGAGCATAAAAAGGTCCCTATAAGTAACATGGTCCCGATAACCATCTCGTGGAAGTAAGTTGTAGGTTAGACTATGATGGATGACCTGAGCCCGAATATTGAGATCCTTTACTTTGGGTTTTACAAATACCTCAATTTTTGGGTTTTTGCGAATTTTCTTCAAAAACTCAACACCTGAAGGCAAGTGAACAAAACTCGGATTTTTTGAGGAGTTGAAGTATTCGTTGGTAGTATTTCCTTCTTCAAAGTTCAAAATTGAATTGATGCATGTGGCAGACAAATGGACTTCCTTCCCATAGGCCTAACTAGTGACACTCAGTGGTCAAGGATGATCAGATAAATTGGCATAAAATAGATGTAAAGAACGGACTATTTAATCCAAACAACTGATATAAGCTCATTCTCTTATACATATTCTCCAAGTCCAAAGTAGCTAATTCGACAAAAAAAATTTTGCGTCTAAGAATTAAAGGATGATTTTTGAAATACTCCTCAAATCACTTTCTACAGTCTTCATCAATGAATAATTTGCTAGGAAATGACGTAGGAGCAGGAGAACAATAATTACCTGGAGTGTTACTCACTTTACGTTTACCAGACTTTCTTGAAGACATTGTAGAAATTTGTTGAAGAATGGATGAAATAGATGATGAAATGTGCTAAGGAATGCTGACGGATGTCGGAGGTGACATTGGTTGGTTGGTGAATTGACTGGAAACGCCGGAGTTGAGAGAAAATTTGGAGAAAAATCTCATGGTCTAGAGTTTTGGTCGACCTTTCTGAACTTAAAATTAACGTAGTGGTCGACAGATTCCTTCGTTTTAAAAAGTTGAAAATTGGATCTGTATTATTTCAGTATACCTATTCAACGTTGGTTAACCGATGTTCTTGGTTGAAGAATTTTGAGAAGAATTTGTCTTATTTCGGTCAACCTATCCAAAGTTGGTCGATCGATTCCTTTATAGAATCGATAAAATTTGAGGAATTTCATAGATATTCCTAAAGGGATCGATTTTAACTTTCTTCTAGACATATTAATCCTAGATGAATTCTAATTCCACAAAAAGTTTTCTCATCAAGTGGTTTGGTGAAAATGTCTGCCAATTGATTTTCGGTGTTTATGAATTTGAGAGTTATATCTCCTTTAGAAACATGATCTCAAATGAAGTGATATCGAATTTCTATATCAAATGAAGTTAGAGTACTACTCCTACCATGAGTGCCAACCTCTTGCCTTTGATCTACCTTGGCTTTGTTCTTTTGGTTACTCTCTAAATCTGAAAAGAGAAAACCACAATGGAATGAGCTATAAAGCTCAACAAGTGAATCTAATAGTCAAGATTTACAATTTCATGTAATTTACAAAAACAAGACCACACCCTTCTCCTAAGTCTATTTCTAGACATTTTTATACTATCAATATGATATACAATATGAATAGCACACAATCCTTATTCTACTCTTCATAATGCAATGATGTTATAAATTAATACAATGTTCATTTAATTTAAATGATGAAGTTGTTTAACAAGCACTATAATAGTATATTCATATACCATTGTATATAAAATTGCACACAACCATGAAACCCCACCATACTGGCCACTGTGAACCAAAGGCGTGTCCATGAACAAATAAACCTCTGGAGGTTTAGGGACTCTCAACTCAAGGGGGACTCTCAGTCACTCATCTTCTAGTTTCCTACTTTACATACGTCACACCATACATACCCTGGTGCAGCATATTGAGTTTCTATGTGACCAACAATACTATCTAGATAATATTTTTGTACATATAAATATGTTCATGACGTATGATTTGACATCCTCTCTCTATGTATACATTGAATGCATAATACATACTAATAATGCATATGATATGAACTATGCAAATCTTGTTATTAAACATATATAAATGATGCATGTTTTAGTGTCATACATCTATCTAGACATGTTCTATCTATGTCTCTATAATCACCCAAAAAGATTTAAGAATTAAAAACCTAAGAAAATATTTCTAAATTTTAGGTGTCTAGTCTCCCGCGGTCGACTGCTACAGTGCAATTTTAAGACAAAACAAGGAAAATGCCTATTTCGGTCAACCAGTGTCGTCAACTACAAAACATACAGTTTCAAACTCTTAATTGCAATCGTTCATTTTGGTCATCCACCCCCGTAAATTCAAAGTCCGGTCGACCACACCATGACCTCGGTTGACCACAAATGAGGCAGATTGTCGAAATCCTCCAAGCTTTCTTCATTTCTCTCATACCAAACTCAATTTTAATTCAACCAATACATGATATAAATATCCCATGACATCCAATATACAGATTTCATCCATTCTAGTCTAAAATCACCACCTATATCATGCAATTTACACAAAATTACAACTCTGTAAGAATTAGAGTTACTTACTTTAATTTCTAACACTTCCAAGCTTTGAATTCAGCTTCAAACCTTCACCTCTCTTAAAATTTAGGTGCTTTAGAATCATCTTCACATTTGTAACAACTTCCTCTTGAGGTTCCAACTCAAAATCTCACTCTTTTCTCATTTCCTCACAAACCCTCTTTTTCTCTTGTTCTCTCTCTCGCTCTCTCTCTTCTATATTGTGCAACCTTCACTATGTAACACCCCGACTTTTTACGTTGGACAATTATCGGGGTTTCACCAAGGACGTGTTTGAAGCGTTAAGTCGAATAGTAGTTTGGTAACGTTTTCCTTGTATACGTGATATAATTGAAGTGTTGGAGTTGTGGGGATATTACATGATGTATCTATACGTGTCATTTTATGACATGTATTTATAGGAGAAATGTTGTGGGATATGGGTTAAGTGTGAAAAGATGAAGAAAAGTTGTATTTAGAGTGTTTCGAACTCCTGCGGACGTGTCGTGTCATCCGCAAGTGCATTGTCCCGGCATTCTTGAGTATAGGATGACTCAGGACGCCATATTCCTTCATAACGCCACTGTACACTGGAGTTGCGGACGAGGGTCTCGGACAGTGTGGACGCAAAATGCTTTGTCCGGAATGAATCTGTCCAAGTCTGGAGCGTTTTGGATGATGTTTGCGGACGATGCGGACGAGAAGAACGGCGTCCGCATCAAATCTGTTCCAACTTTGGGAACATTCAGACGGTTGCGGATGCATGTAGACGCAGTGAGCCATCATCCGTTTTGCCTCTGTCCAAATCCTGGACACTTTCGGACGACACTGTGGACACTACAGACGAGGATGACTGCGTCTGCAATGACTCTTCCCAAATTATGGGCACTTTTGGACGAGGCGGAAGATGTTGTGGATGCCACACCGCGTCCGAAAGACGATTGCGGATGGTACGAACGAGAATGGAGACACCATTTCTCGTCTGATACCTAGGATTTAGCCTACGAAACTTGCTCTTGCAGATGCCTGCGTATGCGATTAAGTCATCCGCACGCATCCGAAAGATAGCAGATCTGCGAAAATAAAAGAATAAAAATTAGAAAACTCGACGTCTAGCGAGTTAATTCTCAAACTTTCGGCGAGAAAAGTCGCCCCTCCCTGCCTAGATCACATTGAGCCGCCTCCCTCCCTCCCCTATATGCACGCTTGTCCCCCTAGATGTCCAAAACGTCTCTCTCCATCCAGGTAAGCACTCTCCTTTTTAACATCCAGCTGCTCCTCCCTCCTGTGTCTTTCTTTTTCTCCTCTATCAAGCAATTTCCTTTCATCTGAGTTCCGTGTGTGAGCTCCAGCAAGTGTATTGTGATAGTAGATTGAGTGTGTGAGTTAAGAGAGGAAAACCATGAGTGAAGTTTAGTGTTGAGCTATGAGGGGGGTGCTGCTCCCTGCCATCCGTGAGTGAGTTGCTGTGAGGATAGGAGTGCAGCTGTCCTTGTTTTGAGTGTCCGTCGAAGGTAAGAAAATAGGGATGTCCTGGCCATGTGGAGGCCCTACATCGTAAGTGTGTGTGTGAGTTTAGTATTAGTGTTCTTAAAGGATTGATTGATAATTGTTTGATGATATGTAAATGTGATAATGGTAGGTTTTCTTGCTGTGATATTGCTGTGATATTAATTCTTGTGCATCTCTAGTAGTTGTGATTTCATTATTGGATTGCTTTAATAATAGTTGTGTTAAAATGATTTTATTGTGATGAATGCTTAAGGTTCATGAATGATGAAATGAAAAAGTATAAATGGTCAGGAGAAGCATGAAAATGGGTTAAGTGTTCTATGATGACTTTCGATGAAAACGCTTGTATGATTGTTGTTCTTGGCTGCTTGTTATGATAGTGTAAATAGAGTATGAATTGTTGTGAAACTGTGATGCTTTCCTTTGGTTGTGTAGTTTAGTTTGATGAGATGCAAATGCCTAAGTGAATGAAGAAATGAGAAGCATGAAAGTGGAATAAATAAGACTAAGTTATTATGCAAAGTATGAAAATGAGCTAAAAGGTTAATGGTTATTTACTTGCTGTGGAATTACTGTTTTAAATTTCTTTATGCATACAATTACCTTGCTGTCATTAGTTGTACCTTAGTTCGATGCAATTAAGAATGAAATATTGGCTACATAGTCTTCTAATCTTGTAATTCGGCTAAGCATGTAAATTGACTAATAAGAAGTTAGCTTAGTAAATTGTAATTGACCTATGTTAGATCAGCATGTTTAGTTGTTAATTGGCTCAAGTAATTTTGAACTAAGTGATTGTAAATTGCATGTAATTGAACAAGCATGTAAATCGACTAATAAATGATTTGGCTAAGAAATGGTAATCTTAATTAATCATGTTACCTAATTGCTAAGTATGATAACATAATTTAGATGTGGAGCATGTTAAGTTTAATTACTTGATGAGTATGTTACGCGATTAGAACAATTAACTACTTAAACTTGAGCATGCAATTATTTAGGATATACATGTCATGTTACTAGTTGATAATTAATAATGAACATTTGAGTATGATAATCACTTAGTAAGCATAGTAAGCATGATTAACTAATTTACTTGACTAATTAAGCATGCACACTAATTAAGATAATTAGTCAATTGAGCATGTGTAATTAGTTGTGATGGATGTTCAAGTATGTTTACCTAATTTGCTAAGTTCATAATTGAACCAACATGTTAACTTAGTTAAATTCAGCATGTTAATATTGGTAATCGAATCATGTAATGAAATAATAATGTAAATTGAGTATGTTGATGAACTAGTGCAAGTAACTAAAGTAATTAAGTTTGAGTAAAATGATCACCTAGAATAAAGTTAGGAAGCATCTAATCTAATTAAGGAATTTACTAAAAGAATTGGCATGTTAAATTTTAGTATTTTGTTTTAATAATTCAATTCAAGCATGCTTTTCCTCATTTAAATTCATTGTTATGCACTTTCAATTCCTATTACTCTTTATGTGTATTTGTCCAAATTGTTTATGTATCATGTATGTATGTTAATAGAGAGGAGAAAGCTGATGAAGATGAAAGGGAATGAATGATATGTGAATGGATTAAAGGTCTTAAGGATTTCAATTATTGTGTGAACGAATGTTTTTGTTATTGTCTTTTTAGTAGGATATTGTTTATAATCTAGAATGGAAGCATGTAATTAATTCCGAAGCATGTTAAATGACTTGGATAACCGATTAAACTAATGACCTAGAATAATAAAATAGGAAGCATGTAAATGGACTTGTTTTGTTATTGTCAGAAGCATGTTAAATGATTTGAGTAACCAAATAAAATAATTACCTAGACTAATAATGGTAGGGAACATGTAATTGAATTAGGAAGTTAACTAGATGATTGGCATGTTAAATTTCGTATTCGAATTTATAAATGTTCTATATTGTGTATTGTTCATGTGTGGATTATTTTCATTGCTATGCGCTTTCAATTCCAATGATTTTTGTATATACACTTTTTAGTTCAGCTACTTCTGTTTGTGTTCACTTTAAGTTATGAATGCTATGTTATGTCATCATGCATCACGATAGTTTGAGAATGTATGGACATGCATTATGTTAATAGAAAGAATATGATGCATGCATGAGCGAGGAAAATGTAATAAGAAATGATAGAATAGTAATGTGGTCGGGTTTAGTCTGGCAGCTAGTATGCACATAGGAGGCCAATGGCCTGGCAGCTAGTATGTACACAGGAGACTAGTTTCTAGCTTGGCATATAAAACACACACAGAAGGCTAGTTATAGTCTGGCAGCTAGTATGTACACAGGAGACTAGTTTCTAGCTTGGCATATAAAACACACACAGGAGGCTAGTTATAGTCTGGCATCGAGTATGCACACAGGAGACTAACTCATCGAACGAACGAATGAAAGAAAAGTAACGAACGAATGAATGAAAGAAAAGTAATGAACAAATAAATGATGTAATGAAAGGATTGGTTTGGGTAACCCCCACTCCAACAAGAACTAAAGAGAGTCATAAGCATAATGCATTAACCCTTTTTCTTACTAAGCCCTCGGGCTTACAGTTGCTTGTGATGTAGATGTAGGTACTGTACGTGAAACGAAATGCACAGACTTAGGAGAAAAAGCGAAAGACAACGAACAAATAAGAAAGCATGGATGAAAGATTTGTATTCGCGAGACTCGTGGCTGGCTAGGCTTAAATGAAAAGAGAAAACAATTGTAATTTAATGATATTTAATTTGTCAGTTTCATTTATTAAATGTAGTATTTTTAATTGAGTTCTTTTTATTAAGTTCTTTCATTAAATTATTTACGCTTAAACAAATGTTTTAAATAAATGATTTATTTTACGCTTCCGCATTTCATTAAATTGGTTTTCATAATGAGTTTAACGAAGGTCGGTAGATATCCGGTTTTAGGCGCTCTCTGATTTGTTTCTAAAGAAAAATTTCAAATTTTCAGGCATTTTAAAGGAATTACGAAAATCCGGGTCGTTACAATTTTTCCCTCCTGATAAGAAGGAATTAATCTAGAGAATTCCATAGTCGTGTACTATTTTTGCCTCCATCTTTGAAATGAAAAGACCTATTTGCTCTTAAACTTCTATTATTTACAGTTTAAGTTGCTTACTTCAGCTTGACATGTGGCACGACCCTGTTGGTGACCACATTTTATTACATGACATCATAGATATGTGTCTTAGGAAACTTTCAACCTTGGATAACATCTTAAAATTCTCACTTGATTTATTCGAATTAAGTATTTAATGGAAATCATACAATAATGTCACATATACTTAGTATGACTTCAAAATGATATAAATTTTGCTACACAAGTCCAATTTACATAACTGCAACGTTCTTCTCTATCTCAAGATGTCTAGTTTATCACCTTAAAATTTCATTCAATTCCATGCACATTTACTTATTCAATTATGTTAATATATCCAAACTGTTCAGAAAAATATTTTATCTCTAAATCTTAATTATACATAATTCTTTAATTTCTAATTTTACACATCACTTATATATCATTCATAAGTATGCTAAATTTCAAGTCATTACATTTTGGGAATTAGAAATTAATTGAAAATGTCTAAATAGTGATAGTAATAAATAGATCATAATAGAACGCATGATTTATAATACGGGGAATCACAATGAAATGAAGAAAAGAAATTATAGAATAAACGTTTTATAAAGTTTAAAGGTGCTCAAAGGGAATAACACATAAGAATAATTTATATGGAATAAATTATCCATAAAGCGGTGGCACTTTAAAAGGATATAGCACATGAGATTGATAATGGAAATAGTTTACATATAAATTACACATGAGATTCGATTGTGAATAAAGAGTAATTTCACATGAGAATAATTGGAAAAGTAGACTTTGATTACCTAAATCATCGGCCTAAGAATTTATATATATACGCACTAAATACTTCTTACATAAAGAAGTGTATCACATAGTTGATATATAAATATGGAATATCTAAAGATCCAGATAAAATAGATCTTGGGAGGTGTAATCATGAGAGTTGATTAAAAGTTAAATGTTGGAAGTTAAGGATGTGATGACTAATCATGTTGGGTTTAATACATGGTTAGTTGCGATATTAGTATAATTTATTGAATCCTTATATTAGAATTCTTACTAAGCTTAAAAAGCTCACAGTGGTTATTTATCATGTTTTTTTAAGAACAAGTGGTAGCAGCTCAAGGACAAAAAAATAAAAATCTTATGGATATCAAAGTTTGCACAACATAAGCTTAGAGTGAGATTTTGAGTTTTGATTTTGATGTATTTAGTTTTAATTCTACTCATGTTTGTAAAATAAATTTGGATATAGTTTTTAAAACATATAATAGTGCATAACTTTCCTGTTTGTGTTAGATTTTATATTTATGTGGCCCAATTACATGAATGCATGTGTTATGGTGAGCTTTCGTTATGAGTTTGTGATCGTTCTCCGAGCAAATAATTTGGTTCGTGGTGTGGTTCCCAAGAGGATTCGGGGGTTGGGTCTTGACAGCCGCCCTATTATCCATTTCACTTTACGAATTTGAAACTCAAGGACATATCACCAATGCTCTATTACCCATTTTGCACATGCACACAAACAATTTTCATACAACAGAATATGCACGAGGATAGACTCGTGATACTTTGATACCAAGATCTCCAAAAGGATCAAGAGGATTCATCATCCCGAATATACATATCAGATAAAAATCAAATACCACAAACAGAAAATAAACGTGTAAAACTCACGTACGTATAATATAAAAAAACACGTGTTGTTGAACAGACCTATTGAGTTTTCATATGTGACAACCCACAAAATATATTTTTTGAAATTCATGTCATGCAATGTAGTGCATAAAGCATAAAATCTTTATCTTGACGACGATTGCTATTCTTACCTATTGGATCAACAACTTCCTTGGGAATTGGCTCAAAATCCATCATCCGAGCCTAAAAACATGTCAAGTGTCAAGGATTCCTGTCAATAAATCACAAAGGAAAAGTGAAAGGGTCTTATACCACATCTAAGAACTCAACCTAAACAGCTCAAAATACACAAAAATACACTATGCAGCCGACTAGGGCACTATAGCGGTCAACATGGCACTATTGTAGTCTACCGGGTCAAGCTATGGTCGACCAGTTAGCTGCACGGTCAACCCAGCGATCAACCTCTCTCCAGCGATGGTAGACCGGTCTAGTCGACCGCCCTTACGTGCAGTTGACTACGAATTAGACCGAACCTTGCCAAAACTCTTGGCCTTTTCAGCAGTCGACCGGGCACGACCAAAGGTCAATCGGGGCGACCTTCCAACACAGTTTCCGTGATGATAACGACTATTTCCTTCATTTTTCACCTCCAAACGACTAATACTGTAACGACCTGGATTTTCGTAATTCCTTTAAAATGCATAAAAATTTGAATTTTTCTTTTTGAAAGTAAATCAAAGTGCGTCTACCGGATCTTCACTAACTCTTTCGTTAAACTCAGTATAAAATCTCATTTAGTAAAACTTATGCGAAAGTGTTAAATCAAAACCATTAATGTAAAATGTTGCAGAAGCGTGAATGCAATTTAACTAAAGAAAACAAAACATTTAAATACAATTTATTACAACTTAACTTAATTAAAACAATTTCTCTTTTACCTATTTATGCCTGGCCAGCTATGAGCATCCCTCAAGCGTGTAAACCCATCATCTCTGCTTGCTATTGTTCATTCTTTAACTTTGCTCATCATTTGTTACTTCTAGTCCATGCATTTTCTCTACGTATTGTACCTACATCTACACCACAAGCAACTGTAAGCCCAAGGGCTTAGTAAGGAAAAAGGGAAATACAATTATTAAATACCTCTCTTTAGTTCTTTTCGTTAAGCCTTTAATTTTGTCATTACTATTTCCTATTAGTTGATCGTTCTTTCGTTGGAGTAGCCTCCTGTGGGCACCTTTCTGCCAGGCTAGTCACTAGTCTCCTGTGGGCACCTTTCTGCCAGACTACAACTAACTTCCTGTGGGCACCTTTCTGCCAGGCTAGTTATTAGTCTCCTGTGGGCACCTTTCTGCCAGACTAGACCCATCGTCCTATTACTTTACCATTCATTCTTACATTTTCCTCACTCATGCATGCGTCCTATTCTTTTTATTAACATGATGCATGAACATACCTTCTCAACCTATCGTGATGCATGATGACATGATATAACATTCATAAAATTGAAGTGCGCATATAAATAAAATAACAATAACTAAAAACGCATATAAGGAAGGTAAAGCACGTAATAGAATGAATAAACTGTGCACAACAGAAAACAAGTATACATCAAGTTAAGACGGCGAATGAACAATAAACTAAACATGCTTCGAGAGATAAGATAATTATTCTAGTTCTTTAGTTGTTTAGCCTAATTAATCTCTTAGTCCATTTACATACTTCTTACGTTTATATTTCAAAGTCATTATTCTAATCAGTTATCCTATTAAATTAACATACTCCTACATTGATTTTCATGCTTTTATTCCACTTAACTAATCATGTCTTGGTTTAACAGAAATTAACAGGACCTGAAATCGTAAGCAATACAAGAAAACTATTAACAAAAGCATCCATTCACTTAATCATTGAACCCTTAACTCATTCACGTTTCCTTCATTTTCTTTTCTTCTTCTTTATCGTTCTATTCTTTAGTAAAGTAAAACATTGATTATAAATTTGAAGTGCACATTCAATGTAAGTAACTGAATTTAAAAGCGCATATAAAAGGATAATAGGGACTGAAAGCACACCCAAGGCAAGTAGTATCACTTGAACACTCAATCAAAACAATATACAATGAACTTAACAAGGAAGTCATACTTGAATTAATAGAATACAATACTATCAATTAATATGTTCATTCTTCTAGTTAATTTCTTAGTCCATTTACATACTCCCTATATTTATCTCTAGATAATTAATCTACTTTAGCTATCCTTTATGTGTTACATGCTCACGTTGATTGCGTAGTTAATTACGTTAATTAATTAACTAATTACCCTAATTAACATAATCAACATA
>CM039468.1:46003017-46016415 GCA_022433065.1 Begonia loranthoides | reverse complement strand
AGTTCCCGTCTCTGGGTTCCCCCCTTCTATAGGCTTGCACACAATTCGACAACAGTCAATTCATGTTTTACACTTCTTGAAGATACAGCTCCACAGACACACATAAAAATGTATCCTGATGCTAGTTTACATGAATCAACACTGCCAGCAAAGTTTGAATTAGAGTAGCCAATCACATCAAAACTATCAGTCCGTCTGTACATAAAAATATAGTCTTTGGTTTCTTGAAGGCCACACCACTTTCTTTGCAACAGTTTAATGGTCTTTACTTGAATTACTTTGATATCTTTCTAATATCCCAACAATAAATGCAATGTTAGATCTTGTGTAGATCTGAACATACATTAGGCTTCAAACAACCAAAGCATACAAAATGTTCTTCATTTGCATCCTCTCAAAGTCGTTCTTTGGGCATTCATTGTAACGACCCTTTTATTGTAAATCTTAATTTTCCTTTAAATCTTGTATTTCTATTTTTTTTAACAATGTAAATATGCCATTTAAAATAAAACTGCAACTTAACTCAACTAATAACCATACATTTATTAAATCACTATAGCGGAATACTTTTATCAAATCAACACGTAACTCTTACCAAACCCAAGTTTAAAATCCTTGATGGATCATACAAAATACGCTTCTTAAATCATAACCTCATTTAAAGCCAAACTTGTGAATATAAAAGAATTGTATAGCAATAATACCGATCTCAAACTACAATCCCCAGTTATGCACCACTTACACTTCAAGATAAATTCTACTAGAAGTAAAATTGTTAAATAAAACATCAATATTATAAATCACAACTCACGATCAATAGACCAAACAACCTCAAGTCTTCATCATAGGCAAGCTTCCTAAACTTGTATATCATCTATGGCCAACTCCTCCAAAACTTCCTCACCTACAATACAAGGTTCAAATATAAGTCTAAGATTTAGTAAGTAATGCATGTGACTGTGTACATAACTTATCATAACATAAATTCATTCTGCCGGTTTCATCTTTATCTCTCTCTCTCTCTCTCTCCTTCTTTCTTTTCTTTCGCTTTCGATATGAGTAGATTTTGTAGTGGGGCACACAACACTTTTAGGAGGTCTCCTCCATTTTGGGAGACAGACTTCACCCTTTTGGGAGCCCTCCGCTAGCTGCCATACAATTTAATGCATGATGACCTAGCAACATTTTGTGCCAGCCAGTCTCAACCTCATTTGAAGCAAGCAAACGGGCTAATGCCCCACTAGTCCACCCTTTTGGGACGACTTGTCCTCCTTACTATTTACATACATTTCATGAACTTTGATCTTTGTTAAATGCAGACTCATGCATGATCATAACGTAAAAATGCAGCGGAAACATGTCTTGAGAATTGATCACCCAAATAGCAAGCAAGATAAAGCAATTAACAGAACATATCCTCAAGGAAATTTATCATGGTACGCAGAACCATCATCAATATCTAGGTAGAAATTGAACCACATTACCGTACTACTATAGACTATAACTCAACATCATTTATTATAGCTAATCAAATACAGCATCATTCAATAAAGTATCAACTCCTTAATAACAATATAAGCTGGAAATTCACAAAACATATTTCATCATACTCAACAAAGCATCACATCCTTAGTTTAGTAAGCATAAGGCAAACACAGCAAGCATAGCAACATGTCCTCAAAAGTCATATGCAAAAGCAGTAAATAAAATAGAATCCAAACTTGCCTAGCACCTTACAATGTAAGCCGAGTAGGGGTGTGCAAAACTGAATTGAAAACAAAGTACCAAACCAGAACCGGTCAATTTGGTTTAGTTCGGATCAATTTTTCACACCATAAAATTTTTTTTTGGTTCATTTTGATAACAACCAAAAAATTCAATTCGGTTTTTGATTTGGCTTTCTCGAAACCAACAAAACCAAACCGAACCAAATTTCTTAGGGCTCGTTCATTTCGTCTTCTTGTGCCGCGAGTGCACCCGCACCCAGTTTAATCTTCTTGTACTGCAGAACTTCAACGTTGTCATGTCACCATGCTCAGTGAGAAAGACTCACGTTGCCAGTTGTCTCTCGGTCACCAGTCGCCTCTTTGTCACTAGTCGCCTCTCAGTCTTGGATTTGCTCTCGAGTGCTCACTGCTTAGTCTCAGCTTCTCTCTTCGGTGCTCACTACATGGTCTCCCCTTCGCTCTTCGGTGGTGCTCTCTACTTGGTCTCCACCTCTCAGTCCTCAACCTTTAACCTCTCAGCAGTCGGCAGTCGGCAGTCGGCAGTCTCGGGTATAGTAGTCTCATTCTCTCTCAATCTCTCTTAAGTCTTAAAGTTGAATGAATGCAATTTTCATGGTGATTCTATTTCTTTCTTTCAACCCCATTGTTACACACAGATTACATATAGTTAGTAATGAAATTTGAGTTAATGAATTGATT
The DNA here is from genome assembly GCA_022433065.1 of Begonia loranthoides. Classification (NCBI taxonomy): domain Eukaryota; kingdom Viridiplantae; phylum Streptophyta; class Magnoliopsida; order Cucurbitales; family Begoniaceae; genus Begonia; species Begonia loranthoides. Next base: position 46,013,989 of record CM039468.1, on the reverse strand, counting down.
TGGTAACACATATGATGAATGCATTGTTGATTCTGTTTATTTCATGGTGAAATGCATTGTTGAATGCATTGTTGATTCATGGTGATTCTATTTATTTCATTCAATCCCAATGTTAAATGCATTTTTGATTACTGGTATGTTGTAATGTTGTATGTTGTATAGTGTATAGTTGGTATGTTGTAATGTTTAGTGGTTGCAAAATGTTTTTTGCCCACTGTTGAATGCATTGTTGAAATTTGAGTTAATCATTCCGCATGGTTTAATTGTTGTTGATTTTGGATTTCATTTAATGATTCCGAATTGTTGAAATTGTTGAATGAATTGTTGAATTTGTTGAATGAAATTCGCTTAAATTGATTCTGAAATGGTTGAAATTGTTGATTAATACATTTGGTTTAATGATTTTACATTTTGTTTTAGCTTTCTAAGATGGAAAGCGTTAATAAAACTATAGAGGGTCCTATTATTAACCCTATTAGTGGTCAAACCAAGAGAAAAAAATTAGAAGTTTGTAATCATTTTACTAGAATTGAAAGCACTAATCATAGCAACCCAGAGCAAAATGTAATCATTGTTCATAGACATATGCAAGTCATGCATCAAAGAATGCTGCATCAAACTTAAAAAAACACATCAGTAGTTGCAAAATATTGTTGGCAAGTGTGGATATGAAGCACAAGACTTCGAGCTTCCAAAATATGGATAATATGTGATCCAATTCCAATCTGTCATGTTTTAGTGTTGCAACTTACCGAGAACTACTTGCAAAATAATTATTATTGATGAATTTCCTTTAAAGTTTGTTGAAGGAGAGAGTTTTAGTGCTTATTCCCAATATGTGCAACCAAAATTTGTTGTACCTTCTAGATTTACTATTGCATGAGATATTGTTAGTATTTATGAGAAAGAAAAAATGAAGTTGAAAGAATATTTTCAAAAGACATCTCAACGAGTATGCTTGACTACCGATACATGGACTTCGATTCAAAATTTGAATTACATGGTATTAATTGCTCATTATATTGATACTGATTAGACCATGCATAAGAAGATTATTAATTTTTGTTTGTTTTCGAATCATAAAGGTGAAACGATTGGTAGAGAAGCAGAAATATGCTTATTGGAATGGGGAATCGAAAATGTTTTGACTATAAGAGTTGATAACGCTTCTTCGAATGATTTCATATTTGATCAAAAGTGTTTGAAATTGGAATGGATTTGTAACATTTGAGTATTTAAAAATAATAATAATAATTAAAAAAACTTTTTTATTAGGGGAAACGTTTCCCCGAAACGTCTCCCTCGGCCCACGCGGATAGCGTAACATCAGAGAATTTTCGATTTTTCCTTCAATTCTTAACTGGAAATCTGGGTTTCCATCTTCACATTTCTCTCTCGGCGATTTTGCCTCCATCTGCAAAACATAGCTCTCACCCTCAATTGTTTTGGGCAAAGATTCATGTCTTCATGACTGAAGAAATTGTCGGTCTTGGTAAGTATAATTCCTCATCTCCCTGTAATTCCAAACATTGGATTAAAAGATTGGAATCTTTTATCCAAATTATGCTCTCGGTGTTGAAGGGGAAAAACCAAGTTGTTCTCAGTACAATACAGGTCAATCAGTGTTCCCCAGTAATCGAAAGACCAAACTAGTGAAATTGGAGGTATAAAAATCTAACCTTTTCTTTTCTTTTGATGCTTTGTTTGTTGCCTTTGGTCTGGAAAATTGGAATATCACAATTGGTTGATGAGTTGGATGAATTTTGACAATGGATGTTGCGCGAACAGCTTCGATAGTGAGGTTGGTGACTCACGGCCCTAGAGCATCGGATTACGGTGTCTACCGCCTCGACTAGGGGTGGGCATTTCGGGTTTGGGTCCGGTTCTGGACCGTCTGGAACCGAGTAGTCGGTTCTCGATTCCGAGAGGTCGGTACCGAACCCGGAACCGTTCGGGTCTAGAACCAAACCCGAACCAGAGGTCGGTTCCGAGTCCAGACCCGGCGATTCTCGGTTCCGAGAACCTGTTAATTGAAGCATGAGAGAAGAAATGAGGAAAGAAGAGAAGGGGGAGAGTGCGGGTGAGAGGCCGAGAGAAACCAAGGGAGCGTGATCGAGAAGGAGACGATGGCGAGTGACGGACGATCGAGGCAACTGTGGCTCGGGTGTGCGTTGTCCGGCGCATGGCGGTGACGGCGAGGCAGCAGGCGACACGACGAACTTCTCTCACCGAGAAGTTCCAGATCTGGCCGAGCAGCTCCAGATCTGGAACTTCTCTGGCCGAGAAGTTCCAGATCTGGCCGAAAAGCTCCAGATCTGGAACTTCTCTGGTCAAGAAGTTCAAGATCTGGCCGAGCAGCTCCAGATCTGGAACTTCTCTGGCCGAGAAGTTCCAGATCTGGCCGAGCAGCTCCAGATCTGGAACTTCTCTGGCTGAGAAGCTCCAGATCTGGAACTTCTCTGGCTGAGAAGCTTCAGATCTGGAACTTCTCTGGCCGAGAAGTTCATTTCCAGAGTGCTACGCGGTTTTTTTTGGGGGGGTGTGAAGGAAGAGAGTGTCGGTTCTTATCGGGTATTGGCTTAAGAACCGCAAACCCATACCCAGAACCGATGACCAGAACCAAACCCGATTAAAATTGTTTTATGGAACCGAGAACCAGAACCGAACCCGGAACCGACCTCAGTTCCGGGTCCAGTTTCGGTTCTCATCAGTTCCTACCCACCCCTAGCCTCGACCTTAACCTCGGTCAATCGAATGTATGGCCAAGACCGGAAGTCTCTGCCAAGGACGACATTGACAACACCGTGTCATTCACATCTGAACCCTCTCCTCAGGGAAGTTGTGGTGCCGACGATATTTTGTCGTTCGTCTTCTCCAGCGAGCTGAATGAGACTCTGCCTGGATCGCAGACCATGGAAGCTGAAGATAGATTTTCGTTTGGGCCAACTATACTTTTGGCCTCGGTTTGTTTTGCAGTCTGCAAGCCAGACTAATGGGTTGCGGTCCAATTCTTTGGGCTGCAGTTCAGGACCTTGAATGGGCTTGTTAACTTGTTTTTTAGCCAGATTATTGCGTATTGTTTTATCAATTCAAACTTGGATTAAATTTCAAATAATAATTGAAAATATTTAGGTATAAAATTTTGACATAAATTTAATACTGTAGGATCGAATTAACCTAAGGGGGGGGGGGGGGGGTAGGTTATTTAATCAATTTCGTGCAATAACAATTTTTCTAACTAATATCAAATTAATCACAATAAAATCACAATATGATAAGTAATGCAAGAGATAGAGTTAGAAATTGTGACACCGAGTTGTTAACGCGGTTCGGAAAAGCACGCCTACGTCCGCGCTTCAAGGTCCTCCCTTGAAGATATATTCAATAAACCGCGTCCGGTTACACTTGATTAAACTTGCACGAGTGTCAATCGAACCTTTACAATCACTCAATATTCTTTCAAAAAGTTGAGCTCTCACCAATACAACAATCCTCACTTCAATTAATAAATACCAAACAAATAGATTGGAGGATGTTTTTAGCACTCAAATTCGTACGCAATGTTGAGTCAGAAATTTGGCAGAGCTTTGCTTAGCAATGGCCTAAGTTCCTCATCTCTTCAGCACACTTATTTTTATAGAAGTGCTCGGGCAGACGTCCTTGCAACCTTTAGGATCGTCCTCTTCTCGACCGTTGGAAACTAGCCGTTGTGAAAACTTCGTATTTACGGATGCAAATCTATCGTCCGCGTTGTCCGCATGTGTCGTCCGCGTTGAATGGACAGAGGCAAAGCGGACGCAAAATCTTGCGTCCGCAACGTCCGCATGAATCGTCCGCGTGAGCTCTGAAAACAGATTCAAATTGGATGACACGGATTGGCATCCGCGGCGTCCTCAGCTTTTTCTCCCGTCCGCTTCGCTGAAGGGACGCGGACGCTGAATGGCGTCCGTCTCGTCCGTGTGACGCATCCGCGTGAATCTCCAAAATGGCAGATTCAAAACGGACGACTAGAAATGGCGTCTGTGCCGTCCGCACTTTATCAATCCGCGTCCGCATGATTACATAGCACTTCAATCTTCCACAAGACGCATCCTCTAAGTCATACAAGTCTTCAATATCACTGCATAGACTTAGAGAAACATGTTAACCAATCCCAACACCCTTGATCAAGGGTATTTCCAATTTAACATCAAAAACGATAATTATAAATTCAATGAATAAACAACTTTTACACTTTAGTTAAAATGTTCATCATCAAAATATAAATATGCCTAACGCACTTAGGCTAACAATCTCCCCCTTTTTGATGATGACAAAACATATTAAGTTGTTTATATCCAACACCTAAGCATGTGCCACAAACATTGCATATTTGATTTACTCGATTAAGTTATGCAATTAATCAATCAAATTAATTCATTCATGCAACATGCTACTAAACAATTCAAACTCCTTTTAAAATTTAACACAACTATGGTTCTCCCCCTTTTTGTCATAAGCAAAAAGAAAGGCTAAGAAAGTGAAGTTCATCAAAATATTGAAAAAAAAATCTCCCCCTTAAGCAAATAAACCTATGTAAGGTAAGTTGTTCCCCCTTAATTTAAGATTCTCCCCCTGAGTGAAGGAGGCAAACTTGATTCGCGATTAAACAAAATAGGTATAGATGTTGGTTAAAAAAAATTTGCATGGTAACATTTATTTCTTAAGCTCCCCCTCAATGCCAAAAATTAATCTGTAAACACAATTTATCAAACTCAAAACAATCCAGAACATTCAGAAATTTCAACAACTTATATAAATCTAAGCATTTCATTCCTAAGATTCAAGAAACGATGCAAGTACACAACAAAGTCAAGAGGAAACACAAGTAAGAGGCTTAAGACATTACAACCAAAGTGTTTGTACATTCCTAATCAAATACCAAAATACTGAATTGAGCATAAAATCCTAATCTAGGCATCTGGTAAGTCCTCGTCGTCTAAGTCAATCGAAGGTGTAGCAACCGGAGACGCAGGAGCAGCGGGAGGAGCAACCGGAGAAGGAATGCCAGTGGACCAGAGGCTACGTGAAATGTCATCCAAACGCTTATCCATAGAATCAAGGCGACTACCCATAGAATCAAAGCGACAATCCATAGAATCAAAGCGACAATCCATAGAATCAAAGCGATTCATCATCTGAAGCATATACTCTTCAAGGCGTGCAAAATCCGAACGGGAGGCATATGGAGTGCTAAACGTAGAAGTACCAGCCTCGGTGTGGAATGATGGACCAGCTTCATGATAGTATGACGGACCAGGCTCGGTAGAAGGAGAGCAAGATGCAGTTCCAAAGGCCGTGGAGGAGGAGAATCAGGAACCGGAACATTGTCTTGACGGGCAATCCAGTCACCATTTGGAGCCCGAATAATTCCCATCCGTCCTAAGGTTTGTGGAGAATAAATGTCGGACCGGCGAAGTTCACAAAATTTGGAGGATGAGGGAATAGGAATGTCCATCTCTTTAAACAAGTTCATAAGAAGTAAATTGAATGGAAGTGAACACGAGACAGTATCGGCCATGTCAGCCAATTGAGCAACAATGATATATCCTAAATTGAAGGGAGTGTTAGTATACATACGCTGAAGAACATAGAGATCCATGTAGCTAACATGATCTCGGTGACCAGCACGAGGAAGAACATTGTACTGAAGGGAATGATGAATAACACGTGCCTTAATGTTGAGTTGTTTCGTCTTCGGCTTAACGTGATAATCATTAATCGGATCACGAAGGATTTGACGCAATAGAATATCGCCCTCTTCCTTCTTGTGAAAAGAAGGACCAGTGTGAGCATTGTAATATCCCTCCGACAACAGACCTTGGGGACACTCAAGGAATACATTTAGGAGATGAGGAGTGATCGCAATCTCTCGCCCATAAAGATAACTCTTAACAACTAGAAGACGGTCAGCGTATGACAAATTTGCATAAAACATGCGTATTGTCTTCTCAACAAATGGACCATCGAGAGAAAATAACTTACGTAAACCCATATAGGTATACGTATCCGCTAAATCCAGACTAGATAAACGCTCAAAATCGATTTGCCTAGAAGGAATCAATGAACGATTTTTGAAATTATCATCATAACGTTTCTTACATACGTCATTGATGAATAATCTAGACCTATAAACTTGAGTATTTTCGGAAGTTTGAAGAGAAGTTCGTTTTCTATGAGTACGACTAGACATTGTGAAATTGAAAAGAAAATTCAGTGAGAAACCCTAAGAAACTCTAGATAAACAAGAACAAAGGATGATAAATTGATAAACAATGATAATGGGAGTTGAAAAAATGCGAGAAATACCGACATTATCCAAGGAAAAACGCCGGAGGACAAAGGGGAGTCAAGGAGCAGAGAGGAGGACGCAACAATTAGGGTTTCGGAAGACCCGTCTGTTTTAAAAATGCGTTTGCGGACGCAGCGGACGGCATTTAAATTGCGTCCGGCTCGTCCGTAACTCACCAGAAATGAGGCAAACTTGAAATTTCTAGTAGGCGGACGGTGAAATCGATGCTTATTTATAGAGATCAACAATCCAATTGGCTAGAGTGATAAAACTGATTATTTAGATGGAATTGAAGCTATTTTATCAGTAAAGATCAAACCAAGACAAATTCGAATCCCACAAAATGTCTTTTCATCCAAAGGTTTGGTGAAAATATCGGCAAGTTGATTTTCGGTGGAAACAAATTCTAGGGAGATATCACCCTTATGAACATGATCACGGATGAAGTGATGTCTAATCTCTATGTGTTTGGTCCTAGAGTGTAGAATAGGATTTTTGGAAATGTTGATTGCACTTGTGTTGTCGCACATAATTAGGATATGTTTGAAGAATTTTCCATAATCTTCCAATGTTTGCTTCATCCAAGACAATTGTTCACAACAACTCCCGGCTGCAATATATTCACTTTCGGCGGTAAAAAGTGCAATCGAGTTTTGTTTCTTAGAAAACCAAGAAACTAATGATTCTCCAAGAAATTGACACGTGCCACTAGTACTTTTCCTATCCACTAGACTACCCGCATAGTCGGAATCGGAGTATCCAATTAAATCAAAATTTGGACTCTTAGGATACCACAATCCAAGACTAATAGTCCCACTTAAATATTTAATAATCCTTTTGACAGCGTTTAAGTGTGACTCTTCGGGTGAAGATTGAAATCTAGCACATAAGCACACACTAAAGAGAATATCGGGTCTACTAGCGGTCAAATATAATAGAGATCCTATCATACAACGATATTTCTTTATGTCCACATCTTTTCCATTTTCATCCTATCCTAATTTTGTGGTAGTGCTCATTGGAGTCCAAGAGGGTTTGGAAGATTCCATACCAAAGCGTTTGATAAGCTCCTTGACATATTTTTCTTGATTTAGGAAAATTCCATTATGAGATTGTTTAACTTGTAAACCAAGAAAATATTTCAATTCCCCCATCATACTCATTTCAAACTCACTTTGCATTAAATTTGCAAATTCATCACAAAGTGTGCCATTGGTGGAACCAAAAATAATATCATCAACATAGATTTGCACAATCATAATATCTTTATCATTGTGCTTGACAAATAGAGTGGAATCTACTTTTCCTATTTTAAAATCTCTTGTTTTCAAAAAGTTGCTTAATCTTTCATACCAAGCTCTTGGTGCTTGCTTAAGTCCATATAGCGCCTTATGAAGTTTATATACATGATCTAGTTTATCATAAACTTCAAATCCTAAATGTTGCTCAACATAGACTTCTTCTTCAATAAAACCATTTAGAAATGCACTCTTTACATCCATTTGATAAAGAGTGAAATCCTTATAACAAGCAAAAGCCAAAAGCATTCTTACCGACTCTAATCTAGCTACCGGTGGAAAGGTTTCTTCAAAATCAATTCCTTCTTCTTGCTTATAACCTTGTGCAACAAGTCTAGCTTTGTTTCTAACAACTACCCCACTTTCGTCTAACTTATTTTTGAAAACCCATTTAGTTCCAATAATAGATTAATCTTTAGGCCTAGGAACAAGTTCCCATACATTGTTCCTTTCAAATTGGTTCAATTCTTCTTGTATAGCAAATATCCAATTTTCATCGGTTTTGGCCTCAACAAAGTTTTTGGGTTCAACTTGAGATATAAAGGCTGAATTTGCACATTCATTTCTAAGGGAGGCTCTAGTTCTTACTCCTAGGTTAGGATTACCTAGAATATCCACCATAGGATGACTTTTGGCATATCTCCAATCCCTTGGTAAGTCATTATGGTTTTCAACCCTTAAGGTTCCCTCTATGGATTGTTCTTAGGATTCTTGAGGAGAACTTTCAAGAATCTCTTTTCCCTTATCACTTAGAGAGAGATTTTCAAGATTATCCTCTAAATCTTGAGTTGGTCTCTCAACACTAGAGGTAGGAGAGGATTCATCAAAAGTGACATGCATGGATTCTTCCACCACTAATGTCCTTTTGTTGAAGACCCTATATGCGTTGCTAGTTAAAGAGTATCCAAGAAAGATTCCCGTATCCGTCTTGGAATCGAACTTACCTAGATTGTCCTTAGTATTGAGAATAAAACATTTGCACCCAAAAACTTTGAAGTAACTAACATTAGGAATCCTACAATTCCAAAATTCATAAGGAGTCTTATCTAGAGTTGGACGGATAGATACACGATTGAGAACATGACATGCCGTGGCAATGGCTTCCGCCCAAAAATATTTGGGAAGATTATTCTCATTCAACATAGTCCTAGCAAGCTCTTGGAGGGATCTATTCTTCCTCTCAACAACTCCATTTTGTTGAGGGGTTCTAGGAGAAGAGAAGTTATGTTCAATGCCATGTTTTTGACACAAGGCATTAAATTGTTCATTTTTGAACTCCCCACCATGATCACTCCTTATAGTGATAATGGTAAGTTCCTTCTCATTTTGAACTTTCTTCCTAAAGCTAGAGAATACTTCAAAAGTTTCATCTTTTGTTCTAAAAAAGAAAACCCAATTGTAACGTGAAAAATCATCCACAATTACAAATGCGTAATGTTTTCCTCCTAAGCTTGAAACTTTAGATGGACCAAAAAGATCCATGTGAAGCAATTGAAGAGGCTTAGACGTAGAGATATATTGTTTAGAAGAGAAAGAGCTTTTTGTTTGCTTTCCTTGTTGGCAAGCTTCACAAACTCTATCTTTTTCAAACACAATTTTTGGAAGACCCCTAACTAGATTGTTTTTCGATATCCTAGCTAAGGTATCCATGCCTACATGTCCTAATCTCCTATGCCAAGTCCAAGAACACAAAGAATCACTAACTTTAAAACATTTTTCACCATCATTAGAAATATTAGATAAATCAATGGCATAGATATTTTCATGTCTATAACCCATAAATAAAACTTTGCCATTTGAATCATCAATAATCATGCAAGACTTAGATTCAAAAATAACTTTATATCCCTTATCACATAATTGACTAATACTCAATAGATTATGCTTCAACCCATCAACAAGTAAAGCATCTTCAATAATAGGGTTAGAAAGATCGCCTATATTGCCAATACCTCTTATTTTTCCTTTTTGATTTCCTCCAAATGTCACATATCCTTTCTTATCCTTGATGAAGGTGAATCTTGAAAAATCTCCTATCATATGTCGTGAACAACCGCTGTCCAAGTACCATTGATCCTTAGCGGGAGGTGCTTTAACCTACAAAAAATAGATCAAGATAATTTCTTTGGTACCCAAACCATTTTGGGTCCTAAAGGGTTAAGTTTGGCTCCTTTCGGAACCCACACATACTTAACATTCTTTTTATTAACAATATTTTTTGATGGACAATCAAATGACTTATGACCTATAGCATTGCAAGTGAAACAAGTAGTTGATTTAACAAAGAAATTCTTATAACTCTTTTTCTTTTGGAAAGGTTGATATCCCAATCCGGCTTTATCAAATGTCAATTTTTGTTGACTTAGAAGCATATTTAAGTTCTTACTACCATTTGTAAAATTCAATACAATTTTATTTAGTTTCTCATTTTCCTTCTTAAGCATATTATTCTCTTCTTCAATAACCTTAATGTGCTTGTTTAATTCATCGTTATTCAATTTCAAACTTGCATTCTCATTTTCATCTACTTTTTCATTGCTTGCTTGCTTTTTCATTAATAATTCATTTTCCTTCTTTAACTTTTTATACTTGATAGTTAGGATGTTAAATTCATTAAGTAATTCATCAAATGCATCATCTTCTTCATCATTACTCTCATCACTAGAGTCTACATTATGCTTATTTGAAGAAGAATCACTTACCTCGGCATCAATTGCCATGAAGCACATGTTTGCAACTTCTTCTCCTTCGGATGAGGGTTCCTCATCGCTATCATCTTCCCATGTAGCTTTGAGTGCTTTTTTCTTGGGCTCTTTTCGGTTTTTCTTCTTAACCTTTTCAAGATAGCAATCCGCCTTTAAATGCCCGGTCTTTCCACATCCGTAGCAAATCGGAGGCTTTTTGTTATGAGGTCTCTCTCCTTTTTGCTTATTCTTTCCTTGGTATTTCTTTCTTTGGAGTATCCTCATCTTCCGGTTTATCAAGGCCAGCTCTTCATCCTCATCATCTTTATCAATATCTGTTCCCTCCAAATCTTCACCTTCTTTGCTTGATGAGGCTTTAAGAGCTATGGACTTCTTTTTGGGATTCTCTTTCTCCAACTCTTTTTCTCTCTCGCTTGCTCTTAATCTAATCTCATGTGTCATTAGAGAACCGATGAGCTCCTCTAATGACATAGTTGATAGATCCTTAGATTCAAGCACCGCGGTCACCTTTGGATCCCATTCCGTTGGAAGACACCGAAGAATTTTGCTGCACATATCTTCATCTGAACATTCTTTACCAAGAGCTTTCAAACCATTAGTAAGGTTAGTAAATCGAGTAAACATTTGTGCAATGGTTT
>CM039468.1:45948001-46002646 GCA_022433065.1 Begonia loranthoides | reverse complement strand
ACAATAAAATCACAATATGATAAGTAATGCAAGAGATAGAGTTAGAAATTGTGACACCGAGTTGTTAACGCGGTTCAGCAAAGCACGCCTACGTCCGCGCTTCAAGGTCCTCCCTTGAAGATATATTCAATAAACCGCGTCCGGTTACACTTGATTGAACTTGCACGGGTGTCAATCGAACCTTTACAATCACTCAATATTCTTTCAAAAAGTTGAGGTCTCACCAATACAACAAGCCTCACTTCAATTAATAAATACCAAACAAATAGATTTGAGGATGTTTTTAGCACTCAAATTCGTACGCAATGTTGAGTCAGAAATTTGGCAGAGCTTCGCTTAGCAATGGCCTAAGTTCCTCATCTCTTCAGCACACTTATTTTTATAGAAGTGCTCGGGCAGACGTCCTTGCAACCTCTAGGATCGTCCTCTTCTCGACCGTTGGAAACTAGCCGTTGTGAAAACTTCGTATTTGCGGATGCAAATCTATCGTCCGCTTCGTCCGCATGTGTCGTCCGCGTTGAATGGACAGAGGCAAATCGGACGCAAAATCTTGCATCTGCAACGTCCGCATGAATCGTCCCGTGAGCTCTGAAAACAGATTCAAATTGGACGACACGAATTGGCATCCGCGGCGTCCTCAGCTTCTTCTCCCGTCCGCTTCGCTGAAGGGACGTGGACGCTGAATGACGTCCGCCTCGTCTGTGTGACGCATCCGCGTGAATCTCCAAAATGGAAAATTCAAAACGGACGACTGGAAATGGCGTCTGTGCCGTCTGCACTTTATCAATTCACGTCCACATGATTACATAGCACTTCAATCTTCCACAAGACGCATCCTCTAAGTCATACAAGTCTTCAATATCACTGCATTGACTTAGAGAAACATGTTAACCAATCCCAACACCCTTGATCAAGGGTATTTCCAATTTAACATAAAAAACGATAATTATAAATTCAATGAATAAACAACTTTTACACTTTAATTAAAATGTTCATCATCAAAATATAAATATGCCTAATGCACTTAGGCTAACAAATACATACATTTTTAATAGGTATTCATATTTAAATTAAATCCGTGGACCATTGGAATTGAGCTACCCAGACTTTTGGATTTTAATCAATGTAAGCCCATTTGAGGTAGGAATTTATTATATGCACTGCATTGCATAATTCTTTTTTTAAAAATGAATATTTTGAGATTTATCTCATATTAAAATGACGCGTTTATTTCATGACCGTCATATTTTTATATTATATTTTATTTTCATTGTACACGTTTCAATTAAGCATGCATTTAAAAATTTCTAGATCAACTTGGTCATGTGAATTAAGTTTGATCCACCTAGTTGGGGGTCCATTTTGTTTTCACACATTCTACCATGTGGAATGTGTTTGTTTGTTATTGAATTGGGTAATAAGAGATTTTTCAAATGTCATTGGGTTCAAATCCCTAAAGTGAAAATAAGTAATAGGACAGCTATATGTGTCGTGTCATTGCGTTGCGAATCTCTAAACCTGATCAGGGTATTATTTGGCTTTTACGATCACCGAGCATCACCTTTATTCTGTGATATGCTTATGACATGGTGTGCCTGGAGTCCGTGAGTGACTCTATTTTCACTGTGATTTTTAATTTGTACGACAAGGGTTTATTTTAATTACGTACCACATATTAGTGGGTGATTTCATAAACATGCCATTTTGTACACATTTTCTGAAAGGAATTTATGAAATGTGAGTTCTAAATTCATGCATGCTTAAACATTATTTTAATTAAATTTTTCTTTAAAAATATAATCTCTATTGAGTTAAGTCAACTCACCCTAATGACATCTTTTAGGATTTAATCAACCAGATTCTCAAATATCAAGTCAGGATTAGACCAGCCGAGTTTATTTAATTCTCATAGTTTTAAAAAGTCTCTTTGAGAGACATTTTGTGAGGTATTTATTTTATTGGATGACTGTAATCCTATTTTTTTAGTTTCCACACAGTTATTTCTTTTTGGTTATATTACATGCTATATGACATCACTTGTTGGACCTGTTATGCCTTTATTCGTTGGGCTCTGGCTATAATTAACATTTTAAGTCTTCCGCTGTTAATTAATGAAACTTAAGAGAAAAAGGATTGGGCGATTTGATTTTCGAACCGGGTCGTTCCCCGTTCTATCTCAGGTCCCTTTTAGGTCGTGACAGAATTTTTGGTATTAGAGTCAGGTTCCATCTTGAAAAGTGATGTTAATAAAATAAAGGGTATAGTAATATACAAGTATTTACAAATACTGTACCTAAGGACAAAGTACAAAAAATATTTGGCATTAAGGTGCTGTTAGAAAGATATCTTAAGGTTGTTCATTGGTGGATAAGAACATTTCAATAATCGGACATAGATAATTTGGAGTGGTTTGGATTTAGTTAGAAGTGATGTCAAGTACACTTTGTAAAAGATTAGAAACAACCTTATTGAACCTATGAGTCTGCGAACTCTTTTGGGTTATGTCTGTAGACCTGTGAAGTTTAAATTTAAGAAACCTATCATAGAAAGAAATCCAAAGCCTCAATTTTCTTCCAACATTCAATGTTTACTCTTTCGTATTTGGAATTTGTTAATCTAAGTTTGAACCTTACGTTTGAAGACTCTTATTCAAAAACTATTGGTAGAGACTTCTAATTAGTCCTTGTATTGTACAATTCGGCACTAGTGTAAGTTTCTGCATAGGCAGTTGAGAATATTTAGACCAAAGATTAGAGTTGTTCAAGTGGAAGGATGACTTCCATTGAGAATTTTCTGAAAGTTGTTTGTATTGAAATCACTATATTTAAAGTCTAGTGTTTATAGGCAGAGCTTACCCAATGTGTGTTGAAATTGGTTAAGGGAGATGCAAAAGAAATTTAATCGCTTTTGGAATTTCATTGAAGTATTAGGTTGAGTTTGCTACCTTCTATTTCGAGAAGATGATTCAGGTATGGTGTAAGTAGCTTAAGTTGGATATACCGCTAGGTATGATTATATGAACTCTGTTTAAGTAGTATTTAGAAACAATTATTGCAATGTTGGTTATCACCAAAATATGATCTGTGTTTATCAAAATTTGAATCAGGAGACGATGGCTGTAAAGAAGCTAGAAAATTTCCTAATTTTTAGTATTTACCTAAATAAGAGATATGAAATGTCTCTCGTTGTTTGATCTACTGCCCTTATTATTAGTGGACAATCAATATCTATGCATCTGATAATTATACCTATGGATCAGTTTGATGTAATCCTAGGTATGAATTGGTTCAGCTTATAAAAAGTTAAAGACCGACTGTTATTGGAAAAATTATTACCCTTACGTTGGAAGATGGAAAGATCCTAGTACATTCATGTAATGCTCGTATGTTTTCTATTAATCTTGTTTTGTAAGCTTGTTTGGGTGGTCGTACCACAGGACTCCTACTGAATTTATTGAACCGAGAGTTCATTTAAATAATTTGTTACAAAAATGGTTTATTCTGAATAGTATTTCTCTGTGGGGTGTACAAATTTTTTTTTACAAAGAAGCAGGATGGTTCACTTCGCTTATGCATTTATTATTGGAAATTGAATCATGTGGCAATGAAGAACGTGTTGCCGCGGATTAATGACTTATTTGATCAGCTTTGAGAATCTATGTACTTCTCGAATATTGATTTGAAATCAAGTTATCATCAATTGAAATTATGTGAAGAATATTTTCAGAAAATATCTTTTCGGATTCGTTATGGACATTTTGAATTTATGGTGCTTCTGTTTGATTTGACTAATGTACCAGCTGCTTTTATGAATCTCACGAATTGGTCTTTCAACCATATCTTGATTAGTTTGTTGTGACCTTCATTAATGATGTCTTGATATATTCTAAGACTCTAGATGAATCTATTAAACATCTGGAAATTTTTCTGCTGATGTTGAAGGAGCATCAGTTATATGCAAAATATGAAAATACAACTTTTGGATGACCAAAGTGAAATATTTTAGTCATGTTGTTTTTCAAAATAACATTTCTGTTGATCCAGCTAAGATTGAAGCCGTGTTCGAAGCCACCCAAAAACAAAGTCATTGGGTGCGTAATTTCTTGAGTCTGACTGGTTATTATCATCGATTTGTACCAACAATTTCACAAGTGGTTGATCAACAATTTCTGGAACTACCTTAAGAATTTGATCAACTAGATTATTACCAATGACTTGTGGAATATCATTTATTGATTGTTCAACACTCGTTTGAACTCGAGGAATGTTATGAACAACAATTAATCTTTCACTTGAGTTAGAAGATTGAATATCAATGTGATCATTTCCCGAAACAATATCCTAAAATTGATCACTCTCACTAATCAAGTCATTCTCAAGAAATTTTGCATTTCTCGATTCCACAATCCTAGTGATGTGAGATGGACAATCTCTTAGACCTTTTAGTATATCTAGTGAAATAGCCACTAATGGTCATTGGGTCTAGTTTCTTTTTTAGTGGGTTATAAATTCGGACTTCAGACGAACATCCCAAAATGTGTATATGTCTCAAACTCAATTTCCAACATCTACATAACTCAAATGGCATATTTTCGACAGCCTTGGTTGTAACTCGATTTAATATATACATTGTCATATAAAGTGCATCAGACCACAAGAAATCAGAAAGTTTTGAGCTGCTATGCATACTCTTCACTATGTCCAATAATGTTTGATTTCCTCTTTCTAGTACATTATTCTGATTCAGAGAACAAGACATGATATATTGAGCAACAATTTCATGCTCTTGAAGAAATCTAGTAAGCAGATCAGGTGTTTGTCCATTCTCAATACATCTATCATAATATTCTTAACCTCTATCAGTCGTCACAATTTTAATTTGCTTATCACATTATTTCTCTATTTCTACTTTAAAAACCTTAAAGGCATCAAAGACTTCATTTTTAGTAGGTAGAGATACATATATTGTGAGTAATCATCAATAAAAAGATGAAATATTTTACACCATTTGAGTCCATAACTAGACTACAAATATCTGAATGTATGATCTCTAACATTTTTGTGCTTCTCCTTGCACATTACTTTGATTTGTCAGTTTGTTTACCCTTAATATAGTCCAAACAAGTATGAAAATCGATAAAATCTAAAGTATTAAGTACTTTATCATCTACTAATCTCTTAATTCTCTTTATAGAGATACATTTCCATCTCTAGTGCCATAACATAGAGGAATTTTTATTTATAATACATTGTTTCATACCAATGTGAACATGCATAACATTATGAGTGATATCATTTTGTAAATCAATAGAAAAAAGATCATTAGACATTGAATCATGTTCAATAAGATCATATTTGGAAAATAAACTAAAGTTCGATTATGAGAAATTAAAGAAAAAAAAACTTAAAGGTATAAGTCTTTAAACTGAAATTAAATTCCTTAAAAAACTAGGAACATAAAAAGTCTTTTCCAAAATTAAAATAAAACCACTACTTAAAAGTAAACTGCAAGTTCCAACAACTCCCACATGTAAACACATCTTGCTTCTTGAATAGATGCATTGTTTACTTCCCACTGGTTTTCGAAGGTTTCGCATACCTCGCAAGATATTCAAAATATAGATTGTAGAACTAGAGTCAATCCACCATGTGTTGTAAATGAAATGAGTCATATTAGATTCATAACAAACAAATCAGATTGGTATACCTTTCTTTTCTAGCCATAACTTAAATTCGGTGTAATCTTTATTTATGTGTTATTCTTGTCACAGAAGAAATACTTAACTTTTTTCTTGATTTCACTAGCTTGGATTAGTATTTTACCTTTCCCTTTATCTTTTTTGGCTTGATTCTTCTTCTTTCTATGAGTCATCGTACATGCACTACCACCCATTTTCATTGTCAATCTTCCTTCCTCTTGAACACACATGGCCAATAATTCATTAATCGACCATTTATCCTTTTGTGTTATAAGAGATCTTAAAAGGACTATATAGTTGTGGAAGAGTGTTCAAAATATAATGTACCGTGAAAGAATCAGACATATCAACTTCAAGTGTCTTAAGTTGAGCTGCAATATCTCTCATCTGCATGATGTGCTCACACACACCTATCACTAAAGTGAGCCATAAGGATGAAAATTTTATAATGAGTGTATTGGCGAGTGCCTTATCTGAAGTCTCATATTGTCCATCAATAGTCTTCAGTAATATCATGTCATCATTATGTTGATCAATAGAACCACGAGTACCTGCAACAATCTTGGTCTTTATGAACATCACACTAAGGTGATTTAAACATTTCCAACATTCATAAAGAGCAATCTCATCAGGAATGTTGGTCGGACTAATAAGTGGTTTGTCTTTCCCTATACCATAATCGATATATATACACCCCAAATGAAGAAAAATTCTCTCCTTCTTCCAGACTTTATAATTATCACCTCTTAATTTCAAAATATCACACTTAATATTAGAGTAACTCAGAGAATGTATAGGTGCAAAAATTAAATTATACATGCTTATCAAATCAAGACAAAATATATGATTTGCTTTACCAATGTAAATTATGTTATAATCATGAATCTAGTGACATAAAACTTGCCTATAGGTTAAAATTCTAACTCAATAAGATTCTTCTTCAACAAAATAATAAAACTATCAAGTTATGTTCTTTTTCTTAATTCTTGTGGGTAATTAAGAAATATAACTTAATATTTTATTCTAATTAATTATTTAAATATAATAAAAATTTATGCAGAATAAAATTTACTATATTTAAAAGATTAATTACAATAAATGTCATAATATGATTTTTAACACTTAATATAGAATTTTGCTTAATTAAAAATGATGTGACCACTTTTTAATTAAATAAAATTATATAAATCACTACACATCTAGTTCACTTTAATTTCAATTTCATCATTTACATTATTTTAAAATAAACATGAAATTAAAGTGTAAAATCTTATTTTAACATTTTCTACACATAACATATGAAATATGCATACTAAATAAATAAAGAATTATGTGCAGCTAAATATGCATGTAAACATATAAATTTAATTAATATGCAAACTTAGACTTTAAAATAATAAGGTTTGAATAACCGCAGCCATAATAAAAAATTTTAATTCTGTAATTAATTTAATATAAAATTTAGAGTAATTATTAATATTAACCTTGAAGTGTGAGAATCTTTTTAACTAAAACCTTGAACTTTTATTTTTCTTAGGGGTGTTAGCAACAGACACCCTCATCGTTAGAGTGTCTATTAAATGATGGATATTATCTATGGAAGATACTCTTTCCGCAATGAATAATTGTCTTCGCCGCAGAAAGAAAGTCCTTAGAATATGACTTACTTTTCGCAGCAGAAGGCACGTTTTAGCTATAGAAAATACCATTTTCGTAGCATTTTCACAGCATTGGTATTAGTCATTTAACAGACCTCCGAACGGTGAGAGTGTTAATTGTTAATGCTTTAAACTTTGAGATGTTAAATAACAAAAATAAAAGTTCAAGGTGTCAGTTAAAAAGAATTTCATACTTCAAGGTTAATATTGATAATTACCCTAAAATTTAATGTAACAGAATCTGAATTGGTAATAGAAAACAACTTTGGCAAAGTGACCACCCACTCTGTTTCACGTTCATAAGTCCATGTTTTATTCCCAGGAGGCATTGTTTTCTCATTTCAATGGCAACCATCAACTTAATAGAACTTCATAGAAAATGAATCCAAAATCCTAATAGAAACAACCACCCGATTCCTCTTTGAAAAAGCGTGGGTTTGACTCCCATCAGATGCAATTTCTCTCTTTAATATGGCCGCCTATCAAAACTACAGTAGTTTTTGCCATGAGAAATGCATTATTCAAATGCCCAAACGACCATGTAGTTTTAAACCACTGGAAACTACGTGTTGCTCTAGTCATCTTCAACCTTCAGCCAAGTCTGTGTGACTTGGTTCTACCCAAACACGTAGCCACTTTGAAACCTAACAATTTCTCATCATTTTGGACATCAAATTCAACAATTTTAATCATAGAACATTCATATTAATTTTTTCGAATGATTTGTAATAGTAAAATACTTCAAAAATGCCTAAAATATCAACTTTAAAAATCTAAAAAAAAATTGAAACTATAATTTCTAAACACTTAGATAGAGGTTTTGAAAGCTCTCGTACCAATTGTAAGATATTTTTAACGATCTAAACATGTTTTGCAACTGAACAAAAGCATTTAAATCAATTGCGGATTATTTTCAAAATACCTCTTGCTATTGATGTTGAAAACAAAAACAACTACTTTTCTTCCGGAAAGCCTCTTCAAAATCTTTACAATCTCGTATTGATGTTGTATATACTTTTCTGAAGTGAGATTGCAGACTTAGAGGACCTCCTGTATAATACCCCACTATATATAACTTCTTTAATCAAGAAGTTTAACACCCCGATTTTCTTTTCGAAAAACATATGAAATTTGAAATATCTTTTATATTAGATGTTCAAGATTTTCTAAAAATACATACGTTTAAATCTTTAAAATATGTCTCATACATTTTAAACATTTGTGTAGCGAAAGACTTTTCTTTTTAGAATGTTCAAAACATCAATACTTCATAAATTTTGCACAACAAAAAATACTTATCTTGAATCATAGTTCGTAAAGAAATAAATGCAAACCCTTCAAAAATAGTTCATAAATTTTAGTTTCATATTCTCATACATTTTTCTTCTTCAAACTCTAACTCACATGGTCAGCCTTGCTATAACAACACAAGTCATCTTCACGGAGATACTTCTTCAACTGCATCATCTCTCTTGTTCTTTCTTTTCTCAAGTCATCATCTTGTTATCATCTACACCACAAGACTCATATATAAGCTTAATGCTTAATAAGTAATGCATAAATAAACATTATATGAAATCTATAAAACCATGTAGTTTTGATCTTTTTTTCTTTTCTATTTCTCTTTCTTTTCTTTCTTGTTCTTTCTTATCATTGAGACACAAAACCAAAGGTACATAATTATTGGGGGACATACCCACCAAAGTTCCATTGGGGGCATCAACCACCCAAAGCTCTATTGGACTCGTATCGCCAAAGTTGTTACGTATCTTCTTATCATTTTTTATCTTTCTTACATTGAAACATATGCATGCTAAAACATTTTAATTTTTTTTCTTGAAAACATGATGCATGAACATCATACATCCTGCATGAGACTTAATACATCATCTAATAGAAAAACATAGCAAAACAACTATTAACAACATCTAATCAATCAGTACATAGTCAAGTTATCCAATAAGCTCCTCGATTATTATTGATTGAACTTCATGGGCGTCAATCAAGTTGTACAATAATTGTTCATGGGTTGTCACCCTTGGGTTGATCTTCACGGGCGTCAATCTAGCCTTCTATGACTATTTTGGGGCATCACCATTTGCTCTTCGTTTAATTACAATGAATTGGTAAAACTAAAGTACCTAACTCTCACAAATATAAAATCTCAAGTTTGGGACTGAGAGAGTTAGGTTAAGCACTTAATTTAGAAGAGAAATGTCGAGTAATAAATTTGGCAACATTTTGGTATGATTTCTCTCTATTTTTTCTTCAATTCAGAGTGCCTCTTATTTATAAAAACTATCCAGTGGTCGACCGCTTCCTAACCATTTCTTTGTAGCCGTTGTGCTTCTGGTCAACCACTTCCTTTGCTCCGTTCGACCGCTTTAGTGCAACTCAACAACTATCTCCACTCTGTCCAATTTCTAATTGACCGCCATTCATCCCGATTGACTACTCTTCGACACTTCGAGCAATCTATAAAAACTCTGATAGACCGCACTTCTTCTTAAGTCGATCACTCTTCTGTTATTCTACTCTTTGTAGAAAACTGGTCGAGTGCTCAGTCGACCTCTACTCTGTGTTTGGCACATTTTTAATATTCTAAATCTCAATAATCAACCTATCAGCTACATAGAGTTAGACAAACATATTAGTAAATATTAATGTCCTTGTTAGAGGGTATTTCCAATAAGAAACATATCTAAACATAATAATAAACATATAAATCTCATTCAATTCATAAACAACTTATCAACAAATAAATCACTCATCATCAAGACAAATAAGCTTAAAGTCTCTTAGGCTAACAAAGACAACTAAGCATCTTGTGGTGTAGACCTAAAAAAGGCCAACCACATGCAATCATTACTTACCTTGAGGTCTTAACACAATTTCCAAAAACTTATGAAATTATCTCCTTAAACTAACAAACCTAAAACATGTTAAACTACACATTAGTATCCATTCATACACTTATAGCTTAAATCATGCATAACCTTTGATATGCTTAACTAAATTCCTTAATTACAAAAACCTAAACTTATCCAATAGTGTGAATATTAACAAAACAATTTGGTTTGGATAAATCCTTATGCATGCTTAAGATATAACACCTCCAACCAATCCAACATACACCAATATCCAGCCTTCTTTACCCTATTTTTATCCAACTTCAAAATTCATAACTTACAATATACTTAACCAATTCCATCAATTCTAGAGTCTATATTTTCCTTAAGATGTCTAATATAACATAGTAAAATGGTTTTGATCTATAAACTCATTAAGATAACTATCAGCTTCCAAGTACCAAAATTGCACAATTTTGACCTATTTCACAATATATGTATAAACATACCTATTGTAGATATTTATTTTCATACATGACGACCAACATGTTTTTTCAATATTTCTATTCATTTTTAAGACATAAAAATATATCAAATTCAATTTTGGATTTCAATCAAAACCTCTCAACACTCACTTCATATCACCCACTTTTTTCAATTCACAAACTTAACCAAACTCTTAAAATTTATTTATTCATTACCTTCAAACAGTAAAGAGAAAACTGCAACTCCTTGTGGGTTTCTTACTCTTCCAAATAGATCTTATGGTTGGAGTTTCTAAATATAAAAGTGTGACTCTTCTTAAACATGTTAACTCATAAGAATGAGGTGTCACCGCCATCAGTAATATTTATGCTTAGTCAACATGTTTCTCCCCCTTAAAACTTGACACTGAATTCTGTTTATAGGTGACTTTTCGACTTCCTAGTCAACCGCTCACAATTTTTGGTCGACCGCACCATTATTTTTCAAAGGAAATCTAATATTGGATATCCACCACAGACGTCAATCCATCCGCAAATGCTACACATCCAATACGAAAAGTCTACAGATCAATTATAAGTGACTGCTATCTAATTGTCTAGTTGATTGCAAAACTTCCTAAGGCTAATACATTCTACTTTATCTTTGGATTGGTCGATCGCACACTCAACCCCAGTCAACCGTAATGATAACAATTCCAAGTTTAGGACGTGCATTTTGGACATCTGCAACCTTCTGCGCTTCTGCTAATCCCAATATTTCTCTGGAAACCCGAACTTGCCTTGGACTGGTTGACCGTTACTTTACCCTGGCCAACTACAAATTCACTTGAGAACTGATAAAAAGTTAACATACATTCCAAACGTCTGCACTATGTATCCAAAAAGTTTACATCCTATAACATCACAACACTCTATTATAATCCAAATAAGTTCTTGTGCCTCTAAACCTCCAACCTCACTTTATCATCAATTTGTATAATAAGATTCAAGATGTTACATTCTCCCCTTCTTATAAAGTCTTCAAAATTTGCTCAACTCATATTCTATATACATTCTCATTTTCCTAAAAAAACTCTATCATTCTTTTTATGGAACCATAATATTGAATATAAGAACTTCTCATACCATAACTTTGAACAAATATTACAAGAGATACATTGTTTTTAATCTATCTAACCTAATTATAAGGTTCTTCTTCACATCTTAGTTGATTGATCTTTGTTTGCTTTTTCTATGAGAGAGAAAACCTTTGGTGCAACTTTGTTTATTTCCCCATATGACTTTGGACAGTCCTTGACATAATGACAAACCTTATTGCATTTAAAACATCATCCTGATCTAGCCAAACATTCACCAGTATGATTCTTCTTACTCCTTGAGCATGGTTGACTTTAGGCTCCACTTGTAAAAAATTTTCTTTTCCTTGTTGCCTTCAGTCCTCTAAGGGTCGCTTCAATCCTATTGAATTTTCTCCCTCTTCTCTTATTTGTTGATGTGCCATTAGAATCTATGATTTACAATCAAGCTTGGAGTTTTTCTAACTTTATTTCCAGTGTTTATTTTATCGGTGAGCATAGAGAAGAGTGCGTTAAAACGCTACTCTCAAGTCTCAATATCCTTTCTATCCATTTAGCATCCATATGTAACATGAAGATGTTAAAAAAGAAGCATAAGTGGAAGAACTAGTACAAGTTTGAAGATTTATGAAGCCTTTCCAACTTTGCTTACAATCTGGCCTCCGTGGAATGTTTGTTATTTTTGGCAACCTTCAACATCTCATATCAAAACGTAAGCTTCATAACATTTGTAGCTAACTTTTCAATCTTTCCAGAATGTGCTATTTTATTAAATTTCTAGATCATTTGCTATACCAAAAGAGCCTTGAACAGAGAGTTTCAATTTCTTCCAAAGAAGCTCGATCATCCTTAGTTGGAGTTGAAGCCAAATTACTCAGAGAATGAACATGAAGATAATTTCCATGGACTCATTGTTGTATTCAAGATTTTGGGAATTTTTTCATAATTATTTTTATTTATTTTATTCTAATTTGTATTAGTTTCAAGATATCATGTGTTGGTGTCACTCAGTTAAAACATGTTCTAGCCGAGTAAGGGTGTTGTGAGGGCATTTTAGTGATCTTCATTTAGGATACAAGCCCTTTAGCGATGGTTTTTAGAGATTTTTTTTTTGAGGAGCTAAAGAAATCCTTTTGAAAGATTGGAGTTCCCTCTACAGTTTGCCATTTTCTTTTTGGTGCATTTCGATTAGATTCTTGGTGTAAAAACTGGTTTCACTATTTCTTGTGAGTTTTTGGTGATTCCTTTTATTGCCGCTTCCTTCTCCATCTTTTTCTAGAGGTGAAAATCCCTAGCAAAGAGGTAGAAACCTCTCTGAACCCCAAGTTGGAGTGTCTTTACTATTGGAGGCCATTGAAGTCGATAAGCACAGTTAGGTGTCTATTCGGACTAACTTGTAATTTTCCATTCATAGTTTCTATTCCAGGTGGTTTCTACCTTTGATTTTTAGAGGAGAACCTTTTCACTTATATAGTAGCTTGTGGTCCAAATTTCACATTATTTGGATGCTAATTGAAAGAGATACAATTGATACCATTTAGACCTCAATTATGCCCTTAAACACCTATTTGGATCAATAGCATCATTCCGCACATACCTTTCGATTACGAACATTTCTTCCCATTATTTTTGGATGGTTCCTGGTTTACTTATAGAAAGGTACGTGGTTCAAATTTCACGCTATTTGGACATATATTGAGCAAGTTGTGCTTCTTACCATTTCTAGATCGATTCTATCTTTGGTACTTCTCTTGATCAATTTGCGACTTTTCTGCATATCTTCTTACACATAACAAATTTACTTGTTATTTTTTTAGTGCATCATATTACCCCTTTGATTAAGGTTTGATCAAATTTTCTAGTGATTTCGATCAAAAGCGAATAAGTTATACTTCTGCCAATTTCAGAACATATTCTTGTCCTAGAACCGCTCATCTGAAGGGGTTTCCATTATCCTCTCCTCCGTGGTTCATCATTTGTAGTTGAACTTTTTTAGAAAAATTCATTTGTCTTGAGAATCAGTTTTCCTCCTATTCAATTTTAAAGGCTTTTGAGACTACTTCCTAGTATGGTACCCCTCAAGTACCAGATATCTTAACCCTCCTATAGATTTCCACTTTAAGTCTTTGCACAAATTAATGTATGACATGCCTCGGGGGCCGAGGCCTATTACTCGATCGCAAACAAGGTCCTTACTGTCACTTAGCCAAATTACTGATGATCTTGTTTCTTTTGCAGGTATTAACTTCGAGGATGATTCTATTTGGGATGTTGTCCCAACGGATAGGGAGCAACCTGTGCATGTCTTGACTTGGGACACACGTGAATGTTATGAGCTTCATCAGACGGGAATTTGTCTTCCCGGCATCCCAAACGTGTAACCTTTCAATTCTGCATATTTTTATTTATTTCTTATTTTTATTTTCATGGCAAACATTGAGCCTATTTTGTGAGGGTAAGGCATGGTTATAAGCTTTACTCATTCATGCATTTAGATTGTTGGTTAGGTTAGATGGTGATGATTGAGTTATGGGCCAAGTCCAATCCATTTCAAGCCCAAGGAAAGAGCAAGCCCAAAGAAAACATCAAGGAGCTGCCACGTGTATGTCATGCATGTTCTTCCACCAGCTTTAATCTCAGCCATTCATTCCACATTCATCCAAGAGCCTGCATATTGCCACCCACATGCCTCATCTTGGCCACCCATCATCTGCCTCATCTCGACCGTCCATCACCCCTACTCATCATCACCTAGGTTTATAAATTTCCATGGTTAGATGCATTGAAAAACAACTTTGACAAGATTAATATATTACTATTTTCCCTCCCCTGTGAGGAAATTCTGACTCCGTCGAGCGACCGCCCCGGATCTTCGAATCCAAGATGAAGTAGAGGACTTCCTTGTTAGCAAGCTCGTGGTGCTTGAGCTAACTCATAAGTTTTCCCTTTTCAAACTTCCATTGGGAATTTGAGCGAGGGAAAACCGAACCATTGCCCGCGATCGGTAGATTTTCTTCGAAAATCTAGAATCCGTGAACCTAACGTTAGATAGTTCCCGGATCTGATCAAAGGTCTACAACTCCTTCCCTGTCATTCTTCGTGGGTTGCTAACACGTACTTCTTTTTGCAGGTCGTCTCGTGTCAATGTACCTTATGCTCGTTATTGCTCACCAAGTATGAGACAAATAGAAATAGCGTCTCAAACTTGCTTACATACTCCGTGACTGTTCCAACTTGACGAAGTTAGAAAAATTGTATCAACTTTCACGCCATTGTAGTGTTAGAAGAAAAATATCTATTACCACACTTACCGTCAATGAAGTATTTTCATGATGAGTCTTGATTTGTTACGCGGTCTACAAAACTGGCACTCTAACATCATATTTGTAACGCCCTGATTTTCTTACCGAAAAACATATGAAATTTGAAATATCTTTTCTATCGGACGTTCAAGATTTTCTAAAAATGCATACGTTTAAATCTTTAAAACATTTCTCATCATTGAAAACATTTACGTAGCAGAAGACTTTTCTTTTTAGAATGTTCAAAACAACAATATTTAACAAATTTTGCACAATAGAAAAATACTTACCTTTAATAATTTCAGCTTCATGTTCTCATTCATTTTTCTTCTTCAAACTCTAACCCACATGGTCAATTTTGCTGTAACAACACAAGTCATCTTCACAGTGATACTTATTCAATGATATCATCCTTCTTGTTCTTTCTTTTCCCATGTCATCGTTTGGTTTTCACCTACTCCACAATATTCATTTATAAGCTAATGCTTAGTAAAAAAATGTATAAATAAACATGATATGAAACCTGTAAAATCATGTTGTTTTTATCTTTCTTTCTTTTCTATTTCTCTTTCTTTTCTTTCTTGTTCTTTCTTATCCTTGGGGACACAAAATCAAAACTATATAATCATTAGGTAACAAGCCCACCAAAGCTCTATTGGAGGCATTAACCCCCCAAAGCTCTATTGGAGTCGTATCGCTAAAGTTGTTACGTATTTTCTTATCAGTTTTTATCTTTCTCACATAGAAACATATGCATGAGAAAACATTTTTGTTTTTTTCTTGAAAACATGATGAATGAACATAATATATCCTACAAGCGACTTAATACATCATCTAATAGAAAAACAGAGCAAAACAACTATCAATAACATCTAATCAATCAGTACATCCTCAAGTTATCCATATCATCAAGAAACCTAATTTGCAATTAAAGACAACTTAGCATCTTGTCTTGTAGATCCAAAAAAGGCCAAGCACATGCAATCATTATTTACCTTGAGATCTTAACACAATTTTCAGCAACTTATGAAATTATCTCCTTGAACTGAAAAACCTAAAACATGTTAAACTCATCATTAGTATCTATTCAAACACTTAATAGTTTAAGTCATGCATAACCTTTAATATACTTAACCAAATTCTTTAATTCAAAAAACCCAAAATTATCCTATAGTGTGCACATTAACATAACAATTTGGTTTAAATAAATCATTTTGCCTGCTTAAGACATAACACCTCAAACCAATCCAACGTACACCAATATCTAGTCTTCTTTACCTTATTTTTATCCAACTTCAAAAATTCTTAACCTGCAATATACTTAACCAATTCCAGAGTCTATATTTTTCTTGATATGCCCAATATAATATAGTGAAACAATTTTGAATTATAAATTCATTAAGATGACTATCAGCTTCCAAGTACCAAACTACACAATTTTGACCTATTTCACAATATATGTATAAACATGTCTATTGCAGAGATTTATTTCCATACATGACGACCAACATGTTTTTCCAACATTTCCATGCACTTTTAAGGCATAGAAATAGATCAAAACTCAAATTCATATTTCAATCAAAACCTCTCAACACCCACTTCATATCACCCACTCTTTTCAATTCACAAACTTAACTAAACTCTTAAAATCCCTTTAAACCATGAAAAAAAAAAGTCATCTTACCTTCAGGGAGTAAAGAGAAAACCGCAACTCCTTGTGAGTTTCTTACTCTTCCAAATAGATTTCATGGTTGGAGTTTCTAAACATAAAAGAGTGACTCTTTTTTTTAACATGTTAACTCATAAGAATGAGGTGTCACCACCATGAGCAATATTTATGCTTAGTCAACAATATTGGATATCTATTGTGGACGCCATCCCATCAACGGATGCTACACATCCACTACAAAAAGTCTACACATAAGTTGTAGGCAACCATTATCTAATTATCTGGTCGACCACAAAACTACCTGAGACTGATACATTCTACCTTTTCTTTGGATTAGTCGACTTTTGGATTAGTCGATTGCACACTCAACCCCCGTCAACCGCAATATAATCCAAGTTTGGACATGCACTTTGGATGTCCAGACCCTTCCGCGCTTATATGGATCTCAACATTTCCGCAGAGACCCGAACTTGCCTTGGACTAGTCGACCGCTACTTTACTTTAGTCGACCGTAAATTCACTTGAGAACTAATAAAACGTCTGAACATACATTCCGGATGTCCATACCATGTGTCCAAAAAATTTATTTCCCATAACAACACAACCATCTATTATAATCAAAATAAGTTATTGTACCTCTAAACCTCCAACCTCACTTTATCATCAATTTGTACAATAAAACTGTTATTACAAAAAATTACCATGAAAGAGGATAAATTGGGCAGTTTTCAAGATATAAACTCTTTAGAAAATGAGATCACAGTCATTGGTGGACAGTTACAAATCCAAAAAGTCATATTGAATTGTAAACTACCCACAAGTAAATATAACGTTATTTCGCAAAATAAGCCAGCGGATTGTATACTTGTTCAATCTCTATTCAATTACATTTATAGTTATGAGAAATAATACTTATTTTATTTCTTATATAAGTGAACTTCAATTCTAATAGTAGATTTAAGAGGGCCCGTAAATTTTAAGAATAATGAAGTGTCATTAAACAAGTGGTTTTGCACGGACCTCTTCGTTTGATTTATTTTGTCTCAAGTTATTTAAAAACTAAAAATAAAATTATTTCCGGAAGATAATAATAACTTAAAACAAATTGTATTTAAAAACTAATCATTTTACTTAATTACTTGTCTTCAAATTTTATGAAATTGAACTATTTTAATGCCTATCCTACAAAATAGTCATTTAACCAATATTAATAGTAGGAATAATATTAAAATAAATATATATTGTATGATGCAAAATAAACTAATATTAAAAAATTAAGAAATTGAACTTTCTCATAATTGGTTTTTAGGAAATTAACACCGTAGACCTTATAGCTCGCGATCAATAACAAATCAAATCTTAGAGAATTTTTTTTAACAACTAAAATCTTGAACTATGGAAAATTCTCCCCGGCGACCTCGCAATCACATTTCCCATCCAGGACCATCGAGTTTAACACCTCAGTTTTGTCTCTGTCAAGTACTGTCGAACGGATATGAAAGACGTCAAGTACCGTCCCTCCTGGCACTTTGAAGAAGAAGGACGATGGCGAGCGATGGTGGAGACAAAGCTCATTGGCCGTTGGATTGCGAGAATATACTGCCAGGATTGAATCTAGTGATTCCCTAAGGCGACGGACGGACGACAATCCCTAGCCGTTGGATCGAGCAAGGGACGTCTCACACCTGGATCAACGGCCATGATTGAATCTGGAATCTTCTAGAGGAGACGGACGGATGACATTCCTTGGCCGTTAGATCGAGCGAGGGACGTCCCTCATCTAGATCGACGACCAGGATTGAATCTAGCATCTTCCAGAGGCGACGGACAGATGACATTCCTTGACCGTTGGATCGAGCGAGGGACGTCCCTCATCTGGATTGACGACCAAGATTGCATCTAGCGTCTTCCAAAGGCGATGACGGACGACGATCCCTGGCCGTTGGATCGAGCGAGGGACGTCCCTTATCTAGATTGACGGTCTGGATTGACTTCAAATTAATTGGGTCACGCGCAAGGCACAAGAATTTTTTAAAACGGGCAAATTTTCTCAATTAAAACGAACGCCTCTCGCACAGACACGAACATCCGTCGGCCAATACTACGTCGTTCTGTCCTCAATGGACGCCTCTCGTCTTAAGACAGCATCGTTTAGGCCATGACGGAATCCGTCTTAATACGAGGGACATCTGTTCCTCTCTGATTTCATTCTCTGAACGCTAAACAACAACGTTCATTAGGCCAATTGGTAAATGACCAGGATTGAATCTGTTATTTTTTAAAATTTGACTTGTCATTGTTCACAAATTATAAGATCTGCGGTGTTAATTTCTTTTGTTTTTTTATTAAGATAAAAATTGATAAACGAAAACATGATAATTTTTTTAAGGGAAAATGACAAATCAACCATCGTAGTTTGTGGTCAATGACAAGTCAACCACTATGGTATTTTTTCTAACAAGTTAACCACTAACGTATGGAAAAATAACAAAGCAAACATCACGGTTACGTTCTCCGTTAACAAGTTGACGGGAGACAAGAAACTGTTTCAAGACACCGCTAATATGCAGTGTCTTCTCTCAAGACACCACATAAAAATGTCGTGTCTTGTCTTCTTCAAAAGACCAGAAACCAGACTACAAGCCAAAAACCCACAACTCGACGAACCCCGCGACAAATAGATCCGGCGACTCGACGAACAGACCCCGCGATTGTTGACCTGCAAGCTCAATATGCGTACCAGCGATTGTTGGCGAAGTCAATCTCTATCATTGTAGCTCCATCAAACAAAAAGGAGTATTTACTTTCTCTTGTATAAATTTTTAATATTGTTTTTCGCGTCACTGACGGGCAATTATTCCCTTTGCATTGCAGTTCATACGCCATATTCCGGTGCACGAGTGAGGGGATGAGGGTCCTGGCACAGTGCAATATTAAAGAACAATTCCACGAGCACGACCCTGCTATCTTTCATTATGAGGGTGAGTTGTATGCTGTTGCAGACGAAGTTCTCTTGGACCCGAAGAGACATTTTGAGATTAAGGATTTTCGCAAGCCCCCGTCTCCTCCACGGCCACGGTCCAAGAAGAAGGCGCTGTGATTTAGTTCAAATAGTTTTGTTGTAGTTTATGTTTAGTTTAGTTTAGTTTAATTTGTCTACATTTGCTTTGTTCTCCGGTATAGTTTTTGTTGCAATTTAATTTATGTACATTTGCGTTGTAATTTATTTATATTTCAATGATTTCCGTTGTAGTTTGTACTTGATGAACAATGTCTTGAGAAGATCATGGAACTGTTGTGGGCTTTTGTGCAGGATGTATGAGAATTGCGTTTGGGGAGTAAAGAAACAGGATAGGTTCTGCCCAAAATTTTGTAGAAATTGTATACTTTTCCATACTTAATACTTAATGTTTACAAGCAGCACACATAGAAACATTTGCATACTAACACATTTTACACTTAACTAACCTAACATTACAATAGCCGACCACAACCACACCCATACCTAGAAAGTACATAACATAAAACTTACCAATCACCTTAAACTCAACACAATCAATATCAGTGCATTATTATTTACCGTAATATCATTTACAAGTAGACAAGTATTAAATAACATGCAACTATTTATCAACTGAAATTGTAAAACAATTGTGTTCCCTCTGTGTCACGGAAGGTTAAGGTCTACGTTTGTGTACGATTGTGTGTGTGGACCTTGCGCATCAGACTCCTACACAACACATTGAAAATGAAATTAGTATATTTCAAACATCAATTGAAAATAAAAATGTGATAATGGGCTCACCTGCGTGTCAGGAACTCTGTCGGGAGTTGTCTCAGGAACTAGGTCAGGAATTGTCTCGGGGGTTGTCTCAGGAACTCTGAATCCCATAAATGTTCCCTCTGACCTGCCTCTGCCGCCCCTGCCTCTACCGCGCCCTTTGCAAGCCCCGGCACTTGACTCACCTCCACTATTGCATGTGCGAGAATTGTGCCCAACACTCCCACACCGACCACAAGTGACGGTCAAATTTCTACTGGTCAGCACTGTCCGGCGTCCACATCCCATATTCTACATTTGCATGGCCTTCCTGGAAGCCTTTTAAATGGCGGTGGGATAATAGGATCAAGATTCGTCACTGGAGGCCACTCGATCGGTCCATTGACGGGCCAGAGAAAGTGGGAGTAGATAGCCATGTATGTTTCCCGATGATAGTACGCATGCACAAACTCCTCAAGGGATCTTCTCATGAAGTGAATACACGGGACTGCATGGACACATGGGATGCCGGTCAACTGCCACCAGTAACATGTACAAGTACGCCTGTCCAAATCGACAGAGTACTATTTGTTACCATTGCTGACCTCAAACTTGTCAACTCCTGAAAACTAGGGGCTCCAATTTCGCCTGGCAAGTTGTAGTTTGGCGAGCCGAGTGTTGATATTTGGACACAAAAGGTCCGTCGAGTGAGCCATCTTTTCATTTTTTTTTCACAATCCTACCCATGATGCCCTTCTGAATGATCTCAAACATACTTAGAATCGGTTTGTCCCGGGCTGGTAGGATGCTACCGTTGAATGATTCACTCAGATTGTTAAGGCTTATGTCACACTTTGGGATGGAGTAGAAGGCATGATTGGCCCAAGATGTCACCTCTATTTCACGTAAGTAGTTGTGGGCCGTTGGGTCAAGCATAAATAACTTATCCATCTCTCTCTCAAATTGTCTCACAGTAGTGGCTCTAGATGCGGCCCACATTACATCCTTTAACAACCTGCTTTTAAATTGTTTTTGGAAATTGGCATACAGGTGTCAGATGCAAAATCGATGGTCCGTTTGCCCTGCCACCGCGCTCACAGCTGAAACTAGACCCTGTAAACATTCATAATATTAGTCAGATTCTTACAAAATGCATAACATTTACACATAAGGCAAAAGCAATCAATCGCACCTTTTGACGGTCGAAAATTATTGTCCATCCATTGCCAGATGGAGTGTTTAGATCATCGAGCAACAATTCTAGAAACCAGCTCCATGAATTCCTATTTTTTGCTTCAACCACTGCTACAGCAATTGGATACATGTCATCGTTCCCGTCGATGGTCACAGCATTGAGCAGCTAGCCTGAAGTGGCTCCCTTCAAATGGCAACCGTCCAAACAAATAAGTGGTCTACCACAGTTTAGCACAGTCGTCTTGCATGCAGCCAAACACATGTACATTCTCTTAAATACGCTCATATCGAGGTCCACACACACGGAGCTTCTAGGATTAGACCTCCGAATCTCCTCTGCATACGACCATATGAGTTTATATTGCTCATTTCCATCACCTTCGTTAATTGTTTTTGCTACATTTCTTGCCCTTCTAGCAAGACTGGGTGTGATGTTGACATTAAAGTCCTTCTTCACTGTCTCAATTATGGAAGCAAGATCCCAATCTGCTTGACTTTTAAATCTGTCTAAGTAATGAGTTGCAACCCATTTGGCAGTAACATGACAAATTTCCATCTTTCTGGAGCATGTGTGATTGTAAAATTTTATTTGAAATGTCATTTCACCTTTTATTTTTTAGGCGTGCAACCGCCATGGGCAGCCTTCGTGGCAAGCAGCCCTCAATCGATGTGCATCACTATGGGTGAATTTTATCCCATACCCATTCTTCAATGCATGATCAACAATTTCTTCTCTAATCTTGTTCAATGAACTGTACTTTTTACCAAGCCCCATTCCAGGGAATCTGTCTTCTACTTGTGTTGGACGTCTAGGCCTACTCTCGGCCATGTCTATGTCTTCATCACTAGTTGATTGACATAATGAACGGAGGTCCTCATTGTCCTCCTCATGTAGAGTTACTGATACGAAATGCAAAACAATCGCAGCTTCATTTCCAATTCCACGTACCTCATTCTTATTGAGCACACATGTGATTGTGGGTCCCACTTCAAGTTGACAGTTAAAACCAGATTCGTCACTCGCCATTTGCTTTTCAACAAATTCTTCACCTTCGCTAGTCGCTCTCTTAAGCTCTCCAGATTTTTTAGGGTTACCTAATGGATTATGAAATGCTTTAAAATATGCCAAATCGTTGGGAGGTCACGGTTATGTATACCCCTGAGTTAAACAGAGCCAGTGTCTTTGCTAATACGCAGTGTCTTGAGAGAAGACACCGCGTAAAAACACGGTGTCTGGAGAGAAGACACCGCATAACGCGGTGTCTTGAAATGGTTTCTTGTCTCACATCAACTTGTTAATGGAGAAGTTGGCTTTGTTATTTTCCCATACGTCAATGGTTTATTTGTTAGAAAAAAGGGTAAATGACAAATCAACCATCGTGGTTTGTGGTTGATTGCTTTTGCCTTATGTGCGGTTGATTGCTTTTGCCTTATGTGTAAAAGTTATGCATTTTGTAGGAATCTGACAATATTATGAATGTTTACAGGGTCTAGTGCCAGCTGTGAGCGCGGTGGCAGGACAAGCGGACCATCGATTTTGCATCAGACACCTGTATGCCAATTTCCAAAAACAATTTAAAGGCAAGTTGTTTATTTCGTGAAAGGATATATGCATGTAATGAGAGTGTTTATTTCGTGAAGTTATGCATAAAAGGGTTATAGATGAAATCGTAGAAAAGAACTATGATTTTTTTTTGGAGAAAGATAGAATCTGTATGGTTTTAGAAATTTGTATAATTTATAGTTAATGGCAATGGTTGTATGCAAATGTGGCTATGGTTAATGGCTATGGTTCTATGCAAATGTGTCCTAAAAATTTTTTGCCAGAACCTCCTCTGTTTCTTTACTCCCACAACGCAATTCTCATACATCCTGCACAAAAGCCCACAGCAGTTCCAGTATTGTCTCAGACATTATTCAACCAGTATATAACTACAATGGAAATCATTGAACTACACATCAGTTAGAACGCAAATGTACAAACATTAAACTAAACATAATCTACAACGGAAATCTTGAACTACACATCATTTACAACGCAAATGTACACAAATTAAACTAAACATAAACTACAACAGAACTGATTGAACTAAATTATGGCGCCTTCTTCCTGGACCGTGGTAGGGGCGGGCGGAAATCCTTGATCTCAAAACGTCCCTTCGGGTCCAAGAGAATTCCGTCTGCAGCACCATACAACTCACCCTCATAATGAAAGATTGCAGGGTCATGCTCGTGGAATTGGTCTTCAATATTGCACTGTGCCAGCACCCTCATCCCCTCGCTCATACATCGGTAGATGGCATACGGACTGCAATGCAAAGGGAACAATTGTTTGTTAGTGATGTGGAAAGCAATATTAAGAATTTACATAAGAGAAAGTACATACTCCTTTTTGTCTGATGGAGTTACAATGATAGAGATTGACTCCGACAACAATCGCTGGTACGCATATTGAGTGTGCAGGTCAACGGACGACATAAACAACCCTTGCTTTGGGTGTGTCTGCAATGTAAACAAGTCATAAGATTATCTCAAGAGAACATGAACATGCATGATAACTCGGAGAAACAAGATGATGACTTACGTGATTCCACCCTAATTGCAATAGATCCTTCTCCTGATGATACGCCAATACGGTTGTTTCATCAACCGCACAACACTGCATATAAGTTCAGATGAGTACTAAGATAATAGCTTATACACTAACATACAAAGATGGGTTCGCACCGTATTTGGTGTCCCAACTTGATCTAGAAAGATGATATGTGTGACGACGTAGTGCTCGCCCTCCCGCTTTCCCCCAAGAATTGCGCACATCTCTTTGTTCTTACGTGTATTTGACTGGACATACATCTTTAACGTGGACATGAGCTCCATAGCCTGCAAAAAAATGTGACAACGCCGACATACTAACATTTGCATGAATATGATTGAACACACATATAACAAAATGAAAGACATACCACGTGTACAGATCTATTGCGCCGAGGTTGGACCTCCCCAGCTCTAGGTGCTCCTTGGCGGTGCTCGACAGGGTCACTGCAAATCAACAACACATCATCATGTGAAACAAAAATAAAGTAAAAACTAGACTTTGCGTAAAACATAAATAACTTACAAGCGGAATGTGGCATCAGGTGCGTCCAAGGACGACGACGAGGATGATGAACGGGCTAATCGCCTCCCACGTCTCTTGAGTGCGTCCAACACCTCATGGTGTCGCTCCTCTTCTCGAACATGCCACTGTTCTGCTTGGTGATACCTCTTTGCTGCGAGATCCGCCTCTCGAATATGCCACTGTTCTGCTTCTCTATGCCTCGCTGCAGCGAGCTTCGCTTCTTGCATACGCCACTGCTCTGCGGCCCGTTGGCTCTCTAATGCCTGCACCTACCACTTTTGTGCAATGCCCCACCTCTCTTCTACGAGCTCGTTCGCTCTTTGTAGCTGGATTTTTTGCACTTGCATGTGCTCCTCCATCATTTGCATTCTGCTCATCGACGCATGATGGAGATCTTCCATTCTGCTCATCCAGGCTGACGACTTCTCAGGCATCGCAGTAAAGTGTGATGATTGTGGAGGAGGCGGCATTTCATATGAGGGGGCTGCATATGAGGGGGCTGCATACTGAGTCTCTAAGTGGGGAGGAGGCGGCATTTCATATGAGGTGCCTGCATACTGAGGCTCTATGAGGGGTGGAGGTGCTGCCTTCTGTTTTGACTTGCGGAACCATTCGCCTCCAACTTGAGTGATGCCCAATCGATCCGAGTTGGCTTTGTTGTAGGTGTCATTGGCCGTCGCTTCAATTCTCGGCTCATTTGCAGAGATGGGTACCCCAACTGCTCAACTATACTCTGGATCAGCAGTTGTACGGTAGGCTCATTGTTGGGTTGTTGACAACCTCTTGCATGTGCTTTCGCAATAATATATCTGATGTTCACCTTTTTTCCCCTGAACACATTCTCTAGAATATAAAGATCCATGCTGGTAACATGGTCTCGATGCCCAATCCTAGAAAAAATCGTGTACGTCAATATCAGGTGGATCACTCGGGCTATTACATTCAACTCATTAGCCTTTGGCTTCTTGTAATGGACAATCTCAGGATCCCGGTGCAACAATTTAAGAACCGCTATCCCTTCTCCTTGCTTGACAAATGGTGGCTTCTTAGATATGTGATAATATTCATCGCTTGCCCCGTCTATCACACATGCAAGCATTCTATTGACATCGTTGGGAGTGCATCTCAACTCCCGTCCAAAAATGTACGTTTGCACCTCTACTGGCTCCTCGGACAGTTGGAAATTTGCGTGAAACATTTTAATAACTCTCTCGCAATAAGTGCCCCCCATCCAACACAACCCGAGTAATCCAGCCTCTTCCAACATATGTTGAATTCCCATTTCTGTGAAAGAGTCAAAAACAACTGTTTTTGAAACAATAATGTCACGGTGTTCTACATCTTCTTCATACCGTCCTTTGCCATCGTCTGTCTTGAATAATAACTCTGCTTCTACTTGTTCAGGCTTGGAGGTGTCTTCGTCTTCCACCGCCGTTGGTCGTTGAACTTCTTCCACTGCCTCGGGTTGAACATCTTCCCGCCCCGCGGCTTCCACCACCTCAGTTGCTCGTCTTTCACTAGCCTACTCCCTTGTCTTTCCACGCTTCTGCATCAATTTCCTAGCTCGGTACATTGTACTCCTTGAGTAATTCGCCAACCTGTAGTATAATAACCCAACGAAATGTCATAAGTCAGTATAATAGTATTTATGCAAATAGTCTCTCATATGTAAATCAATCAAAGTAAACAACAAAAAATCTTTTCACCACAATATGACAAAACATCACCAAATAATATCTACAATTGTAACGACTGACAATTATAGAAGTAAAAAAACAAAAATTTATGTACAAACACATTAACAATTATAACCCGAACATCGATGTCTTTCTAGTATAGGATAGGCTAGTTGCAGTTAATTCAACTACAGTAAATGAATCTAATCAACAAATGAATCTAATTAACAATACAGCAAATGAATCTAATTAACAATGCAACAAATGAAACCAATTCAACAAATCTAATCAATATTATGTAGAAGGTAAGGCTCACTCACCGTGATTGAAGACAGGCTCAATGGAGGGCATCGTGCGCTCGGGTCTACTCTTCGTTCGTCGTGTCGCGAGGATCTGGTGGGTCGCGTCGCGGGGATTTGGTTCGTCGCGTCACGGGGTTCGTCGCGGGGTCTGTTCGTCGCGGGATCTGTTCGTCGCAAGGTCTGTTTGTCGCGTCGCGTCGCGTCGCGAGCTCTGTTCGTCGAGTGGCGGGATCTGTTCGTCGAGTCGCGGGTTTCTGGCTCGTACTGGTTTCTGGGCTTTTGAAGAAGACAACGCTTTGTCTTAAAACGGTTTCTTATCTCACGTCAACTTGTTAACGGAGAACGTAATCGCAATATTTTTTTTGTAATTTTTTCATACGTCAGTAATTAACTTGTTAAAAAAAACATCATAATGATTGACTTATCATTAATCATAAATTACGATGATTGATTTGTCCTTTACCCCTTTTTTTTTTTTTTTTTAATGTAAAGTGACCCATGTGAGGCCCAAGTAAGAAAATAAAACTTCAAAAAGCTAATGACCCGTTCTTGACCGACAAATGTAGCCTGTCGAAGACAATTCTAGAAATCAACGTCACAAAGGTTTACTCTTCTTCTTTGCGTGTTTGGGAAGGACCATCGCAGCTGCCTAGAACGTTCCTAGTGGATCGTTTCACTCAGTAGACCTGGAGATTAGCAAATAATTCGATTTAAGTTAAAAAATGAACGTCTGCGAAGGGAGCCAATCAAATCTAATCAATGAGGTTTGAATGACGGTACGGCAATGACTAAAATCAAGAACTCGAAAACAGGGTCGGAAATTATGGGTTTAAGCAGTTTTCCGATGGGATGATTAAGGATTCCAATCCAAGTTGTAAAGGTCTAAAGTCTGAACGTGATGGTGGCTGTGGAACAGAGAATAGCGGCGTAGATGTTACGGATAATCAATAATTAATATTTTTTTAGTGTTTTTAATATAATATTATTTATTTTGAATAAAAATTGGTATAATTTTATTCTTGAAATTAATTTTAAAAATATTATACTAGGTAAAGAGGAAAATCCTACTTATAAATTATATATTTTTTACTCTTTTAAGCGATGTGAGATTATGCACCCCACTAATATAAGTTAGACTTATACTTAAATTTTTTCTAACTTTCACAGAATAGACTGCCACAATAATTTTATTAAAAAGGTAGAGACAGATGAAGAAGAAATACACAAAGTTGGTGGCTGCGGTGAAGAAAGGTGGAGGGAAGGGAAGGCATATGCGTTATTACTCAACAAAACATGGATCTGGAGAGGAGCTCGCTAAGTTCACCGGAAAAACAGTGACTTTGAGATTTCGAATGCATTATTTGGGAGAAGCAACTGGTTGATTATGAATCAACTTTGTTTGCTAAGTTAGAAACATTGTCTATTAAGGATTGATTACAAATATTGCAATCTTTGGCCCTCTAATGTTATACTCTTACTTTTATTTTATTTCAACTAATCTTTTTATTTAATTATTTATAATTTATGAATAAGTGTCTATTTCTATTTTTTAATTCTATCAATAAATTATAAATTATATTATTTATATTAATTAATATCCGTCAAAGAAGTAAGAAAGAAAAATAATAATACAAAAGAAATATAATATTATTCCAAATTTATTTTAATTATTACGCTTCAAGTTAGGTTAAGAGATAAAAATAGAAAAATAAAAATAAAAATATCACAACCTTTCAAAAAATGAAGAGTAATTTACAATTATGCCACGTTTTTGCAAATGTTAAATAAATGAGTCAAGTAGCAGGTCATAGACATGATTAAACTGAAAGACACTGGTGTCAATTTTTGGTAGGATATTGGATCTATTTAATTTTGAAAATAAAAAAACATTGAAGGTTGATACAATGAGATATGATGGTAATTGGTAAAGGACAAATGAAAAGTTGTTGTAAAATAAAAGTAATATTTTCTCATTACAAAGTCTCCGTCCCGGGTCTTCTGTGGCTGGAATTGAATGGTGGGGGAGTGCGAAGACTATGCCAAAACATTCAAAGTAAAGATGTATTATAATAAATGTCTCACCCATAAAAAGCACAATGTGACTTACCTCCGAAGTTTCCTAGGATTAATTGCAGTGCTCATGTTCGTAGTTATAATAATTTTGATTATCAAACTAATAACATAATTAAGTAGCGTAGCCAATGATAGAGAGAAAATTTGATACATGTCATCGATGAATGTCCCCAAGAAAAGGATTCGACTAATCTCTTTTATTTTAATTTCTATTCACGTGGGTGACCCAAAACAATGCTTATTTCCTTATCACTCAACTTCTTCATTTAAGAGCATATAATTATTATGATGGGTCCAACATTTAACTTGTAACCAAACACAAAAAAACATTTCTTCCTAATTATTATCAAACGTGCACGTAATTAAGTTATTTAAATAATAAATATTCAGCTCTATTCTATCTAATTTAAGCCAATAATAATAATAATAGACAAACATTTCGGACAATTATCAAACATTTCACAGTTACGTTTCTCATCTAAATTCGTCGACGTTAACTCCTTTGTTTCGTTGGCACCAAGAACCATCGAACGAAAAGGAAAGACGTCAATTATCGATGAACGAGTGGACATTCCACCTGCCCGTTGGAAGACGGACAATCGTTGGAACGATTATCGGGTGATGGCGGACAATCTTCATTCGCCATTGGATCGAGAAAGAACGTCCCCCACTCAGAATTGACGGTCAGGATTGAATTTGTCAATTTTCAAAGGCGATGGCAGATGATCGTCCATGACCGTTGGATCGAGGGAGGGACGTCCCTTATAAGGATTGACGGCCATGATTGAATCTGCCATTTTCCAAAGGCGATGGCGGACGATCATCCATGGTCGTTGAATCGAGCGAGGTACGTCCCTGGTAGGGATTGACGGCCATGATTGAATGTGTCATTTTCCAAAGGCGATGGCAGATGACATTCCATGGCCGTTGGATTGAGCGATGGACGTCCTTGGATTGGAATGGACGGTCAGGATGAACTCCAAGTTCTTTAATGTTGAAGGGCCATATGGAAAGCACACGCATTTTTAAAAGGTGTGAATTCCCTCATTTAAGAAGGACGTCCTTACTCCACAATAGACGTCCCTCGACCCATTTCGAACGTCTATTGTCCATAACGGACATCCCTGACCCCAAAACGACGTCGTTCTACCAATTACGGACTTCGCTAGCCTCACAATGGACGTCTCTCATCTTAAGACAGTGTCGTTCAGGCTATAACAAACGTCCTTCTTAATATGATAGACGTCCGTTGTAGACCGAAGGTCCTTCTCTGAATGCTAAACAACAATGTTTCTCATCTCGATTGACTATATAATCGCGAAGTACATCCCTGCGAGTGCAAGCAACCTTAAATCCCTGAACACAATCAAACATCAAAGTTTTTGACTATTGCACATCACATGGAGTCGAGGAGTGTTGCACCATTCATTGTTGAAGAATCCATTAACTGCAGAATAGAAGTGGATCCTGTTTCGGTAGTCGAGGCCGATGAGCAACGTTGGGTCTATCACGAACTTGGCATAGAGTTGCATTCAATTTTGACATCTCTAGACTTGGAGCTTCGTTCAATACAGGACTTGGATGATGATGATTCGGTAGAAAGTATGCATCATCAACTAGAATGTTCATCTTCGGAGCTCTGTCTGGGGAAGAAGTATAGTTCATTGAACGAAATTAGAGAACAAGTGGTTGATTATGCTTTGAAAAATGGACATGGGATAAAGTTCGTAAAAAATTTAACGTCATCAGTTGATTACCATGTGCAAGGATGGATGCAATTGGTAGCTTCACGCTTCAAAAATTAAAGGTGAACTTATCTTTCAAATTAAAAGCTATAATGAGGTGCACAAATGTGCACGACAAATGGAAAGTCGACACACTTCTTACAAATGGGTGGCAAACCAATATTTGGATAAGTTCAAAAGTCAACCCACGTGGGACGTTCCTTCCATTATTGAGGCTGTCAGGAATGACTTTAATGTCAACATTACCCCGAAGCTTGCCAGAAGGGCTAGGAATTTAACCTTGAAGTTGAACGAAGGGAATGGTGACGAACAATACAAGCTACTGTGGTCGTACGGAGAAAAGATTTGAAGATCCAATCGTGGCAGCACATTGGTGGTGGTGGTAGATATGTCTGACCTTGCCCCGTCCAAGTCCAATATTTAAAAGGGTGTACATGTGTTTTAATGCGTGCAAGGAGGTCTAAGGGAGTTTGGTAGAACCGTCATTTGCCTGGATGGCTGTCACCTGAAGGGGTCGTGCCCAGGCCAATTGCTCATAGCCATCAACATTGACGCCAATGATGGAATTTATCCAGTTGTTGTGGCACTTGTTGAATCAGAATGCAAAGATTCTTGAACCTGGTTTTTGTGTTGCTTGCTTTTGGAATTAGACAGTGATATAGGCAACGAATGGACATTTATTTTCGACTGATAGAAGGGGTTGGTGCCTGCTATCGAATAATATACACCAGCAGCTGAGTATCGCTTCTGCCTCAGACACTTGAATGTCAATTTCAAAAAATAATTTACAGGCAATTTGTACAAAGATATCATGTGGAAGGCAGCTAGAGCCACAACATCATCGCAATTTCAGAAAGAGATGAATAAACCACTTATTATGGACCAGAAAACACACACATATCTGAAAAAAATCAACTCGCGGTGTTGGTCAAAACATGCTTTCAGTTCCGTCCCAAAGTGCGACATGGGCCTCAATAATTTGAGCGAGTGCTACAACGCTTGCCTCTTGCCAACCAGGGAAAAACCAATCCTCACTATATTCGAGATGATTAGAATGGGTATCATGTGTAGGATCGTTAAGAAACATCACAAGATGGCCTAGTCGACGGACCTATTATGTCCTAAGACCACAAAGAAGCTTGCCAATCTACAACATGCGGCTCGAAATTGGTGTCCAACACTTGCAGGAGCTAATCGATTTCAGGTCAGTGACGGTAATGAACGGTACATAGTCAATTTGCTTGTAACTGTTACCGGTGGGAGCTGATTGTGTAATACCCCGATAACATTTTCCCGTTTAATTAATGTAATGAATTTTGGAATAATTAATATGTTATGTTGCGGGGCGGTATGTTGTTGATTAATGCCTTGTAAATATGGAGAAAATATTATGGAGTGATTAAAGTATAAAGTTTTGATGAAAAATGTGCATTTTGAGTTTTCGGTTGCACCGCGATAGACGCGCGGTGGTGGTTTACATCCGAAAAGTGTTACGGATCTCCCCTTGCACTTTGGGTCGATGTTGGGTCGGCTGTTCGCATCCAAAAATGCACCTCTGTCTGCAATATAGGTTTTCAGTCGAACTGCGGTCGAGTGCAGTCGAGGTGCGGTCTAAGAGGATTTGAATCTGTCCAATTTCATCGACCTTTCAGTCGACATGCGGTCTACATGCAGCCTTGTGTTTCGGTCAAAGTCTCGATCAAAAACGCAATTCTGAAGGAAAATGTAGAATTCGGTTGACATGCGGTCGAGGCTCAGATGCTTCATTTTCTTTCCAGTATAGAAATTCTTCAACAATTAGCAATTTGAGGTAAGAATGAGTAGAGTCGTTGGCCAGTGGAGGCCCTACCCACAAGAAGTGTCTGTTTTATCAATGCTAATGTTCTGTGATTTCTTTCCTGTAAATCATTGCCTAGTTTGTAGAGGAATTGATAGTGATTTCTTTCCCATAAATCATT
Source organism: Begonia loranthoides (assembly GCA_022433065.1). Classification (NCBI taxonomy): domain Eukaryota; kingdom Viridiplantae; phylum Streptophyta; class Magnoliopsida; order Cucurbitales; family Begoniaceae; genus Begonia; species Begonia loranthoides. The sequence continues at coordinate 45,970,083 of CM039468.1, read as the reverse complement.
GCCTGGTTTGTAGAGGAATTGATAATGTCTCTTGTTAAGATTATAGTCTCTGCCGATTAACTCTATGATATGAATTGCCAAACTGTAAAATGCTCTATGTCATGTTAAGTACGAATAAACTGTCAGCTAAACTCTTAGTTACTTTATGTATAAATAAATCCTTATTAGTAGTTGTAAACATTAACTCTCTATTATTCGCTAATTATTGGTTCTGTTTTTATTTGAATGCGCTTAATATTGTCCTGACCACTGTTGTGATAGATTCGATCTACTATATTGTTGTTTAACATGTCACTATTTCTTTATTGCTTGCTAAATGTTGTTGTTTTCCCTGATGTAAGCATGATTAGTTAACCCTATTATGAACTATCTCGTTTTTTGTAAATATGAATATGTTGTTAGTTTTGATTAGAAAATATTGTTATCAAACCATGTTTTACCCTTTTTGAGATCATACTGCCTCTGGTCATTTTATTTATGCTTAATTCATGTCATCAACTAAATAGCATGTGTTCCACTTTCGATTAACTGTTGTAGTTAAAATAATGCTTTGCAATCTATGTTTAGCACTTGGCTAATAACAAGATGAATTGTTAGGTTGTATTAGATAGCTCTGAAATGTGACTATATGTTAATTGTTTTATCATATATTTTATTCTATTACTGTACTTCTATTCCATGTTAATTGCTATCACATTTTAGTACCTCATGTTAGCATTATTCCTGGTATTGTGTCGTGTTGCTTGGATTTAACTTAGTTTGATTCGTTTCATTTCTGTAATATTGATGTGTTATTATAGTTATTGTTTTGCATTGACATGCATCATGATAATAGAAACAAGTAGGAATGCCACGTATGAGTGGTATTCATATGCATTTACATGATGAAAATGGATAAAGAAAATGAATGAAAAAAGGAGAGTTGTAGGATGGAGGGGTAGTTCAAATCTAACCAGGTAGACTCGAAGAATTATGCTCTTCCCTTGTCGGGTCACGAGAGCCTGTCTACCCTAGGTGGTTAGAAGCCAACAAGAGACTACTCTCTCCTCCACAGATTCCTCCAATATCTTAGCTCGACGTACGAGTAATGTATGTAACATAAAGTAATGAACAGTTTGGGTGGGACCCATTCTGATATAATGAGTTAAAGGCGTACATCATATTGCATACCTCATTTCTTGTTGTGCCTTAGGCTCACAGTTTGCTTTTGGTGTAGGTGATTGTAGAGATGTACTAGTTCCAGAAGTGGAGGAGGAAGCCTTTCTCGTTGAGCCTGTGGGTTATCCAGCTGAATCGACCTAAGAGGGTTATGGCTTGCTAGAGGAAGAAAACGCTATTTTGAAAGGGTTTGAAAATGGATAATGTTTTGTAAAACTATCAACTCACACTTTAATCTTCAAATAGTATTTTGAATTTAATTATGTTTCCGCTTTAACTCTGATTTAATTTATGCATTTCATATTTTCTTGTTCACCTTAAGTATTTACCCTCACTTGTTTCAAATAAATAAAAAGAAAAATTTTACACGGTAAAGTTAAAGAGAAATTGATGTGGGGCGTCACAGACTAGAATCCTATGCGTGCATGCCATCTAGTGCATTAATTTTATGAGGACTTCAGCTGACGATTATGTGCATGTATGGTATCATCGGGACACATTTATGAGGATGTACTCCCACTTTGCCCGACCTGTCAATGGCCACCACATGTGGCCTAAAACAAACCAAGCTCCAATGCTGCCACTGCTAGTTAAGAGACTTCCAGGTCGGCCTAAAAAACGAAGAGTGCGGGAGGTGGATGAGCCTCGTAGCCACACGGTAATCAGTAGGAGACATGTCCCCATGACATGCAGCCTTTGTCAGAATGTGGGCCATAATGTCAGCTTTTGTCAAGGTGGAGGCTCAGCCGCTGGCATGACAAGTGGTAGTGGTAGAGCAGAACACTCACAAGACACCTTCATGGGTTTTACCATTGTTGTCGATACACAGGTGCGTAGATTGTTACGCTTTCATACGTTGTTCTAACTATGTGCGCTTTGTATGACATAGTATTACTTTTGTGTTTTGCAGGAGTCTGTCGCCCTACACCCGCATCCTTAACCATAGGGCTTCTATGAGTGCTATTCTATTTGTTTATATATTTGTTAATATCATAATTGTATGTAATACCCTGAATTTTACCTTCATGAGTATAAGATTAAGATTTTATCATTTCAATGCTTAGTGAGTTGATTAAGTTGGAACTGTGATACGTGGTGTAAATTCTGAATATTATTATGATATGTCGATCAACTTCATTACAGATTCAAACTAAAACAAAGCCAAATACTAGAAGACAAATGTCTCGATGAACAACCGTCATAACGAATGTCCATCATACCATAACGGACGTCCCTCAACACAAAAGACATACAAATACTAGAAGACAAATGAAGGAGTTATAAGCTTCTAAAGACAGACCAAGACAACGGACGATGGAAATCGAAGAACGGACTTCCCTCTTATTTTGGACGTTTGAATATGTCTTATTTTCCTTCAGCAATTGATGAGCCCCTGTAATGATCTAGTATTTCATAAACCCTTTAAAACACGTAAAATTTAAACTTTTATGATAGCCATTGAAATCGCTTTTAAAACAAATCAAAGTGTAATGCTAAACCGAACCGCTACTAACCTTCCGTTAAACTCGTTCTGAAAATCATATTAATGAAATGTGGAAGCATTATAAAATTATTTGTTTAAAGCATTGCGGCACCATAAATAATTAAATGAAAGAAACTAAACAATTCAATTCAAAACAATAAAACCTAATTGAATTACAAATGTTTCCTATTTTACTCTTTTAGCCTGGCCAGCCACGAGCTCCCTCACGCATGCAAATCCTTCATCCCCGAGTTATTATTATTTGTTCATCATTTGTACCTACACCACAAGTAATACATGAGCCTAATGGGCCAGTAAGGAAAATGGTTTAATGCAACATGATATGTCACTCTTTAGTCCATTTTAGAATGAGGACCACCCAAACCAATCCTTTCATTAAGCCATTCATTCGTTTTATTACTTTACTTTAATCCATTAATTCATTACTCGTACCTCGAGCTAGAGATTGGGGGATTTTCTCATGCAATGGTGTAGTGGATCGGATCTAACATTTTTCTTGCAACTAGAACTCCTATACCTGATCAAAGAGGGAGTTCACTTAGTTGCAAACTAGATACGCTACCATCCGCCCCCAACTCCCTTTTTCCTTCCTTTTCTTAACATTTTACCTCACTTATGCATGTGCGAGTACCGCCCAGTGGCACTCCCTATAGTTTCTATTAACATGATGCATGACCATACATTCTCAACCTAACATGATGCATGATACTTTATAACGTAACATTAACAAAAATTGAGGTGCGCATTTAAATAAAAGTAACTGTAATTGAAATTGCGCATATGAAGGAAAGTAATGCATATAATAGAAGGTAGCAACTAGAATAGAATAGCGCACCCAAGGATAAGTACTAAAATGAAACACCCAATAAAGTAAACCATATAAAGGGGACAATTATGGGATTAGTTAAATGACAAGAGGCATGCTTGGATATGGAGACCATAATGATAAAGGGAACAGAAATAAAGGGATGGTGCTGTAAACATGCAAGTAATTAATTAACCAACAGGCTTGGGCAATTAGAAGTAGAAATATGTATAGACAACAAATAACGAAAACATACTTGTAAATTGGAAATTCTTATTCTAGTTGATTAAGCATGCTTTTATTATAATTAATTAATTAGACATGCATCGAGGGGTTTAACATATGCAAAGTACTATTGTCTCACCAAACAATTTAACCTACTTAATAATTAAGCATGGCATGACTAAGTTAATTAGCATGATAACATTATTCTAATTAATTACATGCTCAAGTTTAGTTAATTAAGCATGCTAGAGAAATTTGACATACTAGTAAATTAAACCCGTTAATTAATTAATCATGCTCACTAAACACACACGGATGAACATACTAATATTAGTTAGTTAACATCTAGCGTGCTTAAGGGTCAAGGATAGTTAACATGCTCAAGTAATACTTACCATACTTAAATTAACATGCTTAAATTAATTAACTACTCAAGTTAAGCTGATTAACATGTTTAAATGATAAATGACATGCTTCAATTACCTAACGTATTAATATTAGCCTAGTTAATTAAACATGCTTATAATTAACATGCCTAGTTAATTAGGCTAGTTGATTTACCTTAGTTAATTAGTATGCTCAAGGAATAATTACACTAGTTAGATTAACATACTCAAAGGAAGATTACGATTAACAATTATAAATTAGTTAAACTAGTTAATTAACATGCTCAGGTAATAATTACAATTAGGATACTAATTGGTTAACAATTTAACATGCTTAAGGCCAAATTAGTTTAACATGCTAGTTTAGTTTTAGTTAATTGAACGTGCTTGTTAATTTAACATGGGTATCAACAAAAGAAATGGCAAAACGATATAGATATATTGACTGAAAGAGATCAAACTACACAATGGAATCAACCAATGGCAAAACAACACTAACAACGCGAAGGAGGGAATCATAGCATCTAAATTTACGCATAGAGATTGACTAAATAGCAAGTAAATAGTCAGTAAGCATAAAATTTTTAGCTCATTTCCGGACTTCACATAATCGTTATCATTCACCCATTTTTCATTCATCACAATTATTGCTATCAATTGCAAGAATCATTTGCAGGAATTTAACAGCAGCATGCATCTATAATTGTAGGAGCTAAACACAAGGCAAAAAAATTACAGAACTAACAACAAGAGAAACAACTATTAACGAAGGAAATATAACAGAGTATCGAACACCGGGTTAACAATGATAAAGGGACAGAGTTATCAACCAAGGAAAATATTACAGAGCATCAATCAACTTAAAGCATTTAATCACAGAATACTAGCATTCTACACTATCAACAATAAGGAAACGCAACTTACGCACCCCTACTTGTGGTGTAGAGCCTCCACAAGCCAACGACACCCTTATTTCCTTATCTAGATTGAAGAAAACCAACAGGGACAAAGCTTCACTCATGGCTCCTCACCTCACAGCAGCAGTTCACACCACACAGCAGCTCCCACTTTACTCGTCACAGCTCACCTCACTTACATAACACACTTAACCCTCAATGGCTAACTCACACTCTGTCACTCCACACACACAATCAAACATAGGAGCTCACCCCTCATAGGAAGCTCATACACAGAAGGCTCTCACTCCCTCTCTCTCTCACGGGACTCTCTTCCTTTCTGGAACCCACGTCTCACGCAGGAAATGATGAATGGCTGAGGAGGAGGAAGATATTACCTGGATGGAGGGGACAAATTGGATGCCTAAGGAGGGTAGAGAAGGGGCGGCTTAGGCTGGGGGAGGTCAGCGCCTACGCAGAGGGTGGGGGAGACTCCCCTCATGTCTCCCATTTATGGACTAAACGACAAGTTTTCATTATTTTAACCCTAATTTATTTGTAGGTCTGGGCTAATTCGGACAAGTGCGGATGCACTGGTCTCATCTGCAATCGTCCGCAAGTGTAAAATCCTTAAGGCTAAATCGTGCCTTCGAACAAGAAATGGCGTCCCCGCCCATTCCGTACCATCCGAAGGTGACATTCAGACGCAAAATTGCTTCTACATGCGTCCGAATGTGCCCAGAAATTGGACAGAGGCAAATCGGACACGGCTAACCACGTCCGCACTCGTCCAGGCTCGTCTGGAACTGACCAGGAGTTTGACAGATTCAATGCGGATGAAGCATCACCACATATGTGACTCGTCCGAAAGTCCGCGGCACAATGAAGTTAGGATGCGAAATCGCGTCCTGAGTCGTCCCAAGGTTCAGGGGCGATGCTCCAAGCATTTGCGGATGACATGACTAGTCCACAGCGTCATTCGCAGGCATCCAAAAATGCCCTGGACAGCTTTTCCTCACATTTTTCACTTAACTCTCATCCCACAACACTTACCCTATAAATACATGTCATGAAATAACACGTAGAAATACATAATGTAATATCTTACTTAATCCAACACTTGCTTACATTACGCATACGAGGGAAATGTTATCAGAAACACCCTTAGACTTAACGCTCTAGACACGCCATTGGTAATACCCCCGATAATTATCAAACTTAAAAAGTCAGGGTGTTACAGCCCCTCGGTATAACTGACGTCCTTATCCCTATAACGGACATCCTTCACCATAAAATGGAAGTTCCTCGTCCTATAAGGGACATCCCTCGCTCTAAAAAAACAACATCCAAATTGTAACAAACAACAACCAAAATATAGATACGACAAAATCAAAACCAAAACAGAGGTACAACATATGAACAAATGTAATTTAACAATTATTAATTGAGCCACTTTTTTAAAGTTTTTGGATGGGAGGTGGTTTTTGCATTTTTTATGGTTTTTTCCTTTTTTCCAGTTTTTTAAGTGTTGCCCTAGATATCGACGACTTTGAACTGCAAGTCGGGGCTCAACTCGATATGAGTGGTGATCTTGAAAAGGTCCTTCAATTTGTGTGGGTCGTGAAGGTGGAAGCCTTGATGTGGACACTAGGCAATCACCGACTCCCCTAAAGGATGAGGGATTAGAAATATGCCATGTGCGCTACAATTGGGAGACAAAATTAGTTTGTCACATCTTTCAAAGTGCAGGATGAGAAAATATACCAGTTTTTATCTGTCGGTGCCATGACAATTGCAATTGCCTCCGGTAACATCACTTAAACTGTGTGAGCACATCAATCAATGACATGAAACATGTCTAATTCGGGTGTGTCTGAAATAAAATCCATATATTATACGAGGAAAAAATATTGCATGAATGAATACAAGTGTCTTACATGGATCCAACAAAGAATCAGTAGTCCCTCCTTCATTTGAACCTCAAATATCTCCTCCTCATTCAATGTCATGCACTGCACGTTAAGAACGCAAGATATTTATTTATTTTCAATAACAGCGTCTTGTACATTGGTTAACCATTCTTACCTAGTTCGAAGCTCCCGATTGCTTTAGAATGAGGAGGATTGTTATTGAACAGACATCTTTACTCTGAAAAACAATAACATACCACACAATGTCATCAGCATACAATCAAAACTGAGAATAACTTTCAAATTATATTGTTTCTTACCCTGGAGCTGCAAAGTATAGCACACGTCTTTTTGTTGTTCTTGGTATTTGCCTGTGCCAGTGTTATGAACTTGTCCATCAATTTCACATGCTGCAATGAAAAATCAGTGTAAGTGTAAATTCAACACATTGTACAAAACCAAATTGAAGACATACCACTTGCACTTTTAGCAGTGTATCAGGCCTTGGAACTGCTTCCATCGAAGGAGGACCCATTGCCAATATCTTATGAACTTTGGCAAGGGTTGGAGGAGGGGACGATTGCCTGATGATAGGAGACCTGCACAATTGTAATATATTGTTAATCAATAGTACTAATGCATATATGGAAAGTGCATGTAAGCTAAAAGACATACTTTGATCCGTCCGAACCGGCATCAGACAATGCAGGAGAAGCTGATGGAGGAGTTGGCTAGGCTGTTGGAGGAGCTAATTGGGCTTCTTTCATTTGAAGTACAGTGGCTTGAATCTCGTCAAGTTGCCTCTCCTGTCTCTCCAACTTGACAACCAGCCACTACCACCTTTCCTCATTGATTAGTACGTAGGACAAGGACTAAGGAGGGGGAGGTGCATTGTCCGCCGTAGGATGAATAAAATTTTCCTCCACCTCCACGTGATCTGACAGTTGTTCCTCCAACATCCACAAAAGTAGTGCAGTGGATGTCGAAGGAGGAGGTGCAGCTGACGTTGAAGGAGGAGTTGCAGCTGACTTTGATGGAGGATGTGCAGGCTGAGTGGAGGGACTGTTTGCTCCTTTAAATACCCACTCCCCTCCTACTTTGTGCAGCCCCATCCAAGCCAATGTCACTTAATTGCACAAGTGAAATGTCTTTTCATTGGTTCGTCGGTCCTTGGGAGGGACAACCAACCCGCTGTTGTCAACGATATGCTGAATGAGCCAATTATAGGGGAGATTCTTCCTTAAACTCTTCAAGATTGCCTTCATTTGATTAATAATGACATAAGCAAGGTTGAACCTCTTCCCATTGTAGAACTTCTCCATCACATAGAGATCCATGCAACTGATATGGTCTCTATGTCCATCATGAGACAAAACTGTGTGGGTGATCATGTGATGGATCACTCTTGCTTTAGCATTTAGGTCCTTTCATTTGGGCTGGGTGAAAGATTCAACGGCTTCAGGATTGCAAGCCAATTGCTTCAGCAATGCCAGACTTTCTCCTTATTTTACAAAATCTGGGTTGTTTGATACATGGAAATACTCCTCTGTTGGCTCCTCCATCGAGCATCTAATAAGCTCATTTAACTCCTTAAGAGTTAGCCTAATCTATTTCCCATATACAAACACCCTTAGCTCAGTAAGGCTGTCTAGCTCCAAATTTGCGTAAAATAATTTCACAACCCTCTCATAATAATGACCCCCCATCATGCACAATCCATAAAGACCAATGCGTTCAAACATTTCCTTTAATCCAAAATCAGCAAACGCATTGAAATCTACCCTCCTAGATATAATTACGGCACGGGATATAATGTCATTATCATACCGATGTTTGGAGGAGGTTGAGCTGAACACCGTGGGTTGTGTCTCTACAGACACGCATGCTAGACCTTCGGGCTCGGAGGGAGCCACTTTACGCTTCTTCAACACTTAAACTGCTTTCGACGCCATTTTTTGCTTCAACAAATGTGAGGATAGATATCGGAAGTTCGAGTTGGTCGAAGGCAAACGAAATTTCTCTCGGCAATAGCTAGGACAAGGGACGTCCTTCGCAATTATATAGGCAGATTTACATCTTTCGATAGGAGAAACGGTGTAATTTAGCATTGTGAGAAGACCCTCAGTCGAAAATGGACATCCCTCGTATTAAGAAGGACATCCGTTATGGCCTGAATGATGTCGTCTTAAGATGAGAAATGTTCATTGTGAGGCTAGCGACGTCCGTAATTGGCAGAATGACGTTGTCTTGCGGCGAGGGACGTCTGTTATGGATGAGAGGCGTTTGAAATAGGTCGATGGATGTCCGTTGTGGAGGAGGGACGCCCGTCTTAAATGATGGAATTCGCGTCTTTTAAAAACGTGTGTGCTTTCAATGTTAAAGAACTTGGAGTCCATCCTGATCGTCCATTCTGATCCAATGACGTCCCTCGCTCGATCCAACGGCCATGGAATGTCGTCTGCCATCGCCTTTGGAAAATGACAAATTTAATCCTAGCCGTCAATCCCTACCAGGGAAGTCCCTCGCTCGATCCAACGGCCGTGGACGATCGTCTGCCATCGCCTTTGGAAAATGGTAGATTCAATCCTGGTCATCAATCCCTATAAGAGACGTCTCACCCTCAATCTAACAGCTATAGACGATCGTCTGCCATCGCCTTTGGAAATTAATAGATTCAACCCTAGCCGTCAATTCCTAGCGGGGGACGTCCTTCCTCGATCCAACAACGAATGAAGATCGTCCGCCATCGCCCAACAATCGTTCCAACGACTGTCAATCTTCCAACAGGCAGGAGGGACGTCCCTTGTCTGTCGATAATTGACGTCTTTCGTCTCTGTTTGATGGTCCTTTGCGTCAACGAAACAGAGATATTAACGTCGATAGATTTGAACGAAAAACATAATTGCGAGGTCGCTGACAAAAAATTTTTATAGTATAAAATTTTAGTTGTTAACCAAAAAAAAATTTATTAAATTTGACTTATCATTAATCTCAAATGGGAGGATATGCAGGATTAATTTTTCTTTTTAGAATGAAATAATTTGGTGCATTGCTGGCAAATCCGACAAGCCACTCAACTTCACTTTAGACGACACGCCTTGTTCTTGCATAAACAAAAACAAATGGCGCAGCCATTTGGTTGACGAATAAACTTTCACGAAATGAGAGCTTCGGTCGGCTCTCCACAGTGTTTAAAGTGGAAATCCAAAGCTGCCATTTTTTTCGTGTGTTCTTCTGTGAAGTTTTTCTGGGTGGGCTTCGGATATAAATCCTACCAGTTGTCTCAATTATTATTCTAAATCACCTGATCTTTCTCTCCCCTCTCTCTCTCTCTCTCTCATGCGGACGAGTGAGACGCCACCTCGTTCTTCTCCAATGAATTTCCCTCTCTGAGAACTCAAATTTGAACCGACGAAAATGCGGGTCTTCTTCTCTCCTCTTTGGACTTTGGCTTCTTTGATTCTACCCCTTTCGATGGTTTACTGCGGCTTTCCTGCTACGCTTCTACCTCTTGAGAGAGCCTTCCCACCGACTCACGGAGTCGAATTCGACGATCTCGTAGCCCGTGACCGAGTCAGACTCGGTCGTTTCTTGCAAGGTGTTGTGGGTGGTGTAGCTGATTTCTCTGTCCAAGGTTCTTCTGATCCGTATTTGGTCGGGTAAGGGGTTATTTCTCAACTGCGTTTCTTTTGTTCTCTCGTCATTAATTTGACAGATTTCATGGTTTTTTTCTGTGAATTTTGAATTAGTCTTAGTTCTTCTTGCTCTGTTTTTTTCTTTTGTCGGTGAATTGATTATGCTTTTCGATATCTATGTGTTGTCGTCCTAGTTTGCTTATGTTCGGCGCTGTTGAGCATCTCAAGTGACAAGTGAGAAAAATGGAAAAAAAAAATGGCGGAAAACTTTCTATTAAAAAGTTAATTTATGTCTTTTTTAATCAATCATCTTCTTTTTGCCTCTTCTTTGTTTCGATAACGGTGGGTGACAGTAGAGCTGGCATACGCCATCTCGACTAATCCAGTTAGACTCATAAACTGTGTTATCTGAAGCTTTCCTGCACGAACCGGGATGGCTTGACTCAAAGAATTTGCATACGGAATCTTGAAGGAACACACCTTCACCCGGGGTTAAAATGATAAAATTTAACTCCAACGATTGAAAATAAATAATCTATTGTTCTTCTTGATCTTATAACCTGTGGATGGATCTTCATCTTTCTGGTTCGTCCTGTTCTTGTTCCCTCCTTTTAATGCCTGTGTTCATGCAGGCTTTATTACACAAAAGTAAGGTTGGGAACTCCTCCAAGGGAATTCACTGTGCAGATTGATACTGGAAGTGATATTTTGTGGATCACCTGTAATTCCTGCAGCGATTGTCCTCAATCGAGCGCACTTGGGGTAAAATTTTTCTTTCCTTGTCGATGCGATTATTTGCAGTCAAGCTGATGGAACAAATGGGGGGTGTCAAGAATCGAACAAATCATTAACTGTTTTTGATTTACAGATTCAACTCAACTTCTTCGATGCGGCTAGTTCATTTACTGCTGGCCTAATTCCCTGTTCGGATCCCATGTGCTCTTCATCTCCAACATCGGCCATTCAATGCGTTTCTCAGAGTAATCAATGTAGCTACAGCTTCCAGTACGGCGATGGAAGTGGAACATCCGGGTTTTACGTATCCGATTCTTTGTATTTTGACATGGTTTTGACGGAGTCTATAGTGGTCAACTCTTCGGCTCCCATTGTTTTCGGGTGAGTTATCCGTTTATTGGATGATCTGCTATCACTGCTTGATTATGAAAGAACCATTTATTGATCCACTTTGATTTTGCCCTTATCTTCATTGTGAAAACCCTTTAAAAATTTCAACTTTGGATTACTATTTTCTAGGTGTAGCACTTATCAAACCGGAGATTTGACCAAAACAGATAAAGCAGTCGACGGAATCTTTGGTTTTGGTCGAGGCTTTTTGTCTGTTATATCGCAGCTGTCGTCTCGAGGCATAACGCCCAAAGTATTCTCCCATTGTCTGAAAGGAAGTGGCAATGGAGGGGGTATATTGGTTCTCGGCGAGATTTTGGACCCGGCCATTGTTTATACTCCACTGGTTCCATCACAGTATGTCCTCTTTCTCGTCCAATATATGCTCTTCATACATTGCTTATCAGACCCAACAATACTTCATTCTAAACTGAGCATAATCTAAGCTCGACACCATTGCATTCGAAATTTCAGGCCGCATTATAATATATATCTGCAAAATATTGCTGTAAATGGTCAGCCATTGCCAATTGATCCAACTGTGTTTGCAACATCAAATAATAGAGGAACTATCGTAGATTCTGGAACAACCTTAGCATACCTTGTCGAAGAAGCACATGATGCGCTCGTCAGCAGTGTAAGTTGTGTTCCTTGTTTGTCTGAAATTGTCGATACATATGTTACTACTTACCATACTTTTATTTTGTTTCGAAACTTAGTTTTACAAATGTTTTACGCGTAGGCTTCTAGAAAGAACGACTTGCCATAATTTGTCCTGAAAATCTAGAAATCGTAACATTATTCAAAAGACGCTTTAAAAATCTGTGACTTCTTTCTTCTCGTAAGATCTTCTAAATGGCAAAAATCGATAATCTCCTTTGGACTCCACGCAAAAGACAGGACTCCATTCTGAATTTCATGTTGGATATCATTAATCATTTTGATCACTCTTTTAACCTCATTAAACTGGATCAATTTTTACAAATAAAATAGCTAGTTTTCACTGAATATTATGCAGATAACTGCTATAGTTTCTCAGTCTGCACGTTCTTACATTAATAAAGGGTATCAGTGTTATTTAGTCTCTACCAGGTAGATTCTTCATCTTTTACTTTTAGAATTACTCCAAATTATGCAAAAATCAATTGAATTACAGCTCGGCTGTTTCTATCTCCAGCCCCGTAGAAAATTTTCCCGTCATTAGCTTAAACTTCTTGGGTGGTGCCTCACTCGTGTTACAACCAGAAGAGTATCTTGTGAATTTCGGCTTCAACGTAAGTGAAAATTATCTAAGTTTTCGATCTATTTGTTTAATTATAAGATTCGAAAGAGGTAAAGGAAGTCCATTTTGCAGGGAGGAGCAACTTTGTGGTGCCTCGGGTTTCAGAAAGCTCAAGAGGGTTTAACAATATTAGGAGGTAGAACTTGGAAGCCAACTTGCTTTCTTCATATGATAGTTAGAATTATTTGCATGAAACATTTGAATGCCCTTTTCGTGTTTTGAGAGAGTACTACCCGCATTGCTTACTTGGAAGGAAGTTGTCGTACAAATTTGGTTGATGGGTTTCTAACTAATCCATGTTTTTGGCAGACGTTGTTCTGAAAGATAAGATCTTTGTCTATGATTTAGCTCGCGGGCGGATCGGATGGGCCGACTATAATTGTGAGAATTTTGAAATCCTTCTTCTCATTTCCTCTCCATTCAAACAACTCGTACTAAAATCCTTTTAAATTCTCGCAGGTTCGATGTCTGTGAATGTTTCCATAACCTCCGGTAAAGATTTTGTGGCGGGGCAGCTCAGCCATAGCAGCTCGTCAAGAGATGGCCTTTTTGATCTGTTACTGATTGTCGTCTTGGGTCGGCTAATCCTTTACATTTGGTAATGATTGGGTTGGGAGGCATTTTAATGTTGAAACCACAAAATCTTTAGAACAAGCTTCAAATGTAATTCTGAATTGTAAATTTATATTCCTTGTGTTAGAATTTTTCTAAGCGTTGAAGCTTTCTTTGCTTTCCTGGTGAAGTATCAGAAGATGAATGTCCAGTAAAACATAATGGAAGATGGATAATTTTACATTATTATGTTTAAATCACATTTTCTAATAATAATTTGCTAATTCAACATATATATATATATATATATATTTCTGTATTATCTCTTAAATAATTTAGTCAAGTTCCTCAAAGAATTTCTCAAAATAGAAAATAACAGTTGGGTCAAATTTCTGATTTTATAGAAAGTGCGGGTGATTTTTTAATTTCAAATTTTTGTAAATGTGAATGACTTATTTGTTAACCATAATCTCTAATTTTATCTCAAATTGAGCACAAAATTGATAAGAATTAATGAACCAAATTTTTACTTCAAAGTTTGTTTGATTTATATGATCATCTCATTATAAATTTGATCAAGAGTGTTGCAAAAACAGTATTAATATTTAATAATATTGCAATTGCGATTCTTAGAAAAGAAAGCAAACGGAAAAATAAGAAGTACTTTTTGTTGGAGGCCTACCAGTAATGAGAGCAAGATCAAAAGAACGTGGGATCCCTAGAGTTAGCATGCCGGGAAGGTCCAAAATCAATTGCTATCATTGTGGCGAAATGAGTTACATGAAAAAAAAACTGCTAAAAGTTTAAGAAAAAACAAGACACAAAGAGTGATAAAGTGGAGATGAATAGTACAATTATAATTGCCGCTCATGGTGAAGATGTCATTATATGTTAAGATGTTATAAACCTCATGACTCATGAATCGTGCTGTATATATGACTCTCGTGCATCTTATCATGTTAGAATATCTTACATCTTACACTAATGACGATTTTGGCATCGTTAAAACGAGAAACAGTCACGTAACCAAAATAATTGAAAAATGTGACATTTATATCTACACCAAACATGAGTTGTGAGTTGGTATTCAAAGATGTCATACATATTCAAGATATTAGATTAAATATAATATCAATTAATGTTCTTGATAATGTCAGATGCATGAGCAAATTTATTGGCATAAATGGGAACTCAGCAAAAATTTGCTAGTTATAGCGAGAGGGATCAAATAATTTAGCTTCTATATGACTCAAGTGACTGTAAAAGACACATAAACAAATACTAATTAAGATACTTAATCCGTTGAGTTATGACATCAACAGTTTGGTCACATGAGGGACCAAGAAACATATATCTTTGTTTTTGACAATGAAAGTGCTATTAATTTGATCAAGAATTCAAGTTTTCATTCAAAATCAAAACACATTAATATTAAATATTATTGGATACAAGATGTTTTGGAAACCATACAAGTATATTTTAAGGAGATTCACACGGATGAAAACAACTCAAATATGATGACAAAGATTTTGTAGAAAAGTAAGTATGAATTTTGTAAAAACTCAGTTAGACTAGACTTATCTCATACTAGTTATAGCGAGAGAGATCAAATAATTTAGCTTGTATATGACTCAAGTGACTGTGAAAGAAACAACAATAAATGTTAATCAAGATAACTCATCCATTGAGTTATAATATAAACGGCTTGGTCACATGAGCGACCAAGAAACGTATATCTTATATTTTAATAGTAAAAATGCTATTAATTTGAGCAAGAATTTGAGCTTTCATTCGAAGTCAAAACACATAAATATTACATATCATGGAATACGAGATGTTTTGGACACCAAATAAGTATATCTTGAGAAAATTCACATGAATGAAAACGGCTCAAACATGATGACAAATATTTTGCAGAAAAGTAAGTATGAATTTTGTAAAAATTTAGTTGAACTAGACTTACCTCATCATGAATCGACAGAGAATTTTGTGAGGTGAGTATCTATTTTTTTTATAAGGGACACAACTCATCAATGATGTATTGAAAAATGGCGTGAAAGGAAGAATGTTGCTTCTTGGCTTCTTGCACCACTTACTTTCCGTAAATCAAGGAAAGAGTTTTTTTTTCTTCGTCTAAAAACTTCTATAAATAGAGGCGGAATGAGGATTTCATCATCCAAAATTTGAGAGAAAAGAAGGAAAAGAGAAAAGAGAGGAAAAATATAGTGAAATTTTTTTAGGGAGATAAAAGAAAGAGTAGAGAAAAAAAAAATAGGTGAGATGTGTTTTAACACTTTATGAATCTAAAAATTGTTATTTTTTTTTAATAAATATTCTCTATAATATTTAGTTTCTAGAAAGAAAAATATTGTAAATCTTATTTTTCGTAATGAGATTTTTCTATACTCAGTCTCTAAAATTTTTTTCTCAATTTGAGTTTCTAAATAAAAATTTTCAGTGTCTATTTTTGCAATTGTTTTTCTTAGTTTTTCATTGTTATATTATAACAATGTGAGAAAATATTCTTGATATTTTTTAATTGCATATGCTATCTTTTTTTTTTTGCATTGCTTATTTAGTGGTGTAATTGTAAATAATTTATATATAAAGGGACTGAATTTTAAGTGAGATCGTTTACGACTCTTATAACATTTCTTTGAAATTTATTTAAAAAAGTAGTTATGTATGAAGAAATTATTATAAAAATTATTCTAGTTAGTATTATATATGATATTATTGGTCCTATTCAAACTAAATGTCATTGTCACGACGTATAAGGAGCCCACGAGGAACCTTTGAGAAGAGTACACCGTTCTACCCAAGTAGTAGATTATGGGGCTTGTAGAGGAAAACTTAGAAATGAATAATGTTATTAGAGGAAACAATGGGCTTATCACATCAATCTATTATTAATGATCTCCCTCATCTCTCTATCTCTTTCCTGCAGGCTGCATGAGTAAAGATGTGGTTCATTGAGCCTCTTGTGCTGAGATATGAAGATCACTCCCTCAGCAGCTTCCACGCTTCACCACTTCAAACTCAAGAATCCATAGATTGGGGATTCTTCATTTGCTCAACTGATTATCGTTTTCAAATATAGAAGATAATAATAACTTAAAACAAATTGTATTTAAAAACTAATCATTTTACCTAAATACTTGTCTTCAAATTTTATGAAATTGAACTATTTTAATGCCTATCCTACAAATATTAATAGTAGGAATAATATTAACATAAATATATATTGTATGATGCAAAATAAAATGATATTAAAAAAATTTAAGAAATTGAACTTTCTCATAATTGTTATTTTGTTAAGATAAAAATTAACAAACTAAAACATGATAATTTTTTTTAAGGGAAAATGACAAATCAATTATCGTGGTTTACGATCAATGACAAGTCAACCACTATGATATATTTTCTAATAAGTTAACCATTGACATATGGGAAAATGACAAAGCCAACATCGCTATCATGTTTGCCATTAAAAAATTGATCTGGAGCCGCGGCGTTCGTGTGGAAAGAAGGCCAAATTTGGCCTGGACGCCACGGCGGCATCCATCAGAATGCCTTCTGGAAAAAATTTTGGCCTATACACCGCGGCTTGGTTTGGAAAAATGTTCAAACAAAATTTGAGGGCTTAAACGCGTGATTTTAGGCCCGAGAAAAGGGGGTCATGGGATAAATCTTATGATAAATGATAGAGGGTCATGGGGGGTCAGGTCCCTCGGCATGCAAGCCCCTTTTGGCTAGACACCGCGGCGTCTCTAGAACTCTCTGTTTTTCATACATGGCTACTTTACAGTCCGCAGCGGTTCTCGATCAATTGTGTTTCATGGTTACTTCGAAGTCTTTATGTATATGTTTTACGAATGTAATGTTTTTATTACATTTTTGATCTCTTTGCCTTCAAAATACTATAACTTTCGCTACAAATGTCAGAATCGATCGCATAAGGTATCAAATCAAAGCTCTCTCAGAGCTCTATCATTTAAAATAGGATTCCTCCATGACCCCTCTTTCTCGGGCCCAAAATCACGCGTTTAAACCCCCAAATTTGAGATCAAATATTTTTTCAGACCAAGCTGTGGTGTACAAACCAAAAGTTTTTGCAGAAGGCATTATGGACGCCGCCGCAGCGTCCAGGCCAAATTTGGCCTCCTTTCCACAGGAATGTTGCGGCTCCAAATCAATTTGTTAACGGCAAACGTAATAGTGATGTTGGCTTTGTTATTTTTTCATACGTCAGTGATTAACTTATTAGAAAATATACTATAGTGATTAATTTGTCATTGATAGCAAATCGTTGATTTGTCTTCTTTTTTTTTTAATTTAAAGTGGCCCATGTCAGGCCCAAAGTAAGAAAACAAAACTCCAAAAAGCGAATGACCCATCGCCGACGTTGACACCCAGAAAGTTTTTAACCGACAAACCTCGTCAAAGACAACTCTACGTCACAAACGTTTACTCTTCTTCTTTGCGTGTTTGGGAAGGACCATCGCAGCTGCCTAGAACGTTCCTAGTGGGTCGTTTCACTCAGTAGAACTGGAGATTAACAAATAATTCGACCTAAGTTCAAAAATGAGGTTTGAATGACGGTACGGCAATGACTCGAAAACATGGTCGGAAATTATGGGTTTATGCAGTTTTCCGATGGGATGATTTAAGGATTCCAATCCAAGTTGTTAAGGTCTAAAGTCTAAACATGGTGGTGGCTGCGGGAGAGAGAACGGCGGCGTAGATGTTATCGATAATCAATAATCTTGTTAGAAAGGCAGCGACAGAGATGATGAAGAAATACACAGAATCGGTGGCTGCGGTGAAGAAAGGCGGAGGGAAGGTGATGCATTATTTGGGAGAGGCAACTTGTTGATTATGAATCAGCTTTGTTTTGTTTGCTAACTTAGAAACATTGTCTATTAAGGATTGATTAAAAATATTGCAATCTTTGGCCCTCTAATATTATACTCTTATTTTTATTTTATTTCAACTAATCTTTTTATTTAATTATTTATACTTTATGAGTAAGTGCAGAATATTCTTTATTTTTATTTTTTAATTCTATTTAAAAATAAATTATAAATAATGTTATTTACATTAATTAATACCTGCCAAAAAACAGTAAGAATGAAAAATAATAATACAAAATAAATATAATATTATGCTAAAAAAATTGAAGGTGATAGAATGAGATATAATGGGTAAAGGACAAATGAAAAGTTGTTGTAAAATAAAAGTAGTATTTTCTCATTATAAAGTCTACGTCCCGAGTCTTCTGTCTCTGCCAAAATATTCAAAGCAAATAAAAAAAGGATGTTTTATGTAATAAATGTCTCACCCATAAACACCACAATGTGACTTAGTCCCAAGTTTCCTAGGATTAATTGCAGTGCTCATGTTCTTAGTCATAATAATTTTGATTATCACACTAATAACATAATTAAGTAATAGACAGATACATGGCATCGATGAATGTCCCCAAGAAAAGGATCGGACTAATCTCTTTTATTTTATTTTAATCTCTATTTCACGTGGGTGACCCAAAACAATGCTTATTTCCTTGTCACTCAACCTCTTCATTTAAGACCATATAATTATTATAATGGGTCCAACATTTAACTTGTAACCAAACACAAAAAACATTTCTTCCTAATTATTATTGAAGGTGCACGTAATTAAGTTATTTATGTAAGAGATCAAACGATAACTAGAAAAAAAAAATATTATATGAGACACCAGATTTACGTGGAAAAAGTCTTACTATGAAGATCAAAATTCAATCGCGAGTTTTGCGACTCTAACTTACATTAATTTATAAAGAAAATAAAACCCTAAATAAAATCTACAATGTGGGTCATCAAGCTGGCCCAATAAAACTTAGGTCCCTCCAAAATTTAACAATTTAAATAATGAATATTCAACTCTATTCTATCTAATTTAACCCAATAATAGACAAACATTTCGAATGACAATTAAGAGTATTAATATGGCTACGTCTGTGTAATTTCGTTGAATTTATTGATTATAATTTTTAAAATGAAATAGTTTGGTGCATGGCTGACAAATCCATCAACCCACTCAACTTCACTTTTGGACGACACGCCTTGTTCTCGCAGCGCCATTTGTATGACGAATCAACTCTCACAAAATGAGAGCTTCCGTCGGCTCTCCACAGTACTTAAAATGGAAATCCAAAGCTGCCATCTTTTCGTGTGTTCTACTGTAAAGTTTTTTTCTGGGTAGGCTTCGTATATAAGTCCTACCAGTTGTCTGAATTATTGTTCTACATCACCTGACCTTTCTCTCTATTCTCTCTCTCTCTCTCATGCGGACGAGTGAGGCGCCACCTCGTTCTTCTCCAATGAATATCCCTCTCTGAGAACTCGAATTTGAACCGACCAAAATGCGGGTCTTCTTCTCTCCTCTTTGGACTTTGGCTTCTTTGATTCTGCCCCTTTCGGTACTGCGGCTTTCCTGCTATGCTTCTACCTCTTGAGAGAGCCTTCCCACCGACTCAACGAGTCGAATTCGACGATCTCGTAACCCGTGACCGAGTCAGACTCGGTCGTTTCTTGCAAGGTGTTGTGGGTGGTGTAGCTAATTTCTCCGTCCAAGGTTTTTCTGATCCGTATTGGTATTTGGTCGGGTAAGGGGTTATTTCTCAAATGGGTGTTTTTTTTGTTCTCTCGTCATTAATTTGACAGATTTCATGGTTTTGTTCTTTGAATTTTGAATTAGTCTTAGTTCTTCTTGCTCTGTTTTTTTAGGTGAATTGATTATGCTTTTGGATATCTATGTGTTGTCGTCCTAGTTTGCTTATGTTCGGCGCTGTTGAGCATCTCAAGAGAGAAGTGAGAAAAATGGAAAAAAAATGGCGGAAAACTTTCTATTAAAAGTTAATTTATATCTTTTTTAATCAATCATCTTCTCTTTGCCTCTTCTTTGTTTCGATAACGGTGGGTGACAGTCGAGCTGGCATACGCCATCTCGACTAATCCAGTTAGACTCATAAACTGTGTTATATGAAGTGTGGGTGAGTGACTCAGAATTAGAAAGCCATTATATGAGTTTGTCTTAAAATGGGTCACGTGCCTTGGTGGATATAGCCTCACGTGATCTGGATATAAGTAGTGACTGTGCATGGCGGGAAGTTAAGCTTTTCATTTTGAGTTTTGATTCTGCTCGAGCTGGAGAGAACAGAGGCGATCAGAGGGTTCCATTGGTGATGAGATTAATCAAGATTGAGGCTGTTCTTCTTGGAGTTAATCTCAGGTTAGATGGGTTCGATCAAGATAGGTTTGTACTTATGTTCTGATCTTTGTAAAACATTGAATCTGGTTTATTAGTGGATTTGCTGCGATTGCCCGTGGACGTAGGACGTTAAAGTCCGAACCACTTAAAATCTTTTGTGTTGTTTCTGTTTTAAGTTTCTTGCATTGATCGGAGTGTTGTATGGTGAGATTTTACGCAACAATTGGTGCGGTGAGCGTGGATTGAAGCTCACCGTTTGTTTCCGATTCAAGATTTGATTTCTTGGGGGTTGTTCTTGTTTTTTTCTGTACTCTGGGATTGATGCAGTTGAAGGAATTGAATACTACAACTGGTATCTAAGTAACAGAGGGATTATTGAAGTCATGGCGAAATTCGAAGTTGATAAATTCACTGGCCTTAATGATTTTAGTCTCTGGAGGATTAAGATGAAAGCTTTGTTAGTCCATCAAGGGTTGGCACATGCGATTGATGAGGATGCCATGAAAGTCCTAAAAGCAGCTGATCAGAACAAAGCAGATGATATAGAATCTAAGGCACACAGTGCCATCTTGTTAAGTCTGGGCGATGAGGTGCTAAGGGAGGTCACTGAAGAACCACTAGCCATGTCTGTATGGAAGAAACTGGAGGGATTGTATATGAAGCGTTCGTTAGCTAACAGATTGTACCTAAAAAAGAAGCTGTATACTCTGACAATGGAAGACTCCAAAGAGATGCGAAAGCATCTTGATGATTTTAATAAAATACTCCTAAACCTGAGCAGCATTGGAGTAAAAATAGACGAAGAAGATCAAGCCATCATTTTACTCAGTTCCCTGCCCAAGATCTACGAACACTTCGTAGATACTATGCTCTACGGTAAGCAAACTTTAACCATGGGAGAAGTTAAGGCTGCCCTCAACTCAAAGCAGTTACAGAAGCGTTTTGAAGCAAGAGATAATATTGATGGTGAAGGATTGTCTGTCCGAGGGAAAACACAGCAGGGAAGGAGATGTTTTTTCTGTAATAAAGAAGGCCACTTAAAGAAGGATTGCTATGCAAGGAAAAAGTGGTTGAAGGAAAGGAATACAGACAGAGGGGATGCTTCAGTAGCATCTGGGGGTTATGAATCCTCAGATGTGTTAGTGGCCTCAATGGTAGACTCTGGGGATCAATGGGTATTGGACACAGGATGCTCTTTTCATATGACATCAGTAAGGGGATTGCTGCAAGGTTTTACAAAATTAGGAAGAGGCAAAGCAGTACTCGGTAATAACTAGAGCTGTCATGTTAAAGGAGAAGGACGTATTAGTGTTATGATGCAGGATGGTTGCATCAGAACGATCTATGGTG